>JALHLI010000046.1:0-565694 GCA_023349425.1 Anthopleura sola | reverse complement strand
TGTGTGGCTCAAACCCCCACTTTTTGCTCATGAAAATACCTCACGTGATAAAAACGAAACTTTTTGGCGAAAAAAATTTGGGTTTTGGCTGAGAAAAGGTGCTTTTTCGTCAAAAAAAACCGTTTTTTGCTGAGAAAATTCGAAATTTGCTGAGAATTTTCTCTTGGTGGAAACACGACGTTTTCACTGCTAAAAGCTCACCTTGGGCGAGAAAAACACATTTGTGGTGAGAAATACGCGGTTTTGCTGAAGGAAAAAATTTTTGGCCCGAAAAACTCAAAAAATGGCCATTTTGGACCTCAAAACGAGGTTTTTCGCTGACGGCACGGCTGTGTGGCTCAAACCCCCACTTTTTGCTCATGAAAATACCTCACGTGATAAAAACGAAACTTTTTGGCGAAAAAAATTTGGGTTTTGGCTGAGAAAAGGTGCTTTTTCGTCAAAAAAAACCGTTTTTTGCTGAGAAAATTCGAAATTTGCTGAGAATTTTCTCTTGGTGGAAACACGACGTTTTCACTGCTAAAAGCTCACCTTGGGCGAGAAAAACACATTTGTGGTGAGAAATACGCGGTTTTGCTGAAGGAAAAAATTTTTGGCCCGAAAAACTCAAAAAATGGCCATTTTGGACCTCAAAACGAGGTTTTTCGCTGACGGCACGGCTGTGTGGCTCAAACCCCCACTTTTTGCTCATGAAAATACCTCACGTGATAAAAACGAAACTTTTTGGCGAAAAAAATTTGGGTTTTGGCTGAGAAAAGGTGCTTTTTCGTCAAAAAAAACCGTTTTTTGCTGAGAAAATTCGAAATTTGCTGAGAATTTTCTCTTGGTGGAAACACGACGTTTTCACTGCTAAAAGCTCACCTTGGGCGAGAAAAACACATTTGTGGTGAGAAATACGCGGTTTTGCTGAAGGAAAAAATTTTTGGCCCGAAAAACTCAAAAAATGGCCATTTTGGACCTCAAAACGAGGTTTTTCGCTGACGGCACGGCTGTGTGGCTCAAACCCCCACTTTTTGCTCATGAAAATACCTCACGTGATAAAAACGAAACTTTTTGGCGAAAAAAATTTGGGTTTTGGCTGAGAAAAGGTGCTTTTTCGTCAAAAAAAACCGTTTTTTGCTGAGAAAATTCGAAATTTGCTGAGAATTTTCTCTTGGTGGAAACACGACGTTTTCACTGCTAAAAGCTCACCTTGGGCGAGAAAAACACATTTGTGGTGAGAAATACGCGGTTTTGCTGAAGGAAAAAATTTTTGGCCCGAAAAACTCAAAAAATGGCCATTTTGGACCTCAAAACGAGGTTTTTCGCTGACGGCACGGCTGTGTGGCTCAAACCCCCACTTTTTGCTCATGAAAATACCTCACGTGATAAAAACGAAACTTTTTGGCGAAAAAAATTTGGGTTTTGGCTGAGAAAAGGTGCTTTTTCGTCAAAAAAAACCGTTTTTTGCTGAGAAAATTCGAAATTTGCTGAGAATTTTCTCTTGGTGGAAACACGACGTTTTCACTGCTAAAAGCTCACCTTGGGCGAGAAAAACACATTTGTGGTGAGAAATACGCGGTTTTGCTGAAGGAAAAAATTTTTGGCCCGAAAAACTCAAAAAATGGCCATTTTGGACCTCAAAACGAGGTTTTTCGCTGACGGCACGGCTGTGTGGCTCAAACCCCCACTTTTTGCTCATGAAAATACCTCACGTGATAAAAACGAAACTTTTTGGCGAAAAAAATTTGGGTTTTGGCTGAGAAAAGGTGCTTTTTCGTCAAAAAAAACCGTTTTTTGCTGAGAAAATTCGAAATTTGCTGAGAATTTTCTCTTGGTGGAAACACGACGTTTTCACTGCTAAAAGCTCACCTTGGGCGAGAAAAACACATTTGTGGTGAGAAATACGCGGTTTTGCTGAAGGAAAAAATTTTTGGCCCGAAAAACTCAAAAAATGGCCATTTTGGACCTCAAA
Source organism: Anthopleura sola (assembly GCA_023349425.1). Lineage (NCBI taxonomy): Eukaryota > Metazoa > Cnidaria > Anthozoa > Actiniaria > Actiniidae > Anthopleura > Anthopleura sola. The sequence continues at coordinate 563,740 of JALHLI010000046.1, read as the reverse complement.
ACGAGGTTTTTCGCTGACGGCACGGCTGTGTGGCTCAAACCCCCACTTTTTGCTCATGAAAATACCTCACGTGATAAAAACGAAACTTTTTGGCGAAAAAAATTTGGGTTTTGGCTGAGAAAAGGTGCTTTTTCGTCAAAAAAAACCGTTTTTTGCTGAGAAAATTCGAAATTTGCTGAGAATTTTCTCTTGGTGGAAACACGACGTTTTCACTGCTAAAAGCTCACCTTGGGCGAGAAAAACACATTTGTGGTGAGAAATACGCGGTTTTGCTGAAGGAAAAAATTTTTGGCCCGAAAAACTCAAAAAATGGCCATTTTGGACCTCAAAACGAGGTTTTTCGCTGACGGCACGGCTGTGTGGCTCAAACCCCCACTTTTTGCTCATGAAAATACCTCACGTGATAAAAACGAAACTTTTTGGCGAAAAAAATTTGGGTTTTGGCTGAGAAAAGGTGCTTTTTCGTCAAAAAAAACCGTTTTTTGCTGAGAAAATTCGAAATTTGCTGAGAATTTTCTCTTGGTGGAAACACGACGTTTTCACTGCTAAAAGCTCACCTTGGGCGAGAAAAACACATTTGTGGTGAGAAATACGCGGTTTTGCTGAAGGAAAAAATTTTTGGCCCGAAAAACTCAAAAAATGGCCATTTTGGACCTCAAAACGAGGTTTTTCGCTGACGGCACGGCTGTGTGGCTCAAACCCCCACTTTTTGCTCATGAAAATACCTCACGTGATAAAAACGAAACTTTTTGGCGAAAAAAATTTGGGTTTTGGCTGAGAAAAGGTGCTTTTTCGTCAAAAAAAACCGTTTTTTGCTGAGAAAATTCGAAATTTGCTGAGAATTTTCTCTTGGTGGAAACACGACGTTTTCACTGCTAAAAGCTCACCTTGGGCGAGAAAAACACATTTGTGGTGAGAAATACGCGGTTTTGCTGAAGGAAAAAATTTTTGGCCCGAAAAACTCAAAAAATGGCCATTTTGGACCTCAAAACGAGGTTTTTCGCTGACGGCACGGCTGTGTGGCTCAAACCCCCACTTTTTGCTCATGAAAATACCTCACGTGATAAAAACGAAACTTTTTGGCGAAAAAAATTTGGGTTTTGGCTGAGAAAAGGTGCTTTTTCGTCAAAAAAAACCGTTTTTTGCTGAGAAAATTCGAAATTTGCTGAGAATTTTCTCTTGGTGGAAACACGACGTTTTCACTGCTAAAAGCTCACCTTGGGCGAGAAAAACACATTTGTGGTGAGAAATACGCGGTTTTGCTGAAGGAAAAAATTTTTGGCCCGAAAAACTCAAAAAATGGCCATTTTGGACCTCAAAACGAGGTTTTTCGCTGACGGCACGGCTGTGTGGCTCAAACCCCCACTTTTTGCTCATGAAAATACCTCACGTGATAAAAACGAAACTTTTTGGCGAAAAAAATTTGGGTTTTGGCTGAGAAAAGGTGCTTTTTCGTCAAAAAAAACCGTTTTTTGCTGAGAAAATTCGAAATTTGCTGAGAATTTTCTCTTGGTGGAAACACGACGTTTTCACTGCTAAAAGCTCACCTTGGGCGAGAAAAACACATTTGTGGTGAGAAATACGCGGTTTTGCTGAAGGAAAAAATTTTTGGCCCGAAAAACTCAAAAAATGGCCATTTTGGACCTCAAAACGAGGTTTTTCGCTGACGGCACGGCTGTGTGGCTCAAACCCCCACTTTTTGCTCATGAAAATACCTCACGTGATAAAAACGAAACTTTTTGGCGAAAAAAATTTGGGTTTTGGCTGAGAAAAGGTGCTTTTTCGTCAAAAAAAACCGTTTTTTGCTGAGAAAATTCGAAATTTGCTGAGAATTTTCTCTTGGTGGAAACACGACGTTTTCACTGCTAAAAGCTCACCTTGGGCGAGAAAAACACATTTGTGGTGAGAAATACGCGGTTTTGCTGAAGGAAAAAATTTTTGGCCCGAAAAACTCAAAAAATGGCCATTTTGGACCTCAAAACGAGGTTTTTCGCTGACGGCACGGCTGTGTGGCTCAAACCCCCACTTTTTGCTCATGAAAATACCTCACGTGATAAAAACGAAACTTTTTGGCGAAAAAAATTTGGGTTTTGGCTGAGAAAAGGTGCTTTTTCGTCAAAAAAAACCGTTTTTTGCTGAGAAAATTCGAAATTTGCTGAGAATTTTCTCTTGGTGGAAACACGACGTTTTCACTGCTAAAAGCTCACCTTGGGCGAGAAAAACACATTTGTGGTGAGAAATACGCGGTTTTGCTGAAGGAAAAAATTTTTGGCCCGAAAAACTCAAAAAATGGCCATTTTGGACCTCAAAACGAGGTTTTTCGCTGACGGCACGGCTGTGTGGCTCAAACCCCCACTTTTTGCTCATGAAAATACCTCACGTGATAAAAACGAAACTTTTTGGCGAAAAAAATTTGGGTTTTGGCTGAGAAAAGGTGCTTTTTCGTCAAAAAAAACCGTTTTTTGCTGAGAAAATTCGAAATTTGCTGAGAATTTTCTCTTGGTGGAAACACGACGTTTTCACTGCTAAAAGCTCACCTTGGGCGAGAAAAACACATTTGTGGTGAGAAATACGCGGTTTTGCTGAAGGAAAAAATTTTTGGCCCGAAAAACTCAAAAAATGGCCATTTTGGACCTCAAAACGAGGTTTTTCGCTGACGGCACGGCTGTGTGGCTCAAACCCCCACTTTTTGCTCATGAAAATACCTCACGTGATAAAAACGAAACTTTTTGGCGAAAAAAATTTGGGTTTTGGCTGAGAAAAGGTGCTTTTTCGTCAAAAAAAACCGTTTTTTGCTGAGAAAATTCGAAATTTGCTGAGAATTTTCTCTTGGTGGAAACACGACGTTTTCACTGCTAAAAGCTCACCTTGGGCGAGAAAAACACATTTGTGGTGAGAAATACGCGGTTTTGCTGAAGGAAAAAATTTTTGGCCCGAAAAACTCAAAAAATGGCCATTTTGGACCTCAAAACGAGGTTTTTCGCTGACGGCACGGCTGTGTGGCTCAAACCCCCACTTTTTGCTCATGAAAATACCTCACGTGATAAAAACGAAACTTTTTGGCGAAAAAAATTTGGGTTTTGGCTGAGAAAAGGTGCTTTTTCGTCAAAAAAACCGTTTTTTGCTGAGAAAATTCGAAATTTGCTGAGAATTTTCTCTTGGTGGAAACACGACGTTTTCACTGCTAAAAGCTCACCTTGGGCGAGAAAAACACATTTGTGGTGAGAAATACGCGGTTTTGCTGAAGGAAAAAATTTTTGGCCCGAAAAACTCAAAAAATGGCCATTTTGGACCTCAAAACGAGGTTTTTCGCTGACGGCACGGCTGTGTGGCTCAAACCCCCACTTTTTGCTCATGAAAATACCTCACGTGATAAAAACGAAACTTTTTGGCGAAAAAAATTTGGGTTTTGGCTGAGAAAAGGTGCTTTTTCGTCAAAAAAACCGTTTTTTGCTGAGAAAATTCGAAATTTGCTGAGAATTTTCTCTTGGTGGAAACACGACGTTTTCACTGCTAAAAGCTCACCTTGGGCGAGAAAAACACATTTGTGGTGAGAAATACGCGGTTTTGCTGAAGGAAAAAATTTTTGGCCCGAAAAACTCAAAAAATGGCCATTTTGGACCTCAAAACGAGGTTTTTCGCTGACGGCACGGCTGTGTGGCTCAAACCCCCACTTTTTGCTCATGAAAATACCTCACGTGATAAAAACGAAACTTTTTGGCGAAAAAAATTTGGGTTTTGGCTGAGAAAAGGTGCTTTTTCGTCAAAAAAAACCGTTTTTTGCTGAGAAAATTCGAAATTTGCTGAGAATTTTCTCTTGGTGGAAACACGACGTTTTCACTGCTAAAAGCTCACCTTGGGCGAGAAAAACACATTTGTGGTGAGAAATACGCGGTTTTGCTGAAGGAAAAAATTTTTGGCCCGAAAAACTCAAAAAATGGCCATTTTGGACCTCAAAACGAGGTTTTTCGCTGACGGCACGGCTGTGTGGCTCAAACCCCCACTTTTTGCTCATGAAAATACCTCACGTGATAAAAACGAAACTTTTTGGCGAAAAAAATTTGGGTTTTGGCTGAGAAAAGGTGCTTTTTCGTCAAAAAAAACCGTTTTTTGCTGAGAAAATTCGAAATTTGCTGAGAATTTTCTCTTGGTGGAAACACGACGTTTTCACTGCTAAAAGCTCACCTTGGGCGAGAAAAACACATTTGTGGTGAGAAATACGCGGTTTTGCTGAAGGAAAAAATTTTTGGCCCGAAAAACTCAAAAAATGGCCATTTTGGACCTCAAAACGAGGTTTTTCGCTGACGGCACGGCTGTGTGGCTCAAACCCCCACTTTTTGCTCATGAAAATACCTCACGTGATAAAAACGAAACTTTTTGGCGAAAAAAATTTGGGTTTTGGCTGAGAAAAGGTGCTTTTTCGTCAAAAAAAACCGTTTTTTGCTGAGAAAATTCGAAATTTGCTGAGAATTTTCTCTTGGTGGAAACACGACGTTTTCACTGCTAAAAGCTCACCTTGGGCGAGAAAAACACATTTGTGGTGAGAAATACGCGGTTTTGCTGAAGGAAAAAATTTTTGGCCCGAAAAACTCAAAAAATGGCCATTTTGGACCTCAAAACGAGGTTTTTCGCTGACGGCACGGCTGTGTGGCTCAAACCCCCACTTTTTGCTCATGAAAATACCTCACGTGATAAAAACGAAACTTTTTGGCGAAAAAAATTTGGGTTTTGGCTGAGAAAAGGTGCTTTTTCGTCAAAAAAACCGTTTTTTGCTGAGAAAATTCGAAATTTGCTGAGAATTTTCTCTTGGTGGAAACACGACGTTTTCACTGCTAAAAGCTCACCTTGGGCGAGAAAAACACATTTGTGGTGAGAAATACGCGGTTTTGCTGAAGGAAAAAATTTTTGGCCCGAAAAACTCAAAAAATGGCCATTTTGGACCTCAAAACGAGGTTTTTCGCTGACGGCACGGCTGTGTGGCTCAAACCCCCACTTTTTGCTCATGAAAATACCTCACGTGATAAAAACGAAACTTTTTGGCGAAAAAAATTTGGGTTTTGGCTGAGAAAAGGTGCTTTTTCGTCAAAAAAAACCGTTTTTTGCTGAGAAAATTCGAAATTTGCTGAGAATTTTCTCTTGGTGGAAACACGACGTTTTCACTGCTAAAAGCTCACCTTGGGCGAGAAAAACACATTTGTGGTGAGAAATACGCGGTTTTGCTGAAGGAAAAAATTTTTGGCCCGAAAAACTCAAAAAATGGCCATTTTGGACCTCAAAACGAGGTTTTTCGCTGACGGCACGGCTGTGTGGCTCAAACCCCCACTTTTTGCTCATGAAAATACCTCACGTGATAAAAACGAAACTTTTTGGCGAAAAAAATTTGGGTTTTGGCTGAGAAAAGGTGCTTTTTCGTCAAAAAAAACCGTTTTTTGCTGAGAAAATTCGAAATTTGCTGAGAATTTTCTCTTGGTGGAAACACGACGTTTTCACTGCTAAAAGCTCACCTTGGGCGAGAAAAACACATTTGTGGTGAGAAATACGCGGTTTTGCTGAAGGAAAAAATTTTTGGCCCGAAAAACTCAAAAAATGGCCATTTTGGACCTCAAAACGAGGTTTTTCGCTGACGGCACGGCTGTGTGGCTCAAACCCCCACTTTTTGCTCATGAAAATACCTCACGTGATAAAAACGAAACTTTTTGGCGAAAAAAATTTGGGTTTTGGCTGAGAAAAGGTGCTTTTTCGTCAAAAAAAACCGTTTTTTGCTGAGAAAATTCGAAATTTGCTGAGAATTTTCTCTTGGTGGAAACACGACGTTTTCACTGCTAAAAGCTCACCTTGGGCGAGAAAAACACATTTGTGGTGAGAAATACGCGGTTTTGCTGAAGGAAAAAATTTTTGGCCCGAAAAACTCAAAAAATGGCCATTTTGGACCTCAAAACGAGGTTTTTCGCTGACGGCACGGCTGTGTGGCTCAAACCCCCACTTTTTGCTCATGAAAATACCTCACGTGATAAAAACGAAACTTTTTGGCGAAAAAAATTTGGGTTTTGGCTGAGAAAAGGTGCTTTTTCGTCAAAAAAACCGTTTTTTTGCTGAGAAAATTCGAAATTTGCTGAGAATTTTCTCTTGGTGGAAACACGACGTTTTCACTGCTAAAAGCTCACCTTGGGCGAGAAAAACACATTTGTGGTGAGAAATACGCGGTTTTGCTGAAGGAAAAAATTTTTGGCCCGAAAAACTCAAAAAATGGCCATTTTGGACCTCAAAACGAGGTTTTTCGCTGACGGCACGGCTGTGTGGCTCAAACCCCCACTTTTTGCTCATGAAAATACCTCACGTGATAAAAACGAAACTTTTTGGCGAAAAAAATTTGGGTTTTGGCTGAGAAAAGGTGCTTTTTCGTCAAAAAAAACCGTTTTTTGCTGAGAAAATTCGAAATTTGCTGAGAATTTTCTCTTGGTGGAAACACGACGTTTTCACTGCTAAAAGCTCACCTTGGGCGAGAAAAACACATTTGTGGTGAGAAATACGCGGTTTTGCTGAAGGAAAAAATTTTTGGCCCGAAAAACTCAAAAAATGGCCATTTTGGACCTCAAAACGAGGTTTTTCGCTGACGGCACGGCTGTGTGGCTCAAACCCCCACTTTTTGCTCATGAAAATACCTCACGTGATAAAAACGAAACTTTTTGGCGAAAAAAATTTGGGTTTTGGCTGAGAAAAGGTGCTTTTTCGTCAAAAAAAACCGTTTTTTGCTGAGAAAATTCGAAATTTGCTGAGAATTTTCTCTTGGTGGAAACACGACGTTTTCACTGCTAAAAGCTCACCTTGGGCGAGAAAAACACATTTGTGGTGAGAAATACGCGGTTTTGCTGAAGGAAAAAATTTTTGGCCCGAAAAACTCAAAAAATGGCCATTTTGGACCTCAAAACGAGGTTTTTCGCTGACGGCACGGCTGTGTGGCTCAAACCCCCACTTTTTGCTCATGAAAATACCTCACGTGATAAAAACGAAACTTTTTGGCGAAAAAAATTTGGGTTTTGGCTGAGAAAAGGTGCTTTTTCGTCAAAAAAACCGTTTTTTGCTGAGAAAATTCGAAATTTGCTGAGAATTTTCTCTTGGTGGAAACACGACGTTTTCACTGCTAAAAGCTCACCTTGGGCGAGAAAAACACATTTGTGGTGAGAAATACGCGGTTTTGCTGAAGGAAAAAATTTTTGGCCCGAAAAACTCAAAAAATGGCCATTTTGGACCTCAAAACGAGGTTTTTCGCTGACGGCACGGCTGTGTGGCTCAAACCCCCACTTTTTGCTCATGAAAATACCTCACGTGATAAAAACGAAACTTTTTGGCGAAAAAAATTTGGGTTTTGGCTGAGAAAAGGTGCTTTTTCGTCACGTTTATTTTGTGAAAATTTCCAGAAAAGCTTTTAGAAAAACAATTATTTTTTTGTAAGTGAAAGGTGTTACATTAGTTGTCGAATTTTTTATTGGTTTTTCGTACTTTATAAAAACAATTTCAAGTCACGAAACAAGGATATCTACCATTATAGACATTTAGAGTATACTTTCTGGATTATTTTGTGTTTCCTGCCTTAGCTTTCTCAAACCAGTGTTTGTTTTTTACTCTCACTTGATTGTTATATTCGAAGTTCTTTTTTTTTTAATGTTTTTCTTTTCATTTCTTTTGTAACGCTTTGCCCTTCTACTGGACTAACATCACGTTAGCAAAGCAAAGCAAAGAAAACATCGATTTCGAATTTTATCGCCCAATTTATTTGAAGAAATAAGCTAGTTGCATTTTCAAAACAACTTGGTAGAAATTAAGCGAGCAAACCATTGGGTTCTTAACTTGCCCTTTCGAAACAGCCTCTCGTCGCGATCGTATGTTTGCAAGGTATTTTTTTCGTCTTCGCTCTAAAAACTCTCTTGTTTTTTTCGTCTTGATACTTGAACTGCTTCGGAACGTTTAAAAATTTTACATTTGTATCTCTTTCAGAGCGTTTACCACATCCAACAACACACACACAAAAAAAAATTTCGCCACTATACTTTGTTATGGTTTACTTGCCTTCTGTCATGGCGGCGTAGTTACCGTTGCTAACCGACGCTACGTGAGTTATGTGATGGTGCAAAGGCCCTATAGCTTGATATTCACCCACGACGGACGTACCTTATTTATTACATATATATTGACTGAAAAGCCTGCTCAATTCAGGCTACAAAGAACGGGTTTCCAGTCGAATTCATGATTTGGTGTGGTAGCGGAATGCACGAGCAACCTCGCGAGCTCTTTATTGCTTCGAAAAAAACAAGAACGAGCCCGTAAGGGGTCATATCTAACTACTACGGAGATACACGAACACTGCAATATAGATACGACCACCCCTCCTTTCTTCGCCCCCAGGACTCCACTAACCACAACAAAACAACAAGCACAGGGTACCCAATACGACTGAAAACCGGCATGGAATACCCCCTCGACAACAACAACAAATACTACTAAGTCTTGGCCACCAACAACCCAATCACTCGCCGCCTACCCATGGCTGGTCTACAGCCCATGCAAATTTCATTCCCGTCGGTCCAAGACAAGTTCGCCAACGAGGGCCCCTGCTGCACTCGTAGGACTCAAATTCACATCGGAATAAGCTGCCTTTTCCCATCATTTTGGTCGAAATATTTCCTTTTCACTATCTTCCCCGTCCTACCAGGAGCAGGTGTGCACACATTTCTTCGTGTTCACACGGATTTAAACCGTCATAGGACTTAATGATGTCCTCAAGTCCCTCGTTGCCAATATTCCATACCCCATTTGAGCGCGCGAGTGACCGCAAAGCCTCTCGGGTCACCTCATTATACATTCTAATCATATTCTAATCAAGGCCTTACTTCGTCCTTCGCCTCCCTCACTGATGACCAAGACTGACTGCACAGAAACACTCGCTTTTAAGAGGTAACAAAATATCATAATCTACGCTTAACTGTGAAGACACCAACACAAACATTACTTCTTCCCTTCTACACATTTACTTCCTGGGTTACAGCTTTTTTCCTCCTTCAAAAATTACTTTTTTTCCCCAAATACGTATACGATTGTTGTAGTAGTTTGCACTTGGTTGGGTTTTTACGCTAAAATCCAAATGAATTCGCTTGTTTTTGCTTCCATTCTGCTTGTTTATCCTTAAGGCTCCAGAGTCTTTCCACAAACTATGTTTATTTAGCTTAAATATTTATTTACGCTTCTTAATACTACTGTAGTTTTTTCTTGCACAATGCACAACAACAACAACGTGACGGCTTATCATTCATCTACTTTGATATTCACTCCTACCTTAGTTTACACTTTCTTTCTTTCTTTCTTTCTTTCTTTTTTTCTTACTTTATTATTATAAGTTCTTCTAAGTTCAAGAACTCCTTCCAAAAGAAAGTATCATATGGTATGCCATCAATCATTGAAAGAAAAATTGTTTAACAATTGCCACTATACCTTCATGCATATTTATTTATAAACCTTCTAAAACCTAGCAGACTTCACTACGCGGTCCCATGTCTTTACCACTCATTGATAACAAGCTTTAAACTTAACTAGTCGTTGCATATTGCAAGTGAAGTGCTGCAAGTCTGTGTACAGTATATCAGTTCTATATTTATACAATACAATGATATAAATTTATACCAAAAAATGTTTTACAAAACAATTGTAATAATTACATCTGTATGTTTACAAAATTATGGTATTGGTTATCTAGAGTGACAAAGGAGCTAATCTAGCTAGTTAACACGAATTAATGAAATTATAAATTTCAATACTTGTGAACTGCTATAATGATAATGTTAACTTACAAGGTTTCTTATTGCACATACTTTACATTCGTATAGTAGCTGTGTTTTGAGTGATGCGGAATATAAATTCATAACATTATTGATCAATTATAAGGGAGAGGTAAATGGGGGAGGACAGAGAGAAAGGGGAGATCGTTAGCTGTGCGAATATTTTGTAATTATTATAGCAAGAGAGTATAAACTAAGAGAGCACATCTACGTGCACTTTGAACGTTTTTCAGTCATTGTCATTGTCATTGTTAATCGTTTCACGTTCACACACACACACACACACACACACACACACACACACACACACACATATATATATATATATGAAGTAAAGTGGTTTGGTACCATGCCTTGAGTATAATGTAGGTAGGATTAAAGACTTCGGAAGGCATATGTTGTTGTATATTGGCTTTAATTCAAACGTTTAGCCTGTCACGGCTTCATCAGTGAATGCTCTTTGAGCGTACAACGTAAAGTATCTTATAACTGAAAAAATTGTGTGTACAAATTATAGATTTTTAAAGCCAATATACAACAACATATGCCTTCCGAAGTCTTTACTCCTACCTACATATATATATATATATATATGTATATATATCTGGATGTGTCTATTCTGACGGTAAAGTGCTCAATACATTGACATGTAGAGCGTTATAGATTATGGATTGTAGATAGATCAAAGACAAGACATAACTTTTGCTGTTACTCGGATTTCACGCTTACGCGATCTTCAGACAGTCTTTAATTTAAGATTAAAGACTGTCTGAAGATCGCGTAAGCGTGAAACTCCGAGTAACAGCAAAAGTTATGTCTTGTCTTTGATCTATCTACAATGTATATATATATATATATATATATATATATATATATATATATACATATATATATCTGGATGTGTCTATTCTGACGGTAAAGTGCTCAATACATTGACATGTAGAGCGTTATAGATTATGGATTGTAGATAGATCAAAGACAAGACATAACTTTTGCTGTTACTCGGAGTTTCACACTTACGCGTAAGCGTGAAACTCCGAGTAACAGCAAAAGTTATGTCTTGTCTTTGATCTATCTACAATCCCTAATCTATATATATATATATATATATATATATACAGCTTTTTGCATATATATATACATATACATGTATATATACAAGTATATCAAAAGTATATTCAAAAGTATATTCAAAATTATGGGATATTATTTTCCTGATATTTTTTATTCCTGATAGACAACTTGAAAAAAATATCAGGGATGATTCCCATAATTTCTGATATACTTTTGATATACTTGTATATATACTTGAAGCGGCCATAATAATTTTTGCAGAAGGCTGTATATATATATATATATACATCCAAAAATATAGGTTTTTTAAAGGCCGGGAACCGACTAAAATGATATGATGAGATCGTGGGTACGAATTGAAAAACAAAACATACATGATATCTTTAATAAGCAAAGTGTAATATGAAAATTAAATATTATAAAAAAAACAATATAATGCAAAGCAAATACAGCTGCCTATTCTGATCATAAAAAATGTCTGTTAGTTCCGTGTAAAACAGTATTGCGTAATAGTGAAAACCTTGGCCCTGTCTACATAACAAATGTGAACAATCAAAATTAATATCAAGCTTTTCCCACAAAAATGACCAACAAAATTAAATTTGATATAAGAGTATGAATAGAATATTAGTAAAGTTTTTATTGGTTTACAACATCTAAATTTACTTATAGAATTCCATCCTTTTTCAAAAGCAAAATAGTATTTTCAGTTCAACTCCTAATGAAGAAGTAGAATACCTCTGATTTAATTCATTGTTCATAATAATATACTTTTTTGACCTTGACCTTGACCTTTTTGACAATGACAGTATATACATATGCACACAACAACAGAAATTTACAAAAGCAAACACACAAGGAAAGAAAGATGATTATTCAAATATTTGATGTCTAAGTGATTGTACCTGCTATGATGTAGCTGGAAAAAATAATACTGATCAAGTAGCATAGCTATCTCTATAATCAATATACAATGAAAAACAATAGCTCTTTACGAAGATGAGTATGCCGCTCCGGCAAACCAGCAGTATTTGTGATGAGCATTGCATCAAAACGAGACTATGGGGTTGAGTGACCAAGATCTTACAACACAATATAGATCATTTTTGGCCATTTTCAGGCCAAAAGCATGGACTGTAGCCAACAGCTTTGACTGATTTTGGGCCATTTTCACCCCTTTTGAAAAAATAAGCATTATTTAACAAAATAGTTCATTTTTGGCCATTTTCAGACAAAAACATGCATAGTTTTATTATCCGTCAAGGATAAAAAATAGGAACACAATATAGATAATTTTTGGCCATTCTCAGGCAAAAAGCATGGACTATAGCCTACGGTTTTGACCAATTTCTAATATATTTAAGGTGTTTTTTGTTCTTTTACTGAATTACTGAAAAAACCTGCTCGTGTAAAAAGTTAGCAGAAGTGATGTGGAAAAAATATTTAATGCTTAGTCAGTGAGGGGGGAATGGAAAGAAAGCAATAGTAGTTCTTTTTTTTTTTAATCAATGTACTCTTTTTATTGTTGACAGAATCGTTTTTTTTTCTTTCTCGAGGAGAAACATCAGTCATAAATGAAGAACGTTGCTAAACACGAAGAACGAAAATGGAGAAAATGGAGCATGAGAAAGGTATGAGGAGGTTCTACATATACTACTATTATTTTATAACTCATCCACAATTTCAAAAAAGAAGAGTCAATTATTCTCCTCTTCACCAAAAAACCCTGGACAATAGCCCAATGTTTTGAACAATTTTGAGTTTGTTTGCCTTTTTTCAAACTAAGTGTCAATGTTATTCTTTTTCAAAACACTTCCAGTTTTGGCCATGTATGTCCAATACACACAACCTGATATTGACGAGTGTTGATTTTGTTTCATGGCTGGTATAGGTGGTGAAAGGTATATGCATGCATAAAACGAGCATATTAATTTCTTACATCACATATTCATCATACAAAGGTTTGAAACGGTCACAACGTGTTGAAAGGATGCAAAAATTAAGTACCTCATGACCTTTCCCTTCGATGGCATGCGACATGCGCATGCGCTTCCTCACAAAATCGCTTTCAACGATTTTTGGAGCACGTAGACATTTTGGTTTACAATGGGCACGAACATCAATTTTAATGATAATTACCGCTGGCATGCAGACTCAAAAATATAGGCTAACAACAAGGGCATTACAATAAGATGGTTTATTTGGGTGGCTTTTTACATTGTAATTTTTGTATATAAATATTAAATATATCAAAAAGACATCGGGAGAAGGTTGTGGAATATGTAGAAGTCCTTTAAACGTCAAGATTTCTAAAACATTGCACCGTAACTCGACCATTTAGACAGCGATTTCAAAGTAGTTGAGTCTCGATCAGGATACATTTGCAAGCTTTGCTGGAACCAATACAAATACACTACAAAAAGATAAAATAATAGAAAATATTTTAAAACATAAAAGAGTTTTAATTCATTTAAATACATCAGAGAGTTATGAAACTTTTTTGAAAGCTTTTGAGTGATTTTTATGCAGTACGAACAAAAAAATTTGAGAGCCAAAATGGCCATTTTTCAATTTTTGTGCCAAAAAAGTTTTTTTTCAGCAAAACAATGTTTTTGTCACCCAAAGTGTGTTTTTTCTCGCCCAAAATGTGCTTTTAGCATTGAAAACGTCGTGTTTGGAGCAAAAGAAAATTCTAAGCAAATTTCAAAATATCTCAGAAAAAAACACCTTTTTTTTTGACCAAATAGCACCTTTTCTCAGCCAAAAGCCATTTTTTGTTTTGATAAGAAGTCGTGTTTTTATCTCATAAATAAATAAATAAATATATAAGTAAGTAAGTAAGTAAGTAAGTAAGTAAGTAAGTAAGTAAGTAAGTAAGTAAGTAAGTAAGTAAGTAAGTAAGTAAGTAAGTAAGTAAGTAAGTAAGTAAGTAAGTAAGTAAATAAATAAGTAACTAAGTAAGTAAGTAAGTAAGTAAGTAACTAAGTAAATAAATAATGTCTTTATTATACAAATAAAATTCATATCTTTATTTACAATTATTGTTCAACTAAAAACTATGAAAATTATAATAAGTCAAATTCCTAAATTATTAAAAGCTAATCTATTTATAAAAAATGCTTTAAACCGCTCTGTATTAACTTTAGGTTTAAAAATGCTCTGTTTTCTAAGATTATATGTTGTATGATTAATTCTAGGAAGAATATTAGTTAACGGATGGTCTATTTTGTCCTTAATTGAATGAAACAATTTTGTATCCATATCAGTTATTAAGCTTTGAATATTTATGCGTGCTAGAATATATCTACGCTTGTGACACCTATCTAAAAAGTTTTGAACTTTTGTTAATTCGGGAGCTGAAGAACCATATACTATAAGCCCATGACTTAACATGATAATAGATTTAAATAAATGACCTACTTCTTCTGGTGTTGCACCTTCTCTTCTAAGACTTCTTATAACAAATAACCCTTTGTTGATACTACTGAGTATTTCTTTAACGTGTATGTTAAATCTACTGTCAGATTGAAACGTAATGCCTAATAATTTAAGATTAAAAGTTTGTGGAATTTGTGATATCTGAGTATAAACTTCATTTACACTGTGTTTCTTCCTAAATATAATTTCTTTGCATTTAGATGGATTACATTTCATTCCATTGATACTGGTCCAATCTAAAAATGTCTTAATGTACATTGCTGAATTATCTATTATTACATTATTCTTTAGCGTTACTGGTGAAATTATAGTAGAATCATCAGCATATTTTATGATTACTGTGTTTCCCTTGTCATCTATGATGTCAAGATCATTTATGAAAACGCTGAATAAATAAGGACCACTTACGCTACCCTGAGTTGTACCTCTATTGACGTTCTTCCAGTCAGCTACATGGCTGTTGCATATCACTCGTTGCTTACGGTTATGTAGAAAACTATGGTACCAATTAGTTAAATAGGGATTTACATCTAACAACTTTAATTTATCCGAGAGATCTTTATGCTTAACTACGTCGAATGCCTTGGAAAACTCCATAAAAATGAGGTATTTTCATGAGCAAAGAGTGGGGGTTTCAGCAAAACAGCCATGGCATCAGCGAAAAACCATGGGCCAAAAAGGTTTTTTTTTTCAGCAAAAACAGTGTTTTTGTCACCCAAAATGTGTTTTTCTTGCCCAAAATGTGCTTTTAGCAGTGAAAACGTTTTTTTGGGACAAAATGGTTTTTCTTCAGTAGTAGGGAAATGAGAGTTGACCAACAATGGATCTATTGTTCTTTTGGGACCGGTCTTGTTTTCAGGGGGAAGGGGAGGGGTGGTTCAGGTTCAGCTATAAAGAAAAGATGGATCGACCGCCTGACCAAACATTCCGAACGATATCAGGGGGTATTGGGACAGGGGGAGGGGGGGATGGTGTTTTAAGACAAAATTGAAAATCCTTTGTTTGAGCAACAGATGGTTTGAAGGATAAAAAGAGTCCAAAAAATGTTCTTGCCCGATGAAATTGATTTACTCTACGAAAAAATTAAGAATAGGACGAATATTGTAGTTATTTTATTATCGTCCTTTGTTTAAACAGCTATGAATGAAGTAGATCCTGTGCTTTTTGTGGCGGTATGCTTTTAGGAAATTGTCGTACCATTCGATTAATCTCATTCTCATCCGATTTCGAAAACTGCTCCTCCTCATCAGAGGAATCTTCGCTCAGCTCGGGTTCTGTAGATTCGTCTTCTGAAACTCTTCTTCTCTTCATGATGACCGCTACCAGTGAAATGAAGGTCTTGGGGGTTTGGCCGTGCTCTTTATAGCAGAAAAAGACTGAGAGCGCTTATTAGAGGAGGTAAGACCTCTCCCATGAAGCCTTCACCTTTTTGGACCAGAATTTTTTTCTTGGTTTTGAATGGTTCTGATGCATGAGCTAACGCTCTTATATTATCCTTGTGTGGCCTCAATCTTTCCTCTTGTCCTTGTGATATCGGAATTGTTCCTTGTAACAAATTATGGCATACTTCACTCATTACATGAACTTGTTCGGGAGTGGCAGTTGCAAGTAGATTCTTCCTTAGAGGTTCAGGACAGTGGGCTAAAAGATGCAAATAGCCAAAATTATCACGAAGCAATTGACTCATGTTTACTCCACTAAAGATGCATTGAAATGAGCGTTTCAAAGTTATACTTATGTACTTATAGTCACGCTACTAACAGCCGGATACCATTGCTATCGATAGCCAGATAGCCCAGCTATTCACAGCCTAGCTATCGATAGCCAGATACCATGGCTATCGATAGCCAGATAGCTCAGCTATTGAAAGCCCAGCTATCGATAGCCAGATACCATGGCTATCGATAGCTAGATACTATAGCTATCGATAGCCAGATACCATAGCTATCGATAGCCAGATAGCCAGATATCCTCGCTATCGATAGCCAGAAAGCCCAGCTATCGATAGCCAGAATGCCAGATACCCAAGCTATCGATAGCCAGATAGCTTGATAGTCAAGCTATTGATAGCCTGTTGATAGCCTATTTATCGATAGCCAGATACCAAGATACCCTAGCTATTGATACAGTTATCGTAGATTAATAAGTTTTACACCATAGTGAAAATGGAAACTGACGTTTCGGACGTTAGTCCTTCGTCGGAGTCAATCATTGACTTTCAAGGAAAAATCGTGCGCACTCCGAGTCTAAATGCGGCATATCTGTTCTATTCAAAAACCCAAGAGACAAGCTACAAATGATGACGCTGGGAAAACAAATGCATCCAGGCAAGTCAGAACAGTTCATTCAAAAGTACGAAGCGGCTGTGCAACGACCTTATGGATATCTTTTCGTGGACCTTAAACCCAACACACCAGAAGAATGCAGACTTCGAACTAACGTTCTCCCCGATGATCAACCTGTTTCTAAGACGAACCCACCCACAACAATATCACAGTATGGTGGACAATCAGATGTCACGCAATCTATTGCTAACTATTTCAAACGTCAAAGCTATTTGCAACTGCCTATATTAAGAACAATACAGAATTTAGAGGAGCAGATGACTAACATTCTAAGCGAACCCAAACTCCCCACAGAACTAAAAATGAAAGAATATTCGCAACTCTACAATCGATATCTCGATTTACAACAACAGATTCAAAGTGGTTCGCCCCACAGTTCAAGGCTAGGAATGGTGCAAACCCCACAAGCACCACCATCAGCTAGTCCCAGTCTCTCCACCAGCCTGAAATCTCTAGAAAATGTTTCTTCAACGAGTCTCACCAGTGATAGTGGCTACGTAACCCCCAAAACTAAAACGCCTTCTTTCCTACAACGACTAACATCGAAAATAAGAACTCCTACTCTTGAACTCAGCAGAGCGGGAGCTTCAGCTTCAACGGGGGTACCTTCTACACCATTAAGAACCATAACTAGTCTTGATCAACCCTCTTCTATCACCTCGTTCAGCACCCCCAAAAC
The DNA here is from genome assembly GCA_023349425.1 of Anthopleura sola. Lineage (NCBI taxonomy): Eukaryota > Metazoa > Cnidaria > Anthozoa > Actiniaria > Actiniidae > Anthopleura > Anthopleura sola. The sequence continues at coordinate 546,374 of JALHLI010000046.1, read as the reverse complement.
ACAATTCCCACCACCTCCGCCTGATTTTCTACCGACTCCCCCCACAAGTGAAGAAAAACCCGTGAAGTGGATTAGCTATCAAGATTCAGACAAATATCAGGATAAAATCTCAAAACCGGCGCGACGATCAGAACGATTGAGAGCGATCGCAAAGTCAATACCCAAGTTGGAAAAGCTGTAATTCGTGATGATTTTTACTGAAATGAGCTATGCAAATCAAAAAGATATACGCCGTTCATGTTTGCTGTATTGACAATATGTTTACACAGTATACGATGAACAATAAAACAGTTATTATAGTATACGTAGTTATTATCTTGAATAAATCCTCTGGAACAAAAGATTTTTCTGTGTGAAACGATAATGTTCACTTTACTGTTTAAGCAACAAAACATTTGTCAGTGTAACAGAAATTTCCAGAACGAAAACCAGGAGGGACTGGGCGTCTCTATTGTATTCAAATAACATTCCTAGAGATTCATCGCTACCAGTGTGACGTCACGTACAACACAAGAGAGGGCTTCGAGTCACTTGCTTAGTTTAGCGCGGAGATGCCATTGTGCAAAGTAAAAAGGAAGATTTAATAGTGGTTTAAAGATCAATTGTGGTCTACTTATCGTGAGTGTGGGCTTTTCTTGTATTCTTTTATCAGTCAAGTGCAACTAAACTTGGATAAGTTTTTTGTATTTCGATATATAATCCTTTAACTTTCACGGGACGGTTACGGGATCCACCATTTTTTGTTCGGGATTAGTAAACTGTTCTTATAGGAATCGTTTTTATGTCCTGAAAAAACAATGAATCACTTCGAAAATAGGAGCTTGTATTCAGCGATAATAGAACTTGTAATCTAACCTATACTTGTTGAGTTCAAACGCTCATTCTTCTCATCAATCCTTTTTTGTGTTCTGTTGGGCTTCACTCAACTTACACAGTGTGATTTAATTGTTGCATGTTTAAAAAAACCTTGTTGCATTAATTGAAATATTGTTGCATGTTTAAAAAAACCTTGTTGCATTAATTGAAATATTATTGCATGTTTAAAAAAACCTTGTTGCATTAATTGAAATATTATTGCATGTTTAAAAACTCCTTGTGGCATTAATTGAAATATTATTGCATGTTTAAAAAATCCTTGTTGCATTAATTGAAATACTATTGCATGTTTAAAAAAAAAACTTGTTGCATTAATTGAAATATTATTGCATGTTTAAAAACTCCTTGTGGCATTAATTGAAATATTATTGCATGTTTAAAAAATCCTTGTTGCATTAATTGAAATACTATTGCATGTTTAAAAAAAATTCTTGTTGCATTAATTGAAATATTATTGCATGTTTAAAAACTCCTTGTGGCATTAATTGAAATATTATTGCATGTTTAAAAAATCCTTGTTGCATTAATTGAAATACTATTGCATGTTTAAAAAAAATCCTTGTTGCATTAATTGAAATATTATTGCATGTTTAAAAAAACCTTGTTGCATTAATTGAAATATTATTGCATGTTTAAAAAATCCTTGTTGCATTAATTGAAATATTATTGCATGTTTAAAAAATCCTTGTTGCATTAATTGAAATATTATTGCATGTTTAAAAAATCCTTGTTGCATTAATTGAAATATTATTGCATGTTTAAAAAATCCTTGTTGCATTAATTGAAATATTATTGTATGTTTAAAAAATCCTTGTTGCATTAATTGAAATATTATTGCATGTTTAAAGCTGAAATTACTTTAAAATAAAATAAAGGAAATAAATAATTTCACTTAGTTAAAAACTTGTGGGAGCCTTTAATATTTTGACCTTGAAAGCCAGAAAATGAAGAATAAAGTCATATTCTCTTATACTTGTTGGCTTGTTTTACTTTTACTCTATGACATATACTTTGATTTTGTAAGCACCCTGTTTCTACCTTCTCATTATCAAACCGTTCAATATACTATGTCAGTATTACGGTGTCACATGTTATTTGCAATGGCTTATCCTTTCTTTCCTGGGATTCATGCTCTTTCAAAAGCTCTTAAATTGGAAGATCAATACTTAGCCAAGTGCAAAATTCTAACAGTATCAAGTGAAAAGGGAAAGAAAAATGTTACTTCTGGATTAAATGTATTGCAAAGTATTTTTTGCATTACTGTTCTTTTGCTTCTAAAGTTTTTGAGGATCAAAAAACCTGTGGTTACAAGGAAATCAACAACCCATTTTTCAGTGAACCACTATCTCAGCTGGCCAATCCTTTTTTCTGTTTAATTTTTCTTGCATTCTCCTGGGAATTTTTTACACAAGAGAACTATTTACGACTGTGTACTACATTTTACCAGCACCTTAATAATGTGCTTGAATTGTTGTTGTTCCCATGTGTTTGTATTATGTACTTAGTGTTGACTGTACTAGATCCAATGTATGGTGTTACTTTAAATACCAAATCACATCAAAGCTTTTCCTTGTATTTGCACATTTGGGGAAAGAAGTCAAAGGTGCTTCATACTTGTCTAATGATTTTTTCACTATGCTTTTTCTATAATATTTGCATACTCAACCAACTTTTAGGGAATGAAACAATCTATATTTCCCCTTGTTATTATTCCACTCCAATATATTTAATACTTGATATAATACTTACTATTGTTTCTGTCTCTCCACATTCAATTCTTATGCTTACTTTCACTGTGTTATCTTTGATGTTGGGAGATACATTTTCAAGTAATACCCATCACACTTCTGAGGGGAATATATTTTGGACTCCTCTCTATCTTTTACAGGGATTATTAATGGCATACTCTAGCATGCAGAATATTGAGCTGCACCACCCAGGGTTTTTTATGGGGAAATTTATAGCATCAACCAAAATCAGTGTGATAGATACATCGGGAAGATTTCGGATCTTCCAATTTGCTCCATATGCTACAGTTTCTGATTTAAGATTACAAATAAATAAAAAATGCAAGACAATGCAAAATAACTACTGGTTGTCTTGTAGTGGTAAACCCTTACGAGACCATATACGCCTTGATGCTATTTCTGGAATTGTAATCATGAATGACAGACTTCCTGGGGGTATGCTGTGTTGCAAAAAAACTGTAATAATCATGCAGGTACAAGAAAATGTGACAGTATGATAGGAGTCTATGAATTGAAATGTAGTTCATCTTTATTATCATCTGGAAACATAGACTTTTTAAAGGAACTTAAGGTTTGTGACAAACATTATAGTAGCTTATCAAGTCGTGGTCATAAACTAGCAAAAGGCAAAGGTGCCTCCAAATCCAGAAGTGATGCACAGCTTGGAATTTTGAAATCCACACCAACTGTTGTACAGTGTTCACAATGCTCTCAAGATATTGTTTTGTCAAGTACTTCTACCTGCAACAAACATAAAATCTTTGTTTTTGAAAAACTGTTTTCAGTGGCATGTAACTTTCTAGATGAAATTAATGACAGTGGCAAAACTACACTCAACGGTGATCTGTACTGCACAAAAGAACCACTCCCTGAAACCTCTGGTTACATTTGCACAGGTTGTCATCCCTTCTTTTTAAACGCCTTGAGAATTGAACAAGACTATCTTAACTTGAAAAGTAATTTTGATGCCACATGTAAAAATGACATCACATCTCCAGCAGAGCCACAAACAGAGGTTACAAAAAAAGTCACAACACCACTTTCTAAATGTGAAACTTCAGGAAGTGGAATTTTCACATCTGCTGTAATGGACTTCATTGACAAACATAATAACTCAGCTGTCAACCTTTTACATGGATCAGAGGCTACAGATTTACATACAGTTAGTACCAAGAGTACCATATCTGTATATTCCTTATTTCAAGATATCCTTTCTGATATCTTCCCATGGACACTATCATTTACATATCCTGAACCATCAATGACGACTTCTATAAAAGTGTCCCTTACACAGCCACTGATATCAGAAGGCCTTGAAATTCAACAGTGGAAAGAAATTATGTTTTTATTACCAAATGAAATTAATCTACATGAACACTTGTTGGAAGAAAACTTTTGCCCTTTTAGCTTGAAAATTCTGGGACACCAAATTGACCAGGGAAACTTCCCTCTACAGCTTTTTAGTTCTGATCTAATTTCTTCTTTCTTGTCAACTATTCTTGACATAATTAATGGATTACCTGTTTGTTCAGGTATCTGTGACCCCAACTTGGTTGAAGCAGCTGAAGAACAACACCGTAAGTCAACATATTCTATTGATACAAGAGGAATAATTAAAGATGGCAAGGTATTTCCAAAGTGCATAAGAAACAAAAACTGTTCAGTCTTACTGCCACACGAATCTAAAACTAGATGCCCCAGCTGTCAAAATCTGCTAAGATCATGCTTACGATTTAGCAAATCAAAGTTATTGCCTGAAAGAATTGAGTCTAGAACTGCCTCTGATTCTCATACAAAACTTTGTTCACTAACATACAATGAACTTCTTGAAAGGGCAAAAAACCTTCATAAAACAGTTGCCCAAAGTCAAAGGCAGGCAAAACATTTTTTCAACTTGTATCAAAAGGAAAAACAAAAAAATATAGTAGCTCCTACGAATTACAACCCTTCTTCATCTGATCTTGCACAGTTGACAGACATTGCAGTTAAGGAGGAGTGGCTTTCAGAAAATTCAGTTTTATATGCTCTCCTGATGGATACTTTAAAGTCTTTGAAGATGCAGGAAGAACAATATGAGAGAACGAAAAATAAACAAAAACCACACCCAAAGGGAATGCGTTTTAATCCTCTTGTCATTAAACGGAGTTGCAAGATTGCCAATAAATGCAGGAAAGGTGGTTATGAAGCAGTAAGAAGTATTTTACCCATTCCGTCATGGGAAACAACAAAGCAATACAGGCAATCCACAAGCACATCTCAAAAGAGAACTTACAAACCATGTTGCAAGAAATGAAAAGAAGGGGCTGCAAAGGTTTTGGGGGTATACATTGGGATGAAATGACAATAAAAGAGGGGATTGTTTTGTGCAAGCGTACAGGAGAGCTAGTTGGGTTTGAGGATGATGTCATGAGTAATAATTTGCACATTAATATAGAAGACTTATGTGATAACATTGATGATGTGATAACAGCAGATGATAATGATGATGGAAGCTGTGATGAGAGTTCTACTGGTAATTCAAGTGACCTAGATTCTTCAGCTGATTCAGAAGGAAGCGACGCTGCAAGTTAACACAAAGTATTCAATCTAAGAAATCAAAACTAATTTGTCAGTTCTTTTTCTCCTCTATTGAGGGTGACTTTACATGGCCAGTAGCATCATTTCCATTACACAGGATCAACCACAAGGTCCTCTCTTCAATGGTTTGGAAAGTCTGTGAATCATTAGGAAGTCTTTATATTGATGAAAACAACAAAATTCAAGTTATTTATGGTGTGTCTAATGGTTCAACATATTCTCATGCTTTTTTTCTGTAGAGCTGGAGCACAGAACTGGGTAACTTTCAATCCCTTCAACGACAACAAGCCAATACGGTGGTTATCTGACTATCCACACATGATAAAGAAATTAAGAAATTTTATTGTAAATCCTGAGGGAAAACTAGAGGTTAGAGGTCAAAAAATCCATTTAGAACACCTCATTGGAGTGGTTGAAAGGAAATTAACTAAATTAAGTTGGAAGCACATCAAATTGACACCAAGAACCAAAATGAGTGTGAAAAGGGCTGTAACAGTTTGTTCTCTTGATGTAGCTTTGGATATCCTGAAGGGTTTCTCTCCTGTAGAAGAAACTGTTGCTACACGAAAGTATCTTATAAATTGTTACCAACTTTTTAAGCTATTCAATAGCAACAAAGGAGTAGATCCAGCTTGCTACAGACAATTACTCACTATAATGACCTGGTTTGACAAATGGTACTCTGAGACCAAAAATGAAATTAAGGAAAAAGGAAGAGAAGTTGGTGGTTTAAAGGAACACTGGAAGAAGTTTATCCCTAGAATAACATACAAAGACCTTAAGAGAACAATCAGAGCATTCCTCGGAGTACAATATGTACAACTTCATCACCCACATGTCCATATTATACCTAAAACTATGTGCCAGGATGATGTGGAAAACTATTTCTCACTTCAGAGGGCCAGAGTTCCTGGAGGAAAGCCAGCTGTCCTCCAATTTTTTGAATCATCAGCTTCTTTAACTAAACAAATGCTACTAAACTCTGAAATGAAAGATCTTAAGGGAACCTGTGGCTCTTATGATGTGGCAAGCCTTCCCAATGTTGTATCTATTCCACTAACTAAAAAAACAAAGAGTGAACAATCATTTTCAGAAAAAGATGGCTGGGAGTCATGCCACAATCACTTGTCTTCAAGAACTGAAATAGTGGAGAGGTGGACTTATGATAACACATTCTATAATAATGCTGATAAGCTCCAACTATCAAGACATGTGAAACAAACAATTGAATATGTTGACCTTTTTTCGCCAACAACTATTCTGCAAACTTCACAGCCTATTCTAACAACACTTCGAGCAAGTGCAAATAACTATCACCTTCTTGCTTTTGCATGTTCTCTTGATTATTACCTACGAATAAATTTCTTCAAAGACAACTGGACACCAAATGTACTTCAACAAGCAATAAATACACTGAAAACAGACAAAGCACTATGTTTTTACTGGAAGACCCTACTAGAGAAAATTAATTTGTCAGACAAACTAATTGGAGTGTCGTGATGTAATGTCAGGATTTGTAAGAAAGTTTGCTAAGAGACGGTGTGTGCTTTACCTGGCAAAATATGGTCTTTCACCAGTACATGAAGAAGATGAGTCTGCTGTGAGGCAAATGCTGAAAAAATTTGATACTAAAGGTAAACAGTAAATCAGTGCCAAGGGTCATAAGGAGGATGACATATGCTTCCGGTGCCACAAAAAAGGTCATTGGACATCCAAGTGTCCAGAAGGGCATGAACCAGAATGGGTTGCCAAGCAAACATGTTTTCAATGTGGTGCATTTGGACACATAAAATCCCATTGTCCAAATAAGAAAAGATCAAATGTACAAGCTAGGCCAGTCCATGACAAAACACCTCCTGCCAAAAGAACATGGTATTACCCTGGAACAACTCTTCCCAAGCTAATTGCCACTCTAGCCAGTATTGACATTGATACTTTTAAAAGTTAAAAACCACTTCCTACATGTATACTACCAGATACAAAAGACCCAAGACTTTTTAAACAGAGACAGAGCAAGTGGTTTATTGCACGCAAATGCAAAATTAATGGGAGCAAAGCTGCTACAGCATTGGGATGGTATGAGAAAACAGATATGCTTGATTACTGGACTAATCTTTCTGGTGAAATGAAAGGTCTTACAGAAGAACCACCAAATTCAATAAACAATAACAGCAACCTTGCCATGTTGTGGGGGTCAATTAATGAGGAGTGTGCTCTTGTTACATATCTGAAGAATGTGATTTTCAAAAACACATCTCAAGAAAACACAGTTGTAAGGGAAACAGGAGTCTGGTTTTTAAGTGATAAAGAAGATAACACATGGCTTGCATCTTCTCCAGATGGTTTGATTGAAGAAGGTGGAAAAACAACTACAGTTATTGAAATTAAATGTCCATTCATGGGGGGGAAACCAGTACCTTACAAAAATGTCTGTGTTAATCACATTCCTCAAATAATGCTTGAAATGCTCTGTACATCAACAAAACAGTGCCACTATGTTGTGTAGACTCCTGTTGGATTTAAGGTTTATTTGGTTGAAAGGGATGAAATCTACATTGATTTGTTACTGAACTACCTGCACAAATTTTGGGATCTTGCAAAAGCTCACGAAGAGCCGGTGTGGCATGCTGATATATTTGATTTGAAACTCAAAAGCAAAGAAATTTCCCTCAAAAGCAATTGTATCTACTCCACTTCAAAGTCATTGATTACACCTCAAGTTCTCTCTCATCCTAATCTGAATAAGTTCATGGACACAACCCCTTTAACCAAAAGCAAACAGAATCGGAAATGCCAAGGTTGCAGAGATGAAGAGTGGAAGTGCAAGATTAATCCATGTGAAGTAAGGAGAAAAAGACTTAATAACCAAATGAGATCAAAGAGTTCTTCATACCAGTCATACAAATATGGATCAAATGGTGTCCACAACAGCTGCCATCAAGACACTTTCCTGGAATTGACTTTATCACTCATTTAAACGTCACTTCAACTGGAGCTCTGATAAAGACATTGGAAAAGGATTGATTCATTTAATCAATGCATTCTTACTCAGAGAGAAAGGGAAGTTTCATGACAGTAAAATGATTCTTTGGCAGTGGCTGAGAGACAAGACAACCAATGGGCATACATACTATGCATTTGGTAAGGAAGCTTCCTTAGACTCTATTGTGTACCGCATACTCGAAAAGGCTTCAAGTGAAATTAGAAACAAGTTTGTAATAGAGGCGATACATTCCACTATCTGCCTTAATAGACCTTCTATTGCAAAACTGAGGAAATACGTGCATTATCCATACACAAGCCAAAATCCTTCAAACAACAAAGGAGCTTTGGCAGCTGATAGAGTTTGACAGGTCACAAGCACCCAAGTACAGTAATGATCCACATCATCTAGAGCAAGTAAGGAGGTTTATCTTAAAGAATGGATTTGACGAACCACTGATTACTGTCAATGTCAATGATAGGAGAGCATATATCTGTGAGGGTAATCACAGACTTTGGGTAGCTATCAAGGAGGGCATTCCACATGTCCCATGCCGTGTTACTTCCTAATGGCTAGAACCTCATGGTCAATGTAAAGTACTAGATATAAACACAGACACATTGAAGCAAAAAAGAATGATATTGCCTGAAGACTTGGGATTAAAAGTCAAAGACTGATAGACAGAGAACAACAACAACACAAGGGGACTCATGATGAGCTTGAATCTTAAAGCAATCAACTGAAAAATCTGTGCTATAATACTTCAATACCTTTGTGTTCCTAAAGTTAACTTTAATGCCTCCAAGTTCAGTGATGCCAAGAATAAATGAAAACTATAAAGAATCGTAGACTGAAATTTTAGGAATATAGCCTTAATTAAGTTAAACCTGCTTACAAGCTCAAGTAAGCTTGCATATAATAGACCAATTCACTGTTTTCGGCGGCCATTTTGAATTGGGGCAAAACCGGCAAAACATATAGAAATCTGGATCACTTTGACTTCTCGTAGCTTCGCTCAATTTTGTCGGATTTTCAAAATTTAAACTTTTTTCAAAAGATTTTTTTCGTTGTTATTTATGACCTATGATATGATGGATATTGGAAAGCTACAAATTGAGAAAATAAGATTTTTGTTTTCATAATAAAATGATTGGCACGATCGGCTCGTGAGTTAACTAGACCCTGTAGCCAGGGTGAACTCGTGCCATTGGTGCTTCTGTTGCTGTGTGGAGCTTGGTACGGTAGAGAATGGGGGAGGGGGTTACGATTGGGTGGTGTAGTGGCTTTCTCACTCGCTTCTTGCATTGTTGACAACTCCGTATACAGAAAAAGCTCAAGGGCGTTGCAAGTAAATTCTGTAATCATAAGAAATGATATGAAAACGAATTCCATCGCATCGATAAAAAGGGCTTTTTCCGGATGCGGACGACTGAAGCTGGCCCCCTTCGTTTTCATGAGTTTTCACGTGTGAGGTGGTAGTCTTTAAATGACCCCTCCGTCGACCAAAAAATGAAGAGGGACTAAGGAAAAAAAGGAATAAAGTAATATTTACCTATATGCATTACTTATTTTTGTAGGACTGAAATTTTTACATTCGTGGAAAAAATGTGTTGCAAGTAACAACACACTTTTTTTTCATTAACAATAGTGCAAATGTTGGATTATAACATGTCCCGCAATGAACTTGGTAAAGAAGCTCAGAAAAAAAAATGGTTCAATGTATGTAATAATTCACTTTTTCATTCCAATATAGTATTTTTATGTGGCATGTGGTATAGACATTTTTATGCACTCTTGTTTCGGGTAGTCAACTTAATTTGATTTGCTTTAAAATAGGATTGATACAACACTTGATTGAAATAGTTATTCTATAAAATCAAGTGAAAACTGCATAATAAGGAAGGGAATATTAGAGGGTAAGAGGGCTGGAGAATTTAGAAAAAATGTTTCCTTAAAAATGTTTGATCTTGCCCAGTCATTCCAAAACTAAATTAATTACAATTAATTACATTAATTAACTAATTACAGATTGCTCCTTTAATTTTTCTCTGTTGACCCTTGGGCATAATGATTATTTTTTCAAATACTATTCTCTGTGCTATAAGTATCTGTTCAAGTTTTTCTAGTAATGACAATTCTGGTGGTATATTTGTTACAAACAGCTTGGCATGGAACTTTTCCCTTTGAAACTTTTGAGTGACAGGTTCTGCAAATGTATTGTTTTCCATCAAATGACTTTGTGTCAGTCAAAAGGTTAATTGGCCAAGTTTTGGATATTTGTTTCTTCAACTGGAGAGCAGTTTTCCTGTAAAGTAATCTATTACACACTGAACAAATATAATATGGGCCTTCCCTAATCTTCTTTTGAAAAACTGAGATCTTGTATTCCAAGTCTTGTTTGAGTGAGTTCTTGTGTAATTGCTTGTTGGATTGGACACGTGATATAATATTTTGTTTATCAGCAGTATATCCAGTGAGCTATACCATTCTGCTCTGTCAGCCAATAGTTGTTCTTTATGCTCAGGAGTTAGTGAGCTATACCATTCTGCTCTGTCAGCCAAATGTTTTTCTTTATCCTCAGGATTTAGTGAGCTATACCATTCTGCTCTGTCAGACAATAGTTTTTCTTTATTTTTAGAACTAAGTGACCTATACCCCTTATTGTGCCATTCCCTTTTTTTTAATAGTTTTTCTTTTTCCAAAGGATCCATACTTTTATACTTTTTGCATTGATCAATCAAACACTTTTTTTAATAGCAGGTTCAATTTGTGCATAATTTTGTTGTTGCCTTTTTAGATTTAGTCTTTTTTGACCATTGGACTTATGTTTGGCCATAACCTTTTGTCTTGTAGCGTTTGAAATATTACTTGAACAGCATAGAAATTTGATACAATATTCTTTGTCTCTGGAGTGAAATTCCTTCTTTATGATATCCAATAATGACTGACTAAGAGAATCTAAGTTGTTCAAACCTTGGAATATGTTAAGCTTTGCATCAGGGTTTAATGCTACAAGGTAATATTTCACAGTGTTTGTCTTCCCCTTTACCTTATGCTCAAAAATGCAACTTATGCAATAATTGGATATCCACATTAAAAACCCAGTATTATGCTTTGTATTGTCTTTGATTAAGTTCTGCAATAATAACTTGCTAGCAAAAGAGGTACAACATAGTCTTCCTTGCTTCTCCAGATTAAATGCAATGCTAATATCTGCATCATATATTTGTAGTGTACTTGGGAAATCATTGATAGTGAGGTCCTGGTTATTGATATAGAGTTTTTCTCTATAAAATATGCTTGCATGATCAACAATTGCCTCTAAAGTTTGCACATTCCAATATCCACAAGACTTGATCATGGAGAAACAAATAGAATAAAAAGATATGGCACAACAGCATTTCAAAGGAATATTTCTGCTCACAGTGTTAGTATCTGTATTACAGCTTCTTTCATGGATGTTGCTCTGTTGGTCAAGAACTTCTACCCTATCACATAGCATTTCAGTAATATGGACACCTTTAATTTCAAATAAAACATCTTTGATAAACATATTGAAAATAGGTTATCAGCTGATTTAAGGTGTCTACCTCTAATAATACACACTTTCCCTGAGGATGGGGCATACCAAATAAGTCTCTTGCATGAGAATCAAATATTTTGAACTTCCCATCAGTAGTACAGTAAATAGCCACAGTAGTACGTAGAATGGTTAAGAAAAAGGAATCATAATTTTGTTGAAGCAAAGCCTGTATGGAATTCTCAAATGGCATGCAATAATTGAAATCTTCTACAGCACAACTATCACATATAGCACCAGTATAGCTTGGACTATATTGAAGTTGATAATTAGTATTGCACACTGTAATCCTTTCAGGTACTTCTGTGAGCAGTAAATAGGATTGTCTGGATAGTCGAGATAAACCAGAATACAGTTCATTACCTATATTCATGATATTAACCAAGTCCATTGAGGAAGTGATACCATTCTTGTGGTTGTATACGAGGGACATAAGGGACATAGCCACACACTGTGTACCTGCATTTGAGCCGAACAATAACACATTGTCTTGACTGTAAGGAGCCTGGATTGTTTTTGTAGGATCAATGGGAGGACCAGGGTTTGTCTCCACATCCTTAGACAGATTGAACTTGCAATGATTTATCCTGTGATTCACATTTTTATAAACACTTGGTACTGAATGAGACTTACTGCAAGCATTTAACTGGTTTGCCCTGGTACTTTTCATTAATTGATCAGGATAATAATTAGTTTTCAGTTTGATTCTATGTTTGCTAAACTTACGATGCATTCTTTTGGATGATAGAAGGTATTTCATTCTTTTCCCTTTTTGTCTACTTCTAACATTATGTGCCCTACTCTTGCTAACAAAAATATGCATACGGGAAGAGCTTGGTATATTTTTCTTTATGTATTTTGGCAGCATACGTCTGACGTTTCTAGATTTATGCAAAATGCTTGTAATCTTTCTCAGGGGTATTCTGCTGGGTTCTCTATCACGAATACGAACCGCACGTGTACGAGTGTGGCGACTCAAATGAACAAACTTCTCATATCGTGATCTACAGTTCTTTATTGAAATTGGCTCATTATTATCATGTACAATAACAGATAACTGTATGGCTTTGTCAAATATATCACATTCATCGAATGCATCTTGTGTCGAAGACATCAACAAGTTGATACAGAAATTAACACCCAGAAAAGTAGCGTAAACACTCGCTAATATCATAACATTATAGACGAAAAATACAGTATCCAGAATGATCCATTTATTAAATAAGATAATCAATAAAAGAGCAATAAAAAGAAAGATAAGATTAATCTTTGTGTTCATTAATTCAATACCATGGCTTTGTATACTGTTTTGGAAGTGGATAGTTTCCTTCACATGTGAATCCAACATGGCCTTAACACTCTGACGAGTGAAGAGTGTAAGAATCTCAGCATTTATGTCCACAGCTTGCATCCTTTCGCTTCCAAAATGGCCGTCGAAAAACGAAGAGTCGTGTTTCCAAACACGACCACACGAAAACCTCGTGGTTGGTCATGTGATCCTGTCCTTCAATGATTTGACAACGTCAATCACATAATCGAGACATAACCAGATGTGTTACCATGGATCCCAAGCCTAACCAATCGAAAGCCTCATTACCGAAGGCTCTAAGGATCACGTGATATTGTTGCGCAACATCGTCATTTTCTAGCGTTGAAGACAGAAAAAAAAAACGCATTTTATGACTCGTGCCTTCGGCCTACGGCCTGGGCACGAGTAATTATGGAAATCATAGAAAAACGAGTGACTCGTAAATGATATTTTAAATACTTAGATTGATCTTATTTTCAGTCCGACAGCTGCTGTTCATGCCTGCTGGTTGTTGAAGTTTAAATTTTGAAAATCCGACAAAATTGAGCGGAGCTACGGGAAGTCAAAGTGATCCAGATTTTTATATATTTTGCTGGGTTTGCCCCAATCAAAATGGCCGCTGAAAACAGTGAATTGGTCTATTAAACTAAATGACATAGCCGATTGATAAAATCTGTATAACCAAATAAGCTAAGAGTAATGAACTTAGGACATCCACTTACCTTTACACGTTCCATATAGCGATTTCCTTTCTAATCTTTGCAGAGTAAGCACCATTTGAGCCGACCTATGTACACCGATTATAACATGCCATTCGTGGCATCAATCTTTGAACAGATTGATAAGAACAACCACGCAGCGGAAACAAACCAAATTTCATTTATATATACCATAATATCTGCTTTATAGAACCTCCTATTTTGGTTGAGAAGCGAAACCAATCTGAGCATATATTACCATTCACTCCAGTTCGACTGCATAACAACAACGACGGCCGTCATTTACGAATGATCACGAAAATTACATAAAAATTTCTAGATTGCAGGAATCAAAACATAATATTTCACGAACTGAGAAATTAATCTTTTCATGCACCATCTAAAGTACTGGTATGTTAAGAAGGTTAGAAAAAAACGCAGAAAATCCCTTATTTTTACCACACTTCGAAGTTTTCAGTTTGGCCTCATTTTGGAAACTCAGCGATCCGAGTAGTGACGTCACACTGGTAGTGATGTCGAAACAATGGTCTAGCCTGGAGACGCCCCCTCCCTCCTGGTTGGGAGGTTATTAGCAAGTTGGTCTCCTATGTTAACGAAATGTGAGTTTAGCTGATGAGCTATATCGTTTTTATTCGTGTATGACTTTTCTTCGTAAATACGATTGGTAATTTGATTGTGTATAGTATTCTTTTTTCTATTGAATAGCATACCAATGAGTTTCCATTTTATTTTTAGGTTTGAACTATTGAAACTGAATTGGTCTCTAAAGTAGTTCTTTTTTGATGCCTCTTTTAACTTATTTAATTTATTGTTATATGTTTTATAGGCTTTGACTTTAACAGGATCTTTGCTAAGATAATGAGTTGTAAACATTTTTTGTTTCTTTTTTATCGATGTAAGAATTGCAGTTGTAATCCAAGGTTTATTAGTTTTCTTTCTATGTTTGTTTGTCATCGGACGTATAGGGACATGCTTATCTAAAATGGTTTGGATGGTTTCAACAAACTTGTTCATACTTTCATTGACATCGGAACTGATCAAACTGTAATAATAATAATAATAATAAAATAATAATAATAATAATAATAATAATAATAATAATAATATAATAAAGGTTTATTAACATTCCACTAGGTGGCTCTTCTATGTTAAATAATAAATATAATAAATATAAATAAATATATGTATAAAAATATAACAATACTAAAATATGCTAACAATACTAATAAACAAGGGATTTATAAAGAAATTGCATAAGAAAATGACAATATTACAACAACAAAAAAAAAAATAATAATAATAATAAGATAATTTACTAGGCATAGAGAAAGAAATAGAGCTTTCCCTAACTCGCCCGGATGACCACGAAACAACGGTCCCAAGCCGAGGCGGACCCTGACAGAAAAGAAGTCCGTCTCGACCCGGAACCCCCGCTCAACGATCATCCAAGCGAATCCGGGAAAGGGAAAACTTAAAAAGTACAACTATATAGTATATTGAGAATGCTGGTCATACTGATTGCTTAGCTAATAAACAAAAATGCTTTTTACACTAACTTGTTAGTAAATGCGCGAGCATCAGTACTGTTCCTGATATGTGATGGAAGCTTGTTAAATAATTTAGCAGCACAGTCTTGAAATGTTCCATTAACTTTCGATACTGTGAGTTTGCGCTCGGTGGAAGATCTGAGAGTTCTAGCAGGTGTATATTCTTCGAGCTTTAAATAAGAAGGCCAGTGTGAGTGATTTAATGCCTTGGAGATAAGTTTAGACAAATTGAAATCTCTGCGGTAAGTAACAGGAAGCCAACCAAGATCCAAAACGTCTGACACTGTAGCAAAACGATTCAGTACAAAAGCAGCTGCGGATAGTTGAACACGCTGGAGACGCTTGACTAGATAAGCTGGAAGAGGGTAGGACACCGCGTCGTTGTAATCAATTCTCGATAAGACAAGACTTTCAGCAAGTTGCTTTTCAATAGGAAAAGGTGCGAGGTTCTTGAGTTTCTTGAGTACGGACAAAGTACTGTAGCACTTAGATATTTTAGATTGTACATCTTCGTTACAGTTGAGGTTCTCTTGCAATTCAGTTCCAAGGAGTCGTGTGGTCTTGATCCTTTATAGCTTGGCATTATTTATGGTGAGATTTATTTGATGTTCATCAAGCTGGTGTGCACAGGATAGCTGTGTAGTAGAGAACAGCATTACTTTGGTCTTTTTTTGGTTCAAGCAAAGGTTACACTCAGATGACCAAGATGATAAGTTGTCGAGTGCTTGTTGTAACTGTGTTTCAGATTTGCTTATATTAGATGGCTTGGCATGGATGTATATAGTCGTATCATCAGCATATTGATATGAGGTTCCTGATCCCAGACAGTCTGATAAATCATTAACATATGGATTGAATAGTACAGACCCAAGGATAGACCCTTGTGGAACACCAAAGGTTACATCAATGGTGTCAGAAGAATTGCCATCAATTTGGACAAACTGTTTTCTCCCCGTGAGATAGTTGGTAATCCATTCGAGAAATGATTTGGAAAAGCCTTGGTTATGTAGTTTTTTCAAGACAGTTCCATACGCCACAGCGTCAAATGCCTTCGAAAAATCAGCAAGTACTGCCATCGTGACTTCTCCCCGGTTCATTGCACGAAAAATGTCATCCCTCATTGCCAGTAACACAGTTGTGGTGTTATGTCCCTTTCTGTATGCACTTGATGATTCTTTAAGGATACCGCCTGAGGTGGTAGATAGAAAATCAGCCATCTGTCGTAGCACTAGACGCTCGTAAACTTTTGAAAGAACCGGGAGAATGGAGATTGGCCTGAGGTCGTTCTTGGACTTGACTTTGTTGACCTTAGGTATCGCACTGATCCCGACAGTTTTCCAAGCTGATGGAAACGTACACTTGGAAATGCTATTGTTTAAAATATTAGTCAACGGTGAAGCAAGTTGATCAGCCACCATCTTAATGTACTTGACAGGAATACCATCAGGACCACATGAGCAATCAGATCTTAGCATTTTCATCTCCAGTAGAACATCCTCACGGGTGACGTGATGCAACTTGAAAGAGCAACCCTCATCATCATCACTGAAAGAGTCAATCATTCTCCAAAGGTCGTCAACAGGCTCAGGAGATGATCCTGCAGTGCGTTGAGCAGTTGACGCAAAGTGCATATTCAGTTCATTAGGATCGACCCTCAGCGGCTGAGGGTTGGGATGGAGTATCCTATGAATAATTTGCCAAACTTTCTTAGGCTTAGAGGATGAGAGCGCTCTCTGATAAAATTCACGTTTGGTCTTCTTTATCTTAGACTTCAGAAGGTTTCTTGTTTCACGATATCTTGTCCAGGTATGTTCACTGCTATCTCTTTGAGCCTCGGTTTTCAGGGACAGGCAGTCTTTCTGAAGTTGTTGTATGTTTAAGTCCTTAATCCAAGGGGCGGGAGGTCGAGACACCTTGACACGTCTTAATGGAGCGTGGCGTTCAAGACATTCTTGAACGAGAGAATTAAGCAGGTCGACTTGCATGTCAGAATCGTCTGTAGAGTACACCAGACTGAGAGGTAATTTGCTGAAGTCAGCTATAAAAGCGATTTTCAATACGAATGAGTTTGAATCTTGGAACAAATCTTGTGACACGGGCATTGAGGCAGACATATGGCGCATCATGGTCACTGATCATTAGGTGCGGAAGGACGTTAGTGTAAGTAACACGCTGAGGGATATTAGTGATGAAATGGTCTATAAGTGTAGTACTGGACTTGGTTATTCTTGTGGGTTTATTAACAAGCTGTTCTAAGTTGAAGGTCTTGGTCAGTTCAATGTACTTCCGGGCATTTGGTCTATCTGGTTTGAGTAGATCGATGTTAAAATCCCCTGTTATGAGAAGCATGCCATCCCAGGACACTGCAAGATCACTAAGAAGATCATCAAACTTCTGAATCCAATCACTGAAAGACATCTGGCTCTCAGACCGATACACAGTGCCAATCAAAACTTTACTATGTTTATTACGTCTGGGAACTTCAATCCAAAGATGTTCAAGATCTGAGTAGCGGGATTCAATATCTTTCCTTCTTTTAAACTTGATAGACTCCCTCAGATAGATACCAACTCCTCCGCCCCTCACACGGTCTCTGTGGCGAAAGGCATGACAGTACCCAGGGATGGTTACGTGCTGAAGTAAAATATCGTTGTCTTTTAGCCAGGTTTCGCTCATAGTAATGATGTCAAACGGGTATTCATTTGCAGCCAGTAATAGGTTATCGAAAGTTGAAACCATACTTTGAGTATTGATATGCATTACTTTAAGTTGAGTGTTCCTATCACTTAGTGCTTGTAGGTGTACATCATGTGTATCGGATGCATCACTCGCGTCAAACTGGATGCTTTCATCATCTGATATTGGAATATCATATGTTGAGAACGGCAAAAGACTGAAAGTGCATTAAGGAAACAGGTCCAGTTATTCGGAGTAGAGGAAGATATAGATTTGACATCAAAGATTCTAGTACATTTCACATGGGTGAAATCAAAACAAATGGTGCAAAGGCAGCGTTTGTGGTTTCTGGCGACTATTTTCTCGCATGCCGTGCAGCGTGGAGCCTTTTGTTTCCAATTACAATTGGTTGTTAAATTCTTGTCAGGCCCTGGATTCAGTTCCACGTCACCGCTTCTTAGCAGGTGGAATGTGGCCGTTGAATTGCCATAATAGGCGATCCTTGACAATGACCATTTTCTATGATTGCGATGTGTACTCACGGGCATAGAGGTATTGTATCCATCACCGAAGTGATTTTCGGTATTCCAGTAATAAGACAAAAGGATGCAAATTTCGTTGGCTTCGCCAAGTAGGAAGAACTGGAAATCAAATCCAAAACGGCCGCTTTCAAATCCAAGGAGAGCATTTCCATTGTCAAAACTTTCGTGGCAGTTGGAGATGATGCTTACACTCATCCCAAGGTCATTTTGTTCAGGCTTCAGTCTCGATAGAAGAAGAAATAGCGAAAAATACAGAGCTCAAAAAGCGCAACATGTTACACTTCGTCGCACCGTCGCACCGTTGAAATCGACAGATTTTACATCCTCAAGGAAGAGTTTGTTATAAAATTTGGAGAAATCACGGAAATGTTTGATCTCTTTATCTTTAGGAAGTTTATTTGCAACAGAGCAAAAAACCGGTAAATGGTCTGTAATGTCAGCCAAACATATTCCCGTGTTGAGGATTTTATGGGGAACGTTTGTGTAAATGTGATATATCAATGTTGAAGTATGATCTGTTAAATGCGTTGATTTAGTTATTAACGGCATAAACCCTATATTAAAAAGCATATCAAGATATAATCAGAAGTTTTGTTATCGATGTTGTAATTCAATAAATTAATGTTTATATCACCTAGTACAAAAAACTTCTTTTCCTTTGTTAGAAACGTCAGTTAGCTGGTCCCTGAGGGTATTAGTGAAATCAATGCAATCCTTGGAAGGTTTATATAAATACAGCCAATAACAATGTTCTTTTGTTTTTTATGAACTCTCAATCCAACACGATTCGTAGTCATCGGAGGATGACTCGAGATCGTTTCTTCTAAAGAAATTCAATTCATTTAAAACATAAAGTCCAACTCCCCCTGCGGATGATTGGGAGTTAATATGCAAAAATGAGTAGCTTGGTATGTTAATATTGTATATGTTTTGATCTCTCAATTTCGTTTCCGAAATAGCAATTATTTCAGGCAAAGACTTAAAAGTCAGAAGTAAATCTTCTAATAAATTTTTGTTTAGGCTCTGCAAATTTATATGAATCATTGAGAAGCCGTTTTTTGGCTTTCATGAAAAATATTACCAGATTGCTTGATGTTATAGTATTTAGATTGTGTGTAGAAATCGTGTGCAAATTCTTGCAGATGATTCTCATTCTCTGGACAAACGATTATGTTTTGAAAAACATCATTCGAATCTAATAGAGAATTTGAGGATGAATGAACCCAACTACCAATAGTTTTCAGAAGATCTTGACGATCTAGATCAAAGAATGGTAGTCCTGAAAGGAGATTTATTCGTTCATTGCCGTCGTCGAAAATTATGATTTAGGGACTTCATGAAATACTACTAATATTATAGTTAATAAATTAAAGTATAGATTATATAGTTGAAATATATTTTTGCATAGATAACTATAATAGTAGTTCTTAATAGCTGCAGATTCACATGAATGATAATACCTGGATTTCTTGAGGTGATCAGCCGTGAAGGAAGTGTTCGTCTTAAAACTTTCTAAGGTCTTCATCCTTGTCAAAGTAATACGTCTTAGATTGCTCTTTCTGTTTTAGACATATCCTGCCATTGTTGGACCAGATAAATTTGCCATTGGAGACGCCTTTTTAGTTGGTTAATCTCACCAAAAAGATTCTTTCGGGCCGGTGTTAGTGATTCTGATATAAAAACTTTAGCTTCGGAGGCCAGATCAAGGCTGGAGAGGTCCTTAGCTTTCTTCTTGGCAAGTTTCTTACGATTGTCGTAGAATTGGTTCATCTTTCTGGTGCAGAATTTGACGATCATATTTGTTGGTGCTTTGGGTGGTGCTTTTGGAAGTCTGAAGGGGATGAGCTATCGAGATATCATTAGAATCAACAGAGGTCCCAATGACTTGACCGATCGATTCGACGATGGCTTCGGATGGAGCTTCGTCTTTAGCTTTTATTCCAGTGATCTCTAGACAGTCACGCCTTATATATTGGGCCAAATCGTCGACTAGCTCCAGTGCCATGACTGCCCTGCTGTCGATTATAGTGATGTCTTGCTTAAACCTTAACAGGTCGGTGCCATGTCGTTGTAGAATACTGAGAGCATTCTGAGATTGCTTTAGAAGTGTATCATACTTGTCAGAGTAAAATTTGACATGAGTATTTAGATCTTCGTATTTTTTTTGGAGTTCTTTGATACCTGAACTAATAGGTGTAATTTTTTCTTGAATTAATTCCTTAACTTTGTCTAACGTGAAGTCCATAGCGTCGATTTTGCAGAGCTACGCTAAGCGTGGCCGCCCGCCATGACGACCTATGCTAAATCAAAAGTCAAAACGACGTTTTTAGCTGACGGCATGGCTGTTTTCCTGAAACCATGAATTTTTGCTCATGAAAATACCTCATTAGATAATAACACGACTTTTTGGCGAAAAAAAAAGGGTTTTGGCTGAGAAAAGGTGCTTTTTGGTCAAAAAAGGTGTTTTTTGCTGAGAAAATTTGCATTTTGCTGAGAATTTTCTTTTGCTGCAAACACTACGTTTTCACTGCTAAAAGCCCATTTTGGGCGAGAAAAACACATTTTGGGTGGCAAAAACACTGTTTTTCTAGAAAAAAAAAACCTTTTTGGCCCAAAAAACTGAAAAATGGCCATTTTGGCTCTCAAAACGACGTTTTTTATTTATTTATACACAATATTTATACAGAGGTGCCCAGTTCAGCAAAGCTGGTTTAAATGGGGCACGGTTTAATATAAACTTAAAGACAAAAAATATAGTACAGAGAACAAAAAATAAAGTTACAATAATAAGGTAATAAGATTAAAACATTTAACATTTAACATGCAGTATTGCATGGCGCACAGGGTATATTTTAGCGAGATCTAAAATGCTTTTTAAGGCCAGACTTGAATCTAGTTTCGTCATGTACCCTCCTCATGTCCAGCGGAAGGCTGTTCCAGATATTTGTACCGGTGTACCTGAAGGAGCCCTGATATTTGGATGTTCTCGCAAAAGGCGGACGGAGCAAATCTCTATGGCGCGTATTGTATGCATGGAAGTCATGCGAGTGGCAGAATTCATTTAGCAAATAAGGTGGAGCCAGATTATGCATACATTTACACACTAACATGCATTTCAAGTAGTCTCATCGGGACTGAAGAGAAGGCCAACTAAATATTCGCGCAACCTGTGGCTGGGAGATTTGTTTCCCTCAATAATACTGGTGGCGCATCTATGTAGTTTGTCTAAGTAATCACAATTGGTCTTGCCACAGGAGTCCCATATAGTAGCACTATAGCCAAATATTGGCAGTATCATGGCATTGTAAAGGGTTATGCACGACTCCCGTGGAATGACCTTACACGCTCTGCGAAGCATACCGAGTCTTGCAGACACTTTTTTTCCGATGTAATCCACGTGATCATTCAACGAGAGCCATTGGTCCAGTACAACCCCAAGATACTTAAACTGGTAAACTCGTAATAGGACAGTGTCCTTTGCCTTAACGGTAAAAAGCCTCTGATGTGTACCAATTAACATTGTTTTAGTTTTGCTATAGTTAAGGTATAATAAATTATTATTAAGCCGGTCTATTATATGCTTAAGACCTTCAGTTAGCATGATTTCAATATCAGTGATGGAGCTGCTGCTAACGTATAGAAGGGTATCATCCACGTATAGTTGAATTTTGCAGTGAGATACTAAAGAGGGTAAGTCATTGATATAGATTATAAATAACAAGGGGCCAATTAAGGACCCTTGAGGCACACCAAAACAGATGGATTGGGGGTCGGAAGTTGACCCATTAACTACAACACTTTGCAATCTATCTGTCAAATAAGCATTAAACCAGTGCGAAGAGGCCTTACTAAACTCTTATGATGTTAACTTATCTAGTAATAATCTATGATCGAGAGTGTCAAAGGCCTTTTGAAGGTCTAAAGAAAGTAGGCCTGTAAGCTGTCCCTTATCAATGTTATTGAGCAGGGTATTTGTTACATCAGCCAGGCCCATGCTGGTGGAATGTAGGCTGTGAAAGTCAGACTGGTAAACCAGATGGCATGGCTGTTTTGCTGAAACCCCCACTTTTTGTTCATGAAAATACCTCATGAGATAAAAACACGACTTTTTGGCGAGAAAAAATTGGGTTTTGGCTGAGAAAAGGTGCTTTTTGGTCAAAATCAAACGACGAAAGCTAGAAAAATCATGGCGGCATTCGCGTTTAACTGTCAACAGGGAACTCTATGTACAACAGTGCGAGGTCGTTAAGAAATTGATCAAGAGATCCAAAGATGAATTTTTTGCCAATCTTATAAATGAACAACAAGCTAATCTACTTTTAAGAAGATGGTCCACAAGAATGCAGATAAGATCTATCCCTCTGCCAACTCACCTCGTCATCTTGCCAACAAGTTTGCTGACTTTTTCATTGATAAAATTAAAGGAATTCAGACTAAATTCAATGATATTACCTCTGCACCGGTCTTTCAATCTGCAACAATAAATAACTACCTCAATTCTTTTTATGAAATTTCCTCTGAGGATCTTTTTAAACTACTTCTCCCCTTGGTGACTAAATCTTCTGATCTTGATCCTTTTCTGGGCAAAATCCTGAAGAATGGCATTCACCTTTTAATTCCTACAATTACCAAAATTGTAAATTTGTCTTTGGTTTCTGGAACTATGC
This sequence comes from Anthopleura sola, assembly GCA_023349425.1. Taxonomy (NCBI): domain Eukaryota; kingdom Metazoa; phylum Cnidaria; class Anthozoa; order Actiniaria; family Actiniidae; genus Anthopleura; species Anthopleura sola. The sequence goes on along the minus strand of JALHLI010000046.1, from coordinate 523,150 downwards.
CATCTAAGTTGAAGCAAGCTTTGATCAGACCGTTGCTCAAAAAGCAAACCTTGTCCCCTGAAGAGTTTTCAAGCTTTAGACCGATCTCAAATTTAAAATTTTTATCTAAACTAATTGAAAAGGTTGTTGCCTCTCAATTGACTGAACAGCTTGGGAATAACAATTTTCATATCAGTCTTCAGTCTGCTTACAAAAAACATCACAGTGTTGAGACAGCTCTCTTAAAGGTGCACAATGATATCCTGTGTGCTATTGATAAACAATGTTCAGTTTTTCTTGTTTTTCGTGATTTAACTGCGGCCTTTGACACAGTTGACCATAATATTTTACTTGAAAGAATCTCTACAAGTTTGGGTGTCAAAGGAACTGCCCTCAAATGGTTTGAATCTTATCTCGCCGATAGAAGGTTTTATGTGAGCGTCGAAGGTGGCACATCTGACTCCCATTCTTTTAACTGAGGTGTCCCCCAAGGATCTGTCTTAGGACCTATACTCTTCCTACTATATACCTCACCTATAGCTGATATTATCCATTCTCATAATATCGACTATCATCTTTATGCTGATGATACTCAACTGTATGTTTCTTTTTCTATTTCTTGTTCTCATGAGTTTGATGATGCCAAACATAGACTTGAGTTGTGTGTAAATGATATAGAGAAATCCTTGTATTATCTGCTGCTCATCGCCCTCTTCCTTCTATTGACAGCATAAATATTTCTGGGTATGATATTTCTCCAACCTCATCTGTCCGTAATATTGGGGTTATTTTTGATGACAAGCTGTCTCTTGAAGCCCACATTACTTCTATTTGTAAATCAGGTTTTTTTCACATTCATAACATCTGGAAAATCCGTAGGCACCTCAGCCAACAAGCTTGTGAAATCCTTGTGCATGCATTTATCTCTTCCAAGCTTACTTTTGTAATTCTTTACTCTATGGTCTACCCAAGTCTTCCCCACAAAAACTGCAACATGTACAAACTTCTGCTGCAAGGCTCATCACTATATGTCGTAAACATGCTAATATTTCGCCTGTTCTTCTAGATTTGCATTGGCTCCCTGTAGAACAACGTATCGAATTTAAAATACTTTTGATTACATTTAAAATTTTGAATAACAGTGCTCCTTTGTATCTCTCCGACCTCATTAAAGTGTATGTGCCTTCCCGGTCCTTGAGATCTTCCTCATCCAATCTTTTAATAAAATCTTCTTCTAATCTGAAATCCTATGGTAGGAGGGCTTTCTCCTATGCAGCACCTGAACTGTGGAACAGCCTCCCAGTTAACATAAAATCAAGTCCTTCTATTGATCTTTTTAAAAGTAATCTTAAGACCTGGCTCTTTAAGCGAGCATTTGATTTAAATTAGATACAAGTATGCCAATAATCACATTTTTCACAGAATTTTCTTTTCCTGCAAACACGACGTTTTCACTGCTAAAAGCCCATTTTGGGCGAGAAAGACACATTTTGGGTGACAAAAATACTGTTTTGCTTAAAAAAACATTTTTTTGGCCCAAAAAACTGAAAAATGGCCATTTTGGCTCTCAAAATGACATTTTTCGCTAACGGCATGACTGTTTTGCTGAAACCCCACTTTTTGCTCATGAAAATACCTCATGAGATAAAAACACGACTTTTTGGCGAAAAACAATTGGGTTTTGGCTGAGAAAAGGTGCTTTTTGGTCAAAAAAGTGTGTGTTTTTTTGGCTCTCAAATTTTTAGTTATTTCTCCTACACGGCGTACTATTTCAACCGATTCTATCAACTGGGTGTTTTTCCTGGTCTTTACTTCTCGGCCTTGCATGTTTTCCTGGCTTGTGCTGGTTGTTTTATGACTTTTATCTGGTGTTCTTGGTTATTGCCTGTCTCAACAATGCCTGACATCAGTGGACGATTTGGCCCATTTGGCGTCGATATACATCAGATAAAGGCAATACACACAGTAAATAATTTCAACAACAACTGGACCTCGCTGCTGAATCGACCTAAATGGAGATAGCGAGGAAATAGAGCTGGTAAGAAAGTAAAGAACAGGTTCTCTGAGAATCAAAGAATTCAATCTATTGTTACAGTTCATCGACCACCGAAACGGTATGCAAATTTTCGCTACACAAGAACATTGATTGCCATTAAACCAACTCTACCAAGTCCAGATGCTGCTCTTTCTGTCGATTCATCCTTCGCTTTGTGGAATGCCCGCTCTTTAAATTAGTAATTCTTCTGCCGTTTGTGATGCTATTCTGTCTCGGAAAATTGACATCATAGTAATAACTGAAACGTGGTTTAAGGGAGACACTCGGGACTCTTCAATTATTGTCAGTATCATGAACTATTTACCTGATCACCAGATCTACCATAAATCGAGATCCTCAAGGGAAGGAGGCGTGTGCATCATACTGAGAAAAGGATTCTCTGTCAAACAGAACACTACTCAGTCTTTTAACTCGTTTGAGCACTTGAAACTTTTAGTCTCGTATGGCTCCTCCCATCTTCGTGTCATAGGTGTTTACAGGCCACCTCCTTCAAAGAAACGCCCGTGGTCGACTGCCTTGTTCCTCGATGAATTTTCGTCCTTGTTTGAGTCTGCAATTCTCCTCCTGGGAAGCTAATAATTGCAGGTGATTTCAACTTCCATATGGACAATATACCTGGACACTCTGACGCATCTAATTTTATGGTTCATCTTCAAACATTTGGTCTCGTACAACACGTGGCTAGTCCAACTCATGAACGTGGTCACCTACTCGATCTCATAATTACCAAGCATGACGACAAATTAGCTGTCAATCCATCTGTCATGTTTGAACTGCCATCTGACCATGCTATGATCACTTCCCATCTAACGTTTCCGCGACCTAAGCAAACCAGAGTTCTTGTTAATCAACGCCATCTTCGACAACTGAACGCCTATGACTTCGCAGAATCTATATGTGCGAGTTCTCTCGTTAATGATCCGCAACCAGTTCTATCGTCACTGTCTATGAGATATGACACCATTCTGTGGGAGCTATTAGACGCATACGCTCCTCAACGCACTCGTTATGTAACCCTCCGCCCGCATGCTCCATGGTTTGATGATACTATTCGCAAGGAGAAACTTACCAAGCGTCGTCTAGAGCGTAAATGGAGATCAACGCGCTTAGAGGTTGATCGCCAAATTTATCGTGACCACTGTGTCTGTTACCATCGAATACTGGATCAGGCTAAAACGTCATATCATACGACCAAGCTGCAGGGTCTTGATTCAAAATCGCTATTCAGAGAAGTTGATCAAATGGTAAACGGCAAAAGACCTAAGACTCTGCCTTCTTCAATTTCCAAGGATGATATTGCTGTTGCCTTCGCCAATCATTTTAAGAATAAAATCCAAAGCCTCAGGCTTACATCTACACCAGTCAACGATCTCAATCATCTTCATCTCCAGAGGCCGTGACCTAGGGATCTTCTTGCTGAATTCTCTCAGCTTGACTCTGACACTGTTTGATCTATCATTATGAACTCACCGACTAAGTATTGCAGTCTTTGTCCTATACCAACAAGTCTACTCAAGAAGTGCTTAAATTCCTTACTTCCAGTCATTACGAACATTGTTAACCTGTCCCCCTCGTCTGCTACAGTTCCTAGTATCTTCAAGACCGCCCACGTAACACCTCTTATAAAGAAGCCATCTTTAGATCCGGAGGTACTGAACCATTACAGACCGATCTCCAATCTCAGCTACCTATCAAAAGTTCTGGAACGTGCTGTTGCACCTCAGTTACATCACCACCTTGCTGTAAACAATTTGTATCCTAAGATGCAATCAGCCTACCGTCAACACCACAGCACTGAGACGGCACTGCTTCGCGTCCATGATGATCTGCTCAGAGCATTAGACAAGGGTTCTGAGGCTCTGCTTGTACTCTTAGATTTTTCGGCAGCCTTTGACACCATTGATCATGGCATTTTGCTGCAAAGACTCGAAGAAAGATTTGGCTTATCTGGACGTGTGCTAGCTTGGATCCGATCATACTCCGAGAATCGACACCAGTTTATCAGTGTTATGAACTCGACTTCATCTACATACGATCTTGATTGTGGCGTCGCCCAAGGCTCCGTCTTTGGTCCTCTCTTATTTTGTCTTTATGTTGCTCCTCTTGAAGACATACTGGCTGCTCATGGGTTATCTGCCATGACGTACGCGGATGATACACAATTGTACATCATCATTGAGAAGGGTACTGACCACGATAACGCTGTCCATGTCCTACAGAACTGTTTAAATGATATGAAGACCTGGTGCCTAAACAATAAACTAGTTCTAAACGACGACAAGACTGAACTGCTACTGATCCATTCAAAGTTTGCGCCTTCAGTTTCTGCTATCTCGGAAGTACGATTTGGAGGGTCTGAAATCTCACCAACAGCAGAAGCTCGTAATGTTGGTGTAATGTTTGACCACAACTTGTCCTACAAGCAACAGATCAGTAATTGCTGCAAGTCCTCCTTCATGGCTCTTTGCCAAATAAGCAAGATACGGAAGTACCGGGATCAGCTAACTGCTGAAAGGTTGGTCCATGCCTTCGTTACATCAAGGCTGGATCACAGTAACAGCTTGCTTTATGGTTTGCCGGAGCATGAGCTCAAGAAACTACAACGTGTCTTAGATTCAGCTGCCAGAGTCGTAGCTCGACCCAAACAGGACGAAGACGTCACCACTGTCTTAAGGAGGCTCCACTGGCTGCCAATTAGTGCTCACATCGAGTGTAAATTACTTATGCTGGTCTACAAGTCATTACATGGACTTGCTCCAGCATACTTAGAGGAGCTGTTGCGCATATATTCCAATTCTCGCGTTCCACGAGCGTTTCGCTTGCCCCATTTAATGCCCGCGATAAATTTTGAATGTCCAGCGGTATTTCCCATTGCTGCCGATCACTCAGCCGCGAAATTTAAATTCCTCTACAATTGAGTAAGTAAGTAAGTAAATAAACTTTATTTATAGAAGGTTTAAAACAGTATTTACAAAATACACCAGTTTAGCATAGCTAATCTTGCACTGGGCCTTCTAGAAAAAAAAAGAAGAAAAAACTAAAATAAAATATAGAAAAAAAGAAATAAAATAAAGTATATAGCTTGATATAATAAATTAAGGTAAAAGTATTATGATAAATATTATATATATATATATATATATATATATATATATATATATATATATATATATATATATATATATATATATATATATATAATATATATATGTAATGTAAAAATGTTATATAGAAATTATGTACATATCTAAAAAATACTGATAGGCTTTTCGAACAAAAGCTTTTAGCGACCTTATCGATTTTATATCTGTAGGTAAGCTATTGAATATTGTGGCTCCACTGAATCGTATTCCTTTTCTAGTTATTGATAACTTAAAGTTAGGTACCCATAAGTTGTTATTTGTTGAGCTTCTAGTTGATCGTTTAGATACTGCTGAAAGTGATTTAAACATAGAATTAATATAATTAGGACAATAGCCATTTAAGGCTTTGAAAACTAAAGTAACAGACTTAAGCATTACCCTGAATTCAATTGGTAGAATTTGAGATCTCTCAAAAAGTGGCCCAGAGGATGAAAACTTAGGTGCATCATAAACTAATCTCAGAATAAGCTTTTGGAGCTTATGAATTCTAGATATGTGAGGGGACTGTCCCCACACTGTACTACAGTAATCGATCTTGGGTTGAAAAAAGACCTTATAAAACTGTAATCGAGATTTAAGTGGCAAGAAAATTCTAATTCGACGGAACAAGGCGATTATTTTACTTAAACTAGTAGCTAAATTATCTATATGTGAGTTCCAAGATAAGTTCTTGTCTACAATAACTCCCAGAAGTTTCTCAGATTCAACATTTTCAAGGACAGTTCTGCTGTAGGAGACTTTTAGGTCAGTAGAACCAATCGTAGTAGCTCGTTGATAGGTGCAGACGACCATACTCTTTGTTTTCTTTTGGTTGATAACCATGCCATTTGAAGTGCACCACGAATGAACATTTTCCATTTCACGTGAGAGGTCAGCATTTAGTTCTGCAATTGATTTACCAGTTGTATAGATTGTTGAATCATCAGCGTAGAGGTCAATGTCTAATTCTGTATGAAGGGGAAGGTCATTCACAAACAGAATAAACATTAAAGGTCCAAGGATACTTCCCTGAGGAACGCCAGAAATTACAGGCATCACGGACGATAGGGTGCTGTTTACCTTGACACACTGGCTCCTGTCGGTCAAGTAAGAAGTTAACCATTTCATAAGTGTTTCACTGAAATGATAATGTTGAAGTTTCTTTAGTAAGATGTCAGGATTTATGATGTCAAAAGCTTTGCGGAAATCCACAAAAACGAGGCAAGTTAAGTATCCACTTTCTATGTTAAGGAGCCATGAGTCCACGAGTTTGGCAAGGGCGGTTTCGCAAGAATGTTTGGGTCTAAAACCAGACTGGGCAGCATACAGTAAATCGTAAAATGATATGAACGAATATATGTGTTTGTGGACATGACGTTCCAACAGCTTGCTAACAGCACATAAGATTGATATGGGTCTGTAGTTGCTTTTGTCAGTATGGCATCCAGACTTGTAGACTGGAGTGATTCTTGCATTCTTCCATGTGGTTGGGAAGCATCCAGTAGCAATGCTTGTGTTGAAGATTTCAGTCAGAGGCTTTGCTATGACAGGTGCTGAAAGTTTCAGGATTTTAGTAGAAAGTCCGTCAAGTCCAGTTGATTTGTGAGTGTCCAGATCGATAAGGGATTTAAGAACAGAGTCACAGTCCATAAGAGGTAGTGTAAGAGCGACATCCTTATGGAGTTTACTATTTATGAAGTCATCCAAAGGCTTCAAGTCTGGTAGGCTGGTAGATGTTGGTAGGTACTCGTCGACCACAGTAGCGAAGTAGTTATTAAAACTTTCACAGATGTCTAATGTGCTGGTAAGGACAGTGTTACCCTCTTTCAAGGTCGTAGGTGCCAGGTTGACACGTTTCGGTGAATGAATAAAGCGTTGATAAACAAAATATTATCCGCCGTGTAATGCCGTGGTTAAGCAGAAATAATTGAGCAAAATGTGACTGAACACTCGAACATGTAAATAGAGGCAATAAAGAAACAATATTTGTAAATGTGGTGCAACATTTTGTCTCGCTATTTGTATTTTTACTGCAAGAGAGACCGGCTACTTAACAAATAGCCCACCTGAAAAACCCAAAGTTTCAGTACTCAAAAATCATGCTCGGTACATCAACTACAACCGTAAAAACAACGCAGAAGTAAACTTTGGCACTCCAAAATATGATTGAAACAATTACCTAGTTGAGGCAGCTTCTTGATTACCCATTTATTGCGTCTTGACTTCACCGTATGTGACAAACGATAATAACTTGCAAAACAAGACAATCAAGCAAACTTCTTGAGATTGAAACCGATTGAACGTACAGAAGGATCGTAGGACAGCAAATAATAATTTTTCCTTACGCCAACGGCTACCTAGTACAGTTAGAATGACTTTCCTGGAGTTCTTGAAGTAGAATGTCCCATTGAGAATTAATAAAGAAGTCATAGAGAATGATGTATCGTACATCAGGTAATGGCGAAGGCACAGAATCAATCAATTTTGTGTTTTTTATATTAACAGTTTGACATCCTTTAGAAAAAGGGCAATTTCGAAATGAGGCGAACTCTAGAAGTATCATAATTCTGCCTTGTAAACTCTGAGTACAAGTCGGTCGCCATGTTGCTTCCTTCGCGTGTAAAATGAAAATCCCAAGGGCATCTCTACAGCTTTAAATTGCCACAAATACTAAGTCAATATTTCAAGAGTTGTCCGTAGAATACATATGCATCCATTTAGGGGAGATCGCTTCCTTTTTTTAGCAATAATTCACTTGTAAACCTGAAATTCCTCCAATGAAAACACTAACGACTCTACATCAACATGGTAGCTCGCAGTGAGGCGCCGTGATTACAAAGCTACTAATGGCAATTACCGCGCACCGCTTTTACCGCGGGCATATAGTAAATAAGGTAGATGGGAAGCGAAACGCTCGTGGTTCTGAGGTCGAATGGGACGAAGCTCCTGGCCGTTCCAAGGACCAACACCAAAAGCTACGGTGACAAAATTTAATCAGCTGGGTCAAGACTATGGAATAAACTACCGTTGTCGCTTCGTGATGCCGAATGTTATCAAACTTTTAAAACCTGCCTAAAGACACTCCTTTTTAAACAATATTATTTGTTATGAATATAATTAGCCTCTTAACTTCTATTTTTTCCATCACGAAGCTATTCCTATAAACCGTTCTATTCCTATAAACTAATTTAATGACTATTTTGCACATATTGTTATTTATTATATTATTACTTTTTACATTTTAAATACTAATTTCCGTTTTGACTGATTTGTTTTTCTGATTTAATACACCGAATCGGGATGTGGCGGCTGGTTTGGGTGGCTGTTGTTCCTGACTGTCCGGCCTCGTGTTCACGTGGAAGCTTAAAAGCGTTTTCGCGTGTGTGGGGGGCTGGTCGTTCCGGAGTGGTGGTTGTTTTTATCGTTTTATTCTTTATTATTTGTCTATATTATGTTTATTGTTATATTGCTAAAGCATCGATACCTAGTTAGATGCTTTGAAATAAAATTATTATTATTATTATTATTTTGCTGAGAAAATTTGAATTTTGCTGAGAATTTTCTTTTCCTGCAAACACAACGTTTTCACTACTAAAAGCCCATTTTGGCGAAAAAACACATTTTGGGTGACAAAAACTCTGTTTTGCTGGGATAAAAAAAACCTTTTTGAACGAATAAACTGAAAAATGGCCATTTTCGCTCTCAAAATGACATTTTTCTCTGACGGCATGGCTGTTTTGCTGAAACCCCCACTTTTTGCTCATAAAAATACCTCATGAGATAAAAACACAACTTTTTGGCGAAAAAAATTGGGTTTTGGCTGAGAAAAGTTCCTTTTTGGTCAAAAAAGGTGTTTTTTTCCTGAGAAAATTGGAATTTTACTAAGAATTTTCTTTTTGTCAAAACACGACGTTTTCACTGCTAAACGCACCTTTTGCACGCGAAAAACACATTTTGGGTGAGAAAAACAGTTTTTTTGCTGAAAAAAAAGCTTTTTTGTCCAAAAAATTGAAAAATGGCCATTTTGGCCCTCAAAACGAGGTTTTTCGCTGACGGCATGGCTGTTTTGCTGAAACCCCCATATTTTGCTCATGAAAATACCTCACAAGATAAAACCGAAACTTTTCGGAGAAAAAAAATTTGGGTTTTGGCTGAAAAAAGGTGCTTTTTGGTCCAAAAAACTGAAAAATGGCCATTTTGGGCCTCAAAACGAGGTTTTTCGCTGACGGCATGGCTGTTTTGCTGAAACCCCCCCTTTCTGCTCATGAAAATACCGCAAGAGATAAAAAGACGACTTTTTTGGGAAAAAAATTGGGTTTTGGATGAGAAAAGGTGCTTTTTGGTCAAAAAAACCGTTTTTTGCTGAGAAAATTGGAATTTTCCTGAGAATTTTCTTTTTGTGCAGACACGACGTTTTCACTGCTTAAAGCCCGTTTTGGGCGAGAAAAACCCATTTTGGGTGACAAAAACACTGTTTTGCCGAAGAAAAAATTTTTTGGCCCAAAAAACTGAAAAATGGCTATTTTGGCTCTGAAAACGAAGTTTTTCGCTGACGGCATAGCTGTTATGCTGAAACCCCTACTTTTAGCTCATGAAAATACCTCACGAGATAAAAACGAAACTTTTTTGCCAAAAAAAATTGGGTTTTGGCTGAAAAAAGATGCTTTTTGGTCAAAAAAGTTGTTTTTTGCTGATAAAATTCGAATTTTCCGGAGAATTTTCTTTTGCTGCAAACACGACGTTTTCACTGCCAAAAGCTCTTTTTGGGCGAAAAAAAAACACATTTTGGGTGAGAAAAAACAGGGTTTTGCTGAAAAAAAACAAGCTTTTTGGTCCAAAAAAACTTAAAAATGGCCATTTTTGCTCCGAAAAGCAGGTTTTTCGCTGACGGCATGCCTGTTTTCCTGAAACCCACACTTTTTGCTCATGAAAAGACCTCAGAAGATATAAACACGACTTTTTGGCGCAAAAAAATTGGGTTCTGGCTGAGAAAAGATTTCCTTTTTGGTCAAAAAAAACGTTTTTTGCTGAGAAAATTCGAATTTTGCTGAGAATTTTCCTTTGGTACAAACACGACGTATTACTGCCAAAAGCTCCTTTTGGGCGAGAAAAACACATTTTAGGTGAAAAAAAACACAGTTTTGCTGAAAAAAAATTGAAAAATGGTCATTTTGCCTCCGAAAAGCAGGTTTTTTGCTGATGGCATGGCTGTTTCGCTGAAACCCCCACTTTTTGCTCATGAAAATACCGCAGGAAATAAAAAGACGACTTTTTGGCGAAAAAAATTCGGGTTTTGGATGAGAAAAGGTGCTTTTTGGTCAAAAAATCCGTTTTTTGCTGAGAAAATTCGAATCTTGCTGAGAATTTTCCTTTGGTACAAACACGACGTATTACTGGCAAAAGCTCCTTTTGGGCGAGAAAAACACATATTAGGTGAAAAAAACACAGTTTTGCTGAAAAAAATTTGAAAAATGGCCATTTTGCCTCCGAAAAGCAGGTTTTTTGCTGACGGCATGGCTGTTTCGCTGAAACCCCCACTTTTTGCTCATGAAAATACCGCAGGAGATAAAAAGACGACTTTTTGGCGAAAAAAAATCGGGTTTTGGATGAGAAAAGGTGCTTTTTGGTCAAAAAATCCGTTTTTGGCTGAGAAAATTTGAATTTTGCTGAGAATTTTCATTTGCTCCAAAAACGACGTTTTCACTGCTAAAACCACATTTTGGGCTGGAAAAACACATTTTGGGGACAAAAACACTGTTTTGCTGGGGGAAGAAACTTTTTTGCCCAAAAAACTGAAAAATGGCCATTGATGGCTATCAAACAGGATTTTTGCACAGTTTTTCCGGGAATCGATATCAACTCCATAAATCGATTTTGTTTTACCGTTTTTGATAGTATACTAATTTTCTACTTTGCGAAAGAGGGAAGTTGGATTTTCCTAAAAGGGTTCCCTATGCAAAGTCATTGATCAGAATATGTATATTCCGTTGAAGGAATGTTATTTATAATACTTATCACAAAGGAATGTCCCTTGACGGCAAAATAGGCAGCTCCTGATTGGTTGCGGGGTTATAAAAGAACGCCTTTGGATGTATTACTTCGGCAAGAAATAGGTTAGCAGCCCGGGAAGAGATCGTGCCCACCCTTCAACCCGGTTCGGCCAGATCCTGGGGTAGTCTTAGCTTATCCCCACTTCGTGCCGGAGGTACATCCGGTCGGAGCTAGTTGTCCATTCCTTATTAATAACAATGACTGAAAGAGAATAGTACACTGTGTCCAGCTCTACGAGAAAAGTAGCAGACTAGGATCGCACAGGCTACCAAAACAGGCTTCGATCGTACTTTTTCGTGCGTGAAATCACCAAACCAGCTGTCTGGATAGGATACCAGTGGCTCAGCTCAGTGTGGATGAAACTTTTCATCGCCAGAAATTCCGAACGGACATGCCTATTAGCGGTGGTATTATTACGAAGTAATCCTTTACGTACAGTTCTGAAATTAACAGAAAATATATGCGGCTAGAGTTTTGATTCCTTGACATCTTACAAAATATTTCACTACAACAGCTGCACGGCATTTAAGTTCAACAGCTAACTTGAAAGCTTTAATGAAAATAATCAGAACCAAATCAGAACCAAAACTTTAAATTACAATCCGGTTTGACAACATCAAAAATATTAGGATTTAGTGAAGAAGAGCTGGAAGAGTGCAAAGTTACTCAACTATTTTGGTCTTACAATCATGGTCAACGGATATGTATAGTTCTACCTTGTGCCTTGTTTCAAGTTTCAAATGGTTTGGCCACAAAGTCATTTCGGTTTTTCATCTCTCGTTATTTGTAGTCATTAGACTTCGAAGCCCTTAAAGAAAAAACACTTCCGGCGCGACAGAAGGCTACATTCATTATGTATACTGCATGGGGGGCAGAGGGTTTTTAGGGGAACCACAAATTTACTAGCATGAAAAAAGGGGGGATTGCAAAATTGTTTTTATACCATTAAAGGGGGGATTTTTTCAATAGTGTTTTTTGTATGTAAATCAAATGTCGAAAAATATATATAGTAATTTTGAATGAAATTAAGTAATTTAGAATGCAAATGAGTAAATTTGAATGAGTAATTTTACAATTAAGATGAGTAATATAGTATGCGAATGAGTAATTTATAAAGTATTGGAAATAAAGTATTTTCGAATGAAAATAAAGTAATCTTGATTGAAATTGAGTAATCTAGAATAAAAATGAGAGATTTAGATTATGCACATGATTGATATAGTATACAGATGAGTAATTTAAAATAGAAATGAAGTAATTTCGAATAGACCTCATCGGCTTGGGTGTAATGTTGTCCCATTTCAGACCGCGTGTCATTCTCTTGAGAATAAGATTCTTTGTTTGAGTTGTATCCATATGTATACATTACACCCAAGCCGATGAGGTCTATTGAGTATTGTTTAATCAAAGTGAGTCATTTTGAATGAAATTGAGTAATTTCTATTGCCAGTGAGTAATTTGCAATAGAAATAAAGTAATATGGAATCAAAATAAAGAGATTTTGAATGAAATTGAGTAAACTAGAATGCAAATGAGTAATTTAGAATGACTAATTTATAATATGCAAATAAGTAATTTAGAATGCAAATGAGTAATTTAGAATTCAAGTGAGCAATTTAGAATGCAAATGAGTAATTTAGAATGCAAATGAGTAATTTAGAATGCAAATAAGTAATTTAGAATGCAAATCAGTAATTTAGAATTCAAGTGAGTAATTTAGAATGCAAATGAGTAATTTAGAATGCAAATGAGTAATTTAGAATGCAAATGAGTAATTTAAAATTCAAGTGAGTAATTTAGAATGCAAATGAGTAATTTAGAACGCAAATGAGTAATTTAGAATGCAAATGAGTAATTTAGAATGCAAGTGAGTAATTTAGAATGCAAATGAGTAATTTAGAATGGAAATGAGTAATTTAGAATGGAAATGAGTAATTTAGAATGCAAATGAGTAATTTAGAATGCAAGTGAGTAATTTAGAATGCAAGTGAGTTATTTAGAATGCAAATGAGTAATTTAGAATGTAAAGAGTAATTTAGAATGCAGGTGAGTAATTTAGAATGCGAATGAGTAATTTAGAATGCAAGTGAGTAATTTAGAATGCAAATAAGTAATTTAGAATGCAAATCAGTAATTTAGAATGCAAATCAGTAATTTAGAATGCAAATCAGTAATATATATAGTATGCAATTGACTATTTTAAAATGGAAATAAAGTAATTTCTTATGTAAATAAGAAAAGTACTCAAGGAAATTTAACAGCTATGTTCAGACTCATCAACAGGTTACAACCAAATCCCTGTTAGATATGTAAAGCTGGCAAAAGACTATCTTCCAATCACTCATATAATCAACACTTGTGTTGACTCATCGTCATTCCTTCGCGCATCGAAAACCGCAATAATCTCACCTATACCAAATACAGACCATCCGAATTCAGGGAAGGACTACTGTCCTATCAATTTACCTGCGTTATCGAAAGTATTTGAACTGTTAGTCCTTTTACGTAATATCGCACATCGACAATCAGTCCCTCTTGGCACCAAGTATTTCTGGATATCGAAAGAAACACTCAACCACAAGAGATGAAATGACATCATTCGAGCGATGAAAAAGGGTGAAGTGACAATGATGGTTCTAGCTAATTATTCCAAAGCGTTTGAGACAGTAAATTTAAAAGCCATATTGTTGAGTATGCATGAAATGGGTTTTTCTACTCAATTTCTTCTCTGGATGCTTTTAATCAAAATTACTTATCTGAACGTTAACAATTATTATAACCCAACGATGAATTTTCGCGAGCTGTCATTGGTTCAAATGGGTCCACATCAAGTGATATTCGTCCAGCAGAAGGTAAAAACGTTAAAAAAGAAAAGAAAAAACACGGAAACAAAGAAACTCGGTTTTTTACAAACAATTGAAAGTAAAATACAAAGACTGGTTGAGAAAACTACGCCAGGAAACACGAAAAAATTAACAAAATATACTGTAAATGTCTTCAATGGTAAGCATGCATGTTTCGTGAATTAAGTTTTTGTTTTGTTTTCGAAATTGTTTTTGTAAACTACTAAAAACCAACAAAGAATTCGACAACAAATGTCAAACAATAGAGTAATTTAATGTCAAACAGCTTTCATTTACCAAAATAATTGTTTCTATATCCAGCTTGGGGACGAGAGAGAATTATTTTTTGAAAACTCTGGAGATGACGAGTCGATGCAGTTTGCTGAATTCATTTCAGTGAAGTCGTTGGGTTATAAAATAAATAAACCCCCTCTGGCTCACTGGAATATCGGCTGATAATGTGCTAGGATGAGAAATGGTCCTCAAAATATCACATTTGCCCTCGAAGCTTCGCTTCTCGGCCAAATGCTCTTTTTTCGGACCATTTCTCATCCTCGGACATTATCAGCCGATATGCCAACCGCCAGGAGGGGTTTATTTACTAAATATTCGTCCAAATAGACGACAAGTATTCTGAATTAGCCCCTAGTGCAATTTGGAGTGCCACAAGGGTCAATTTTGGGCCCGGTAATTTTCAATCTTTTCGTGGCAAATCTTCAAAAACAACTCCAGTGTCAATGCTACCAACACTCAGATGACACAACCTTTTACTTGCATTCAAGAGTTACCGAAATAAGGGAAGATATACTACTTTAGAGTTATTGTCAAGGAGACAAGAAAGAGTTTTGGAACTTGCATATAGACTAACAAAAATGACCATGAAAAACTTTATATGGCTAATATAAGTTGACCCAGAAGACCATAATATAAGTTGACCCAGAAGACCATAAACCAAAGGTTAGGATGAAAAGAAACAGGCCCGTAACCAGATGGGAGCACAGGGTGCACGTGCACTCCCCCCCCCCCTCCCCCATCAGACCAAAAGGTCCGCTTTTTATCAACATTTGTTTGTTAAAGTTAATAAAGTTCATCTCCATTTGTTTCTTTTTTCCAATAATGTGTAGCGTTACCTGTGGTACACTACACTTAGGTCCATTTTTGCTTGATGTGCCCCCCCCCCCCCCCCCCCCCGCTAAATGTTCTGGTTACTGCCTTAGGATGGTTGCATCAGAATAAGAATGTACCCGAGATTGATTAGATGGCTGTATCAGAATAAGAATGTACACGAGATGGATTGGATTGGTGCTTCAGAATTAGAATGATCACGGGATAATTGGATGGGTACATCAGAATTAGAATGTACACGAGATAGATTGGATGGGTGCATCAGAATAAGAATGTAGACCAGATGGATTGCATTCGTGCTTCAGAATTAGAATGTTCATGGAATGGATTGGATGGGTGCATCAGAATAAGAAGGTACACGAGATGGATTAGATGTGTGTATCAGGATAAGAATGTTCACGGGATGGATTAGATGGGTGTATCAGAATAAGAATGTACACGAGATGGAATGGATGGGTGTATCAGAATGAAAATTTACACGAGATGGATTGGATGGGTGTATCAGAATGAAAATGTACATGAGATGGATTGGATGGGTGTATCAGAATGAAAATGTACACGAGATGGATTGGATGGACGCATCAGAATAAGAATGTACACGAGATGGATTGGACGGATGTATCAGAATAAGAATGTACACGAGATGTATTGGATGGGTGCATCAGAATAAGAATGTACACGAGATGGATTGGATGGGTGTATCAGAATAAGAATGTACACGAGATGTATTGGATGGGTGCATCAGAATAAGAATGTACACGAGATGGATTGGATGGGTGTATCAGAATGAAAATGTACACGAGATGGATTGGATGGACGCATCAGAATAAGAATGTACACGAGATGGATTGGATGGGTGTATCAGAATGAAAATGTACACGAGATGGATTATATGGACGCATCAGAATTAGAATGATCACGGGATGGATTGGATGGGTACATCAGAATAAGAATGTACACGAGATGGATTGGATGGATGCATTAGAATAAGAATGTACACGAGATGGATTGGATGGACGCATCAGAATAAGAATGTACACGGGATGGATTGGGTTAGTGCTTCAGAATTAGAAGACTGATTTACGGGATAGATTAGATGGGTGTATCAGAATAAGAATATACACGAGATGGATTGGATGGGTATTTCAGAATAAGAATGTACACGAGATAGATTGGACGAACGTAAAGAATGAGAATGTACATGAAATGAGGGCTTCAATGGGGTATTCTTCTTCACGACTAAAGCTTAAGATTCAGGCTTTCTTTACAGCTGAATATTTTAGAGTCTAGCCGTCTATATATATATAGAAGGTGTGTATACGATATTCCACCATGAAGTTGTAGCCACGTCCTTGTCAAGCTTCCACATGCTTATCGAGGGTCATTTTATGTAAGTCAAATGAGGTGCAATAAAGTGTTGATTTTACACAAAAGGCTGTGTTTCTAAAAGAGGACTCTCATAAAGATGGTCCTGAAGGGCCGAAATGAGAGGCAGTGGGATTCACCTTTTTTGGCCGGGCTAACAGGTTTTTATGCCCTGGGATTGGGATTTAGCCATTACTGGGATTGAGATTTCTCTAATTCTTTATTATAAACTTGAACTCGGATTTTGCAGAGCCCTAAAGTTTACGTGTGAGGAGACTGAAAATGTGAACGTCACCTTTAGATTGTTTTCCTTTTGTTTGTTTGTTTATTTGTTTGTTTGGGCGTTTTTTTTATTGATGATCAATAAACCTATATACGGATGCGCAGTCGTTGTACGTGTGAATAAACATATCTCACTTGTAACACCAAAAATGTCTCTTTGCAAAGCGGTATTTAAGAGATAAAACAATAAAAACTCAGTTCTGATTTTTACACCATCATTGATCTGCGCATACGTCGCATCTGAGTTTTCTAAACACATCCCACATGGAAAAAAATAACCAAAGCGACAAAAGTATCAGCACTTCTAATGACATACCTGATGTGCTCGTCATAGCAAGGTGTTAATCATCTACAGTCTAGGGGCCGACTAACCTCTCCCTTAGGCTTGGGGGCCGAGCTTCCTGATCAGTCAGTAATGTCCTCCCGGGATAGTGGTGTTGGGGCCGAAATCTCCAGCGTAGCCGTAAGTCCATACGATGCTTTAGCAATCGATGTCTGGAAGTATAGTCCCGGTAAATCAATCAATAAAAACAAATTAACTCCATCAAACTGAATCTTACATCAAGATGGTTATGGTTATATATATTGTAGAAATATTCCATGATATTCTGAAGTATCCGAACATGCATTTTTTGAGTATCCAAAACGATACTCTTGAGTATCCAAAATCATATTCTGGAGTATCCAAAATTATATTCTGGAGGATCCAAAATCATATTCTGCAGTATCCCAAATCATATTCTAGAGGATCCCAAATCATATTCTTGAGGATCCAAAACCATATTCTGAAGTATCCAAAATCTTATTCTGGAGTATCCAAAACCATATTCTGGAGGATCCAAAATCATATTCTGGAGGATCCAACATCATATTCTGGAGGATCCAAAATCATATTCTAGAGGATCCAAAATCATATTCTGGAGGATCCAAAATCATATTCTTTAGGATCCAAAATCATATTCTGGACGATGCAAAATCATTTTCTAGAGGATCCAAAATCATATTCTGGAGGATCCAAAACAATATTCTGGAGGATCCAAAATCATATTCTAAAGGATCCAAAATCATATTCTGGAGCATCCAAAATCATATTCTGGACGATGCAAAATCATATTCTGGAGGATCCAAAATTATATTCTGGACGATGCAAAATCATATTCTGGAGGATTCGAAATCATATTTTGTACGATGCAAAATCATATTCTGGAAGATCCAAAACCATATTCTGGGCGATGCAAAGCCATATTCTGAACGATGCAAAACCATATTCTCGTGGATCCAAAACCATATTCTAGAGGATCCAAAACCATATTCTGGACGATGAAAAACCATATTCTGGATGATCCAAAACCATATTCTGGAGGATCCAAAATCATATTCTGCAGGATCCAAAGCCATATTCTGGAGGATCCCAAACCATATTCTGGAGGATCCAAAATCATATTCTGGAGGATGCAAAACCATATTCCAGAGGATCCAAAATCATATTCTGGAGGATCCAAAACCATATTCTGGAGGATCCAAAATCCTATTCTGGACGATGCAAAATCATATTCTGGAGGATCCAAAACCATATTCTGGAGGATCCAAAACCATTTTCTGGAAGATCCAAAATCATATTCTGGAAGATCCAAAATCATATTCTGCAGGATCAAAAATCATATTCTGGACGATGCAAAACCATATTCTAGAGGATCCAAAACCATATTCTGGAAGATCCAAAATTATATTCTGAACGATGCAAAACCATATTCTCGTGGATCCAAAACCATATTCTAGAGGATCCAAAACCATATTCTGGACGATGAAAAACCATATTCTGGATGATCCAAAACCATATTCTGGAGGATCCAGAACAATATTCTGGAAAATCCAAAACCATATTCTGGAGTATCCAAAATCATATTCTGCAGGATCCAAAGACATATTCTGGAGGATCCCAAACCATATTCTGGAGGATCCAAAATCATATTCTAGAGGATCCAAAACCATATTCCAGAGGATCCAAAATCATATTCTGCAGGATCCAAAACCATATTCTGGAGGATCCAAAATCCTATTCTGGACGATGCAAAATCATATTCTGGAGGATCCAAAACCATATTCTGGAGGATCCAAAACCATTTTCTGGAAGATCCAAAATCATATTCTGGAAGATCCAAAATCATATTCTGCAGGATCCAAAATCATATTCTGGACGATGCAAAACCATATTCTGGACGATGCAAAACCATATTCTAGAGGATCCAAAACCATATTCTGGAAGATCCAAAATTATATTCTGAACGATGCAAAACCATATTCTCGTGGATCCAAAACCATATTCTAGAGGATCCAAAACCATATTCTGGACGATGAAAAACCATATTCTGGATGATCCAAAACCATATTCTGGAGGATCCAGAACAATATTCTGGAAAATCCAAAACCATATTCTGGAGTATCCAAAATCATATTCTGCAGGATCCAAAGACATATTCTGGAGGATCCCAAACCATATTCTGGAGGATCCAAAATCATATTCTAGAGGATCCAAAACCATATTCCAGAGGATCCAAAATCATATTCTGCAGGATCCAAAACCATATTCTGGAGGATCCAAAATCCTATTCTGGACGATGCAAAATCATATTCTGGAGGATCCAAAACCATATTCTGGAGGATCCAAAACCATTTTCTGGAAGATCCAAAATCATATTCTGGAAGATCCAAAATCATATTCTGCAGGATCAAAAATCATATTCTGGACGATGCAAAACCATATTCAGGACGATGCAAAACCATATTCTGGAGGATCCAAAATCATATTCTGGACGAGGCAAAACCATATTTTGGATGATCCAAAACCATATTCTGAAGGATCCAAAATCATATTCTGGACGATGCAAAATCATATTCTGGAGGATCCAAAATCATATTCTGGACGATGCAAAATCATATTCTGGAGGATCCAAAATCCTATTCTGGACGATGCAAAATCATATTCTGGAGTATCCAAAACCATATTCTGTACGATGCCAAATCATATTCTGGAGGATCCAAAACCATATTCTGGACGATGCAAAATCATATTCTGGAGGATCCATAATCATATTCTGGACGATGCAAAACCATATTCTGGAGTATCCAAAACCATATTCTGTACGATGCCAAATCATATTCTGGAGGATCCAAAACCATATTCTGGACGATGCAAAATCATATTCTGGAGGATCCATAATCATATTCTGGACGATGCAAAACCATATTCTGGAGTATCCAAAACCATATTCTGTACGATGCAATATCATATTCTGGAGGATCCAAAATCATATTCTGGAGGATGCAAAACCATATTCCAGAGGATCCAAAATCATATTCTGGAGGATCCAAAACCATATTCTGGAGGATCCAAAATCCTATTCTGGACGATGCAAAATCATATTCTGGAGGATCCAAAATCATATTCTGGAGGATACAAAACTATATTCTGTAGGATCCAAAATCATATTCTGGAGGATCGAAAATCATATTCTGGAGGATCGAAAACCATATTCTGGAGGATCCGATGATATTTTTAGATATTGAATCACATTTTCAAGTATCCGAAAATTTTTTGGAGCATCAAACACGATATTCTGCAGTATCCTTTAATATGTAATCCAGATAAATTGGTTTGTATTCAAGGCAGATTAAGAATATACAGCAGATGGATTGGATGGTATCAGGATAAGAATGTTCACGGGATGGATTAGATGGTTGCGTTAGAATAAGAATGTACACCAGATGGATTGGATGGGTGTATCAGAATAAGAATGTACACCAGATGGATTGGATGGGCCTATCACAATAAAAATGTACACGAGATTGATTGGATGGGTGCATCAGAATAAGAATGTACACGAGATGGATTGGATAGGTGCATCAGAATAAAAATGTACGTACACGAGAAGGATTGGATGGGTGCATCAGAATAAGAATGTACACGAGATGGATTGGATGGGTGCATTAGAATAAGAATGTACACGAGATGGATTGGATGGGTGTATCAGAAGAAGAAAGTACACGAGATGGATTGATTGATTGGATTGATGGATGGAATGATCTCGGGATGGATTGGATGGGTACATCAGAATAAGAATATACACGAGATGGATTTGATGGGCGTTTCAAAATAAGAATGTACATGAGGTGGATTGTATGAACGTACAGATCAGGGATGTTTGGAACGCCTTTTTAAAATTAGAGTTCGAAATGAATTGAAGAAAAGGCGAAATAAGTTCACTAGTTTTCACGAATTACCTCTCGAGGTCTCTCTTGGATTTCGCTAATATATATCTAGAAGAATGGTGCATGGGGAACCTCTTTCTGACCTTCCCCCTTTATCTGATCCGTAGCCTGAGTCTAACCAGAAGGTGGTTACATTGACTTATCATACTATTTACTTACTACTATATGCAATTTAAATATAAACTCTCTATTTTGTGAATAATTATTCAAATACTTTTTGCAAAATAAATTTCGATTTTTGCTAAACCCAGATCACTGCTATTCAGTTTTTCTTCGCTGACTGTAACTATACAACATATCACTCGTCTTGGTTGATATTTTGGATGATAAGAGTTACAACCCAGTGTGCCGGTATGGATATTTCTCTAGGTTGTGACGGCTATTTCAATGCCCGTCTTCACGCTTCGACTGTCGGCACGATTCTATGCCAGATTGTGTCGAGAAGCAAATCATACGTTAAGTTAAGAGATTCAAGCCTGATTTCAGCCTGATTCAAGTATTTCAGAATAAGAATGTACACGAGATAGATTGGACGAACGTAAAGATTGAGAATGTACAAGTAATGAGGGCTTCAATGGGGTATTCCTCTTCACGACTAAAGCTTAAGATTCAGGCTTTCTTTACGGCTGATTATTTTAGAGTCTAGCCGTCTATATACATATAGAAGGTGTGTATACGATATTCCACCATGAACTGCTAGCCACGTCCTTGGCAAGCTTCCACATGCTTATCGGGGGTCATTTTATGTAAGTCAAATGAGGTGCAATAAAGTGTTGATTTTACACAAAAGGCTGTGTTTCTAAAAGAGGACTCTCATAAAGATGGTCCTGAAGGGGTGAAATGATAGGAAGTGGGATTCAACTTTTTTGGCCGATCTGACAGGTTTTTATGCCCTGGGACTGGGATTTAGCCATTACTGGGATTGAGATTTCTCTAATTCTTTACTATAAACTTTAACTTGGATTTTGCAGAGCCCTAAAGTTTACGTGTGAGGAGACTGAAAATGTGAACGTCACCTTTAGATTGTTTTCCTTTTGTTTGTTTGTTTATTTGTTTGTTAGGGCGTTGTTTTTTTTATTGATGATCAATATACTTATATACGCATGCGCAGTCCTTGTACCTGTGCATAAACATATCTTACTTGTAACTCCAAAAATGTCTCTTTGCAAAGCGGTATTTAAGAGATAAAACAATAAAAACTCAGTTCTGATTTTTACACCATCACTGATCTGCGCATACGTCGCATCTGAGTTTTTCTAAACACATCCCACATGGAAAAAAATAACCAAAGCGACAAAAGTATCAGCACTTCAAACGACATACCAGGTGTGCTGGTCATAGCAAGGGGTTAATCATCTACGGTCTAGGGGCCGACTAACCTCTCCCTTAGGCTTGGGGGCCGAGCTTCCTGATCAGTCAGTAATGTCCTCCCGGGATAGCGGTGTTGGGGCCGAAATCTCCAGCGTAGCCGTAAGTCCATACGATGCTTCAGCAATCGATGTCTGCAAGTATGGTCCCGGTAAATCAATCAATAAAAACAAATTAACTCCATAAAACTGAATCTTACATAAAGATGATTATGGTTATATATATTATAGAAATATTCCATGATATTCTGAAGTATCCGAACATGCATTTTTTTAGTATCCAAAATCATACTCTGGAGTATCCAAAATCATATTCTGGAGTATCCAAAATCATATTCTGGAGTATCCAAAATCATTTTCTGGAGGATCCAAAATCATATTCTGGAGGATCAAAAATCATATTCTGGAGGATCCAAAATCATATTCTAGAGGATCCAAAACCGTATTCTGGACGATCCAAAATCATATTCTGGAGGATCCAGAACAATATTCTGAAGGATCCAAAACCATATTCTAGAGTATATCCAAAATCATATTCTGCAGGATCCAAAACCATATTCTAGAGGATCCAAAACCATATTCTGGAGGATCCGAAATCATATTCTGGAGGATCCAAAAACATATTCTGGAGGATCCAAAACCATATTATGGAGGATCCAAAATCATATTCTGGGGGATCCAAAAAAATATTCTGGAATATCCAAAATCATCCCTTATGAAAATATAAGGCACACTGTTCTGGCAACTGTGCTGCAAGCTTGCCAGAAGATTCTGGCACACCTCTGGCAGCCTAATTTTAATTTCACATGCAAATTAGGTACTGTGGCAGTCTTGTGGCAGTGTGTGCCAGAAAAATGTGCCAGAACCTAGTGGTACACTGCTCTAGTACACTGTGCCATAAATCTGGCACACACAATGCCACAAGTCTGCCACAGCACCTAATTTGCATGTCAAATTCAAATTAGGCTGCCAAAAGTGTGCCACAACCTTTATGGCAAGCTTGCGGCAGGGTTACCAGAACAGTAGTTCTAGTACGCTGTGCCACAACTCTAGCACACAATGCCACAAGGCTGCCACAGCACCTAATTTGCATGTCAAATTCAAATTAGGCTGCCAAAAGTGTGCCACAACCTTCATGGCAAGCTTGCGGCGGGGTTACCAGAACAGTAGTTCTGGTACACTGTGCAACAACTCTAGCACACAATGCCACAAGCCTGCCACAGCACCTAATTTGCATGTCAAATTCAAATTAGGATGCAAGTGGTGTGCCAGAAACTTCTGCCAGCCTTATTTGGCATGCATATTACACAAGTCAATATTTTTTCTAACTTCCTATTATCAACCTAACTTTTAAGTAAAAACTTCAATATCATGTACAACAAAATGCACTTAAATCTCCATGGAGACAGAAAGAGGAGAAAAAAATAGTACACAATCGGCAACTTCTATGAGAAAAGATAACGGTTCCAGATAAAAATACTTTTAATTTGGCTGTTGATTTGGTATGTTTGTTAAACCCTTCCTGACTTCCAGAATAAGTCAAGCAGCAATATTTACATGCCTCAAAAATAGTTTCTTAAAGGAACAAAGTTGATTATCTAAACATCAAAGGTTCACTTGATGACTATTACTGTAAAAAAAATAGTTTTTTTTTATCGTTTATATTTCTTATCTGTATCTACTGCTTTGTGCCTCTGTGCTAGCTAGCTTCCTTCTTGAATGGTCTTCAAAAAAAGCAGTTCTTGAGTTGAAAATCTTTATTTTTCAACAGCATCCTCACACTTCCTGTAGTAAATAAAAAATCATCAGCATGTGCATTGCTATTGGGATTTTAGTGTTTACAATTTTGTATATTTATATAGCATTTTATGAACAAAGTAATAGCGTAAGTTTCGCTTGAATGAAAAAATGTAAGCTTAGCGTTCAAGTTTTATCAGTTTTAGCGCATGGCTTGATTGAAAGTGAAGAAAAAATTTTGAAATTATTACTTTATTAACCTCACTTAGATCAGAATGAAACTAAACAATTTTTAGAAAATATTGAGTTGTACAAATCGAATTAATAAAATAATGAAAGATTTTCAAAGCAAGAAACTAAAAATTAAAGAAGTGCTGTTCACACAAGCTGAAATGACTGTAATGTTTGGGTTTTACTAGCTTATCAAAAAGAAAATAATCTATATCAAAAATTTGTAAGCAAATATTCAAAATCGTATTTGTTTTTCAAACACTTTTTCTGTCATCAGGAATAGTTTTTATAAACATAAAGTCAAGGATCATCTCGATAATTTTCATTCACGACTTTTCGCGGTACAACTGAAGTCTGTCCTTTTTCAACAATTTTTTCTGCAAGCTAGCTCAATATTTACATCACGATTCATTATTATTTCATACACAGATGTTAGATCATTATTTTATTACCTTTTTTGGTCCATTTTGAACAACAAAACCGTCCCTTTTTCTGCTGGATATCGAGAGCCAAAAGTTGTGGATTTCTTCACTAGACTCAAAGGCACCGAAGAGGCGCCAAAATACACACACTGCAAGACATTCATCGTTGGTTGCTATGGTTCCCCGCGCCCTTTCTCGTGCTTTTGAGACGATCAAACCAGGAGATCAGCAAGATTTTTTAAACAGAAAAACTGCCTCAAAGGCCATTGCCTAAGATAAATACTGGAATTTTCTATATACTAAAGGTTAGACAATGAAATGAACTAGACTTGTGAAGGAAAAGGTAATGTTTTTGAGATACATATCAAAATCTAGTTTAAGTGTTTTGCCAAGAGACCATGCGTGAGTGAAACATTTCAAACTCAAAAAAAAAAAAAAAATTAATTTTTTTCAACATTTTAATGCACACCACAGCTTTAGATCATTCTATTTATTTTTCCTTTCACCATTTTTTCCCTGTCAGCTTAGGAGCCTGTTATCTTCAATTATATTACATAAATCTAATTAGTTTTTAATTGACTTCAACAATCTCAACTAGCTGATGACTTGATTGGCACATGTACATTTATTCATCAGAAAGCAGCATGCCTAAGGGTTGCCACACTGTGGCACACATCACAAGAGGTCTTTTACCTTTTGGCACACAGTGCCATGAAATTATTGCTTTCTGGCATACACTGCCACAGAGCCATTGCTTTATGACACACATTGCCAGAAAGCTACAGACTTTGGCACACATTGCAAGAGAGTTTTTGCCTTTTGGCACATGGTGCCACAGAACTTTTTTTTGTGGCACGCACTGCCACAGAGCCATTGCTTTATTGCACACATTGCCAGAAAGATGCAGACTGTGGCATGCATTACCAGAAAGCTGCAAACTGTGGCATGCATTGCCAGAAAGCTGCAAACTGTGGCACACATTACCACAGAACCATTACTTTACGGCACACATTGCCAAAGAGCTTTTGCCTTGTGGCACACATTGCCAGAGAGCTTTTGCCTTGTGGCACACATTGCCAGCAAGCTGCGGACTGTGACACACATTGCCAGATGGTTGCCATACTGTGCAACATATAGGCACAGCATTACAACTGACTTGTGGCACATTGATTAGTGTGCGGTAAGGTTGCGGCAAGCTTGCTACAACCTTGCTCCAGCTCAATTATTTTCATAAAGGATATTCTGGACGATACAAAACAATAATCTAGAGGATCCAAAATCATATTCTAGAGGATCCAAAATCATATTCTGGAGGATCCAAAACCATATTCTAGAGGATTCAAAATCATATCCTGGAGGATCCAAAATCATGTTATGGAGGATCCACAATCATATTCTGGAGGATCCAAAATCATATTCTGGAGGATCCACAATCATATTCTGGAGGATCCAAAATCATACTCTGGCGGATCCAAAATCATATTCTGGAGGATCCAAAACCATATTCTGGAGGATCATAAAACCATATTCTAGAGGATCCAAAATCATATTCTGGAGGATCAAAAATCATATTCTGGAGGATCCAAAACAATATTCTGGAGGATCCAAAATCATATTCTGGAGGATCAAAAATCATATTCTGGAGGATCCAAAACAATATTCTGGAGGATCCAAAATCATATTCTGGAGTATCCAAAACCATATTCTGGAGGATCCAAAATCATATTCTGGAGTATCCAAAACCATATTCTGGAGTATCCAAAACCATATTCTGGAGGATCCAAAATCATATTCTGGAGTATCCAAAACCATATTCTGGAGGATCCAAAACCATATTCTGGAGGATCCAAAATCATATTCTGGAGGATCCAAAATCATATTCTGGAGGATCCAAAATCATATTCTGGAGGATCCAGAACAATATTCTTAAGGATCCAAAACCATATTCTGGAGTATCCAAAATCTTATTCTGGAGGATCCAAAATCATATTCTGGAGTATCCAAAATCATATTCTGGAGGATCAGCAGCAGTTAGGTTAGACCGCGAGAGCTGTCCGCATAGCTGCAGGATTCATGCCGTAATTCGGTCGGCGTCCGCATCGGGTTATGCTGCTGTCATTCGGTTGGAATCGCAACGGTTATGCTGGGGTCATCTGAGCAGGACTTCTTAGAGATAAGGAAATAGTATTAAATGAACCCACTATGGCCTTATCGTTGCTGTGGCGAGAGGATGCGAATAGAGGAAGACACCTCGGCGCAGTGTTACAAATGTGGAAGGAATACGCGCAATGCTGTACTTTGTGCTACCATGGAGCAATACTATGCCAATGGAGGCCGCAAGCGAACGCCTTACAAGAGACTAAGATACTTCAGGGAATGGATGGATCATATCAGAGGTTACCGTCCCGTGTACTTTGACGAAAAAACGAAGAAAAAGATCATGAGCGCAGAGCCGACTTTACAAGGCTTAAGAAAGACGCTTAAAAAATTAAAGCTAGGTAATTACAAAGGCATCTCCTACCTCCTGTCTGAGATTACCGGGAAAGAAATACCCGATGTTTCTCAAGACATGCCTAGAGCCGAGTGGATGTTCAGCAGGATAACTAAGGAAATTCCCTATTACCCCGACGTGATCTACGAAATATTCCACGAAATTCACCCCAACCACCCTCTTTTGGGATGGATTCCGAGAAAATAAAAATGCAAAACTGGCGTTTGTTTTGCCAGAAACCCCACTGGGGATGAGTCGCGCAAAACACCAAGCATCCCCAGAAGGTTTTTTTGCATTTTGGGCTTACGAGGCTTATTTCATCCTACGCCAGAGGCCCTCTAGTTCGCACACTACAGACACGGACATATATTTGCATCTTGGGCTTACGAGGCTTATTACATCCCACGCCAGAGGCCCTCTAGTTCGCACACTACGGACACGGACATATATTTCCTTCTTACGACCCCCCAGGAGATGTCTCAGGACAGGGCCCCAAGACACATCTCCTGTCTTATCCAACTTTTCCTGCAAAACCCCCCGTCGCGGGGTTGAATCGCACTTTCTATCCCTCCCTTCCCACGGTTTCTGTGAGTGTGGGGAGGCTTTTTTTTCACGCACAGAAACCGGTCCAAATGTGCCTAAGCGAGGGCTCAAACCACAGACTATCGGCCTCCCCAGTTCAATAGTCCAAGATCACAAGCGCACGCCAGACACACCGGACCATGACGTATGGTGAAAAAGTATTATTTATGTCTTACGCTTTGGCTCTAATTTGCATATTTTCTAGACTGACGTTCGATATGCAAACAAAATCCTGTTGGGCTCTTTTCAAAACAAATATTTACT
Organism: Anthopleura sola; assembly: GCA_023349425.1. Taxonomy (NCBI): domain Eukaryota; kingdom Metazoa; phylum Cnidaria; class Anthozoa; order Actiniaria; family Actiniidae; genus Anthopleura; species Anthopleura sola. Next base: position 494,964 of record JALHLI010000046.1, on the reverse strand, counting down.
GAGCGAGTTTTCTTTGAAGCTCTGTCTTTGCCTCTTGGTATATATTTTTTCTTTCTTCTTCGGTAAGGTCCTTAACGATTATTTTTTCGTTCCTAATTTCAGACTTAAGCTTTTCGTACTTGTCTGCTTCGAATAGAATAAGCGAGAATTCTACGTCGTCTATTCTGCTGTCACGTAATGCCTTAGACGTTAGGTCAATGATGGTGTTACTTTTTGATTTCGCTAGCATGATGCTTCGGTCGTGTTTTGAAATCTTCGCGGATAATTTTCCCATTATGGCCGTACTAACAGCAGAGATAATTCCACAGACGGCCCCAACACTGGCCAAAGGAACACCAATAACTACTCCTGGTCCCGTGAGAGATGTTGCGACTCCAGAACCAGTCAAAGCAACAGATAAAGAGCCTGTTGTTATTGCCACTTTATGTAAGACGGCTCTGCCTCTGGCGTATTTCTTTCTTACCTCTTCGTAATGCTTGTTCTGGCCTTCAAGGTAAGCCAAAATTAAGTTTGCCTTATTTAACCTAAAGTTGTCTGCTTCCTTAGGTACTTCAGGGTACAAACACGGTGTGCTAGGTATAACGTCCATTATATATAATGTACGGGGGGTTTGAAGATAACGATGATTATGGCCTTTGGCAGGCTTTCAAGGAGGCTCTTCCTAATGCTGATTTTTCTAAGTTTAGGCTTCGAGGCGACACCATAGTCTACGTACCCACCGGAAAAGTTGCTTACAAGGCTTCTGACTTTACTATTAAGCCAAAGCCGGTTAAGCCAGCAAGCTTTCCAGAAGAGTACGTGTTAAGAAGGGTAAGCTACCCTGCCCATGCGGATTTTGACCAAAACCTTACCGTAGGAGGCCTCACGAAGCTAAGGATATACGTCTCAAAGAAGTACTTTGACATAAAGGTTAGAGACATGTTTGTAAACATAGGCATCAAGCATAGAAAAGAAGATGCCTACAGGTGGAAGAACCCAAGCATTGCCTTTTGGCCCCAGAGGCTAAACTTCGTCCTGTGGTGTGCAACATCGGGCTGCGGGGTGGCAGAGAACATGCTAAAGGACGACCAGGCAAGTAGCTTCTTACGGTTTCATGTTGCCTTTACCATTCGTAGGCTGCTCTATGAGCTTAAGAGCCCACTGCCTGGGGATGACACCTTTGATCCAGTAAGCTTACCTTACGATAAGGCAGCCTATGAAAGAATAAGGAATGAGTTTAATGCTCCCAAGGACTTTCGCTTTACCCATGCCTCAAACGGGGGCATAGGAGACATTTACGTGGACGGAAAAAAGACGCACACCGAGTGGGGACATGCGCCCGACGCCTCAGAGCGTGCCTTTGACCAATGGACCAACATATGGCCTGGTGGTCTTTACCAGTTCGGAGGCAAGGTACCTCACCTGCCCATGGATTATCTTTACAACCCTAAGAGCGTGGAGCAGTGGAAGTACTTCATACCACAGGAAGGCAAGGGCCTAACGCCAGCGGGGCTAGCAAGAATAAACAGGAGCATAGAAGCGTTCGTTTATTGCGTTCTTGGTGCTCAGGTCAATACCAGGAGCAGCATCGTAGGTTTCTCTGGGTCGGCCCAAGAAACTAGACAGGAATTCTTAGTGCTGTTTGAGTCGGCAGTGATAGAAAATGACATCTCAAAGAGCATCCAAAGGTACCAGCTTGCCGTGCAACAGGCCAGGGCTAGATTAGACTTTGCTATATCCCCTGGGTGTTGGTTATTTCCGTCTAATTTGGTGATAAACACGGGGTCAATACCAGGCTACAACAACAAGCTCCAGCGCGCCACCAAGGACATGACCTTTGGGGTTAATGCCGTGAACACTGAAACGTTTGCTGGGTTACCGCCGTCTAAGAAGGTACCGACGGTTGCTGCGCCCCAGGTCCGCCCAACGGCACCTAAGAAGGTCCTTCCCACGGCGCCCACGCAGGATCATGAGCTTCTAAAGGCCGGTTTAATAGTTGGGGGGCTTGCTCTGGGGTATTATATATGGCGATGAACAACCCCTACCTAGCTGGAGTAGATTGTGTTTATACCACTTACACAGGAGAAAACAAATACGCCCAAGCAGCTTGGGTTGACGTCACGGGGATGGAAGTTAACCTTAATTATAGTGGAAAAAAGCTTATTTTATGTAGCATTTGCTTGGGAACGGAAATTCATGCCAACGTAGGCTTTAGATTCCTAGATGACAATGGGGTTCTTCAGCCTATGAGAACAAAGACTAACAACCGAGAACCCATACACTTTTCTGTAGAGCCAAATCCATTCTCTGTTGAAAACTTAACGGTTTGGACATTTCATATGGTTGCGGACTGCCATGGAAAGGTAAAGCTGCAAATGAGGGTCGACGACACTGGAAAGGTCACAGTGAATAGCATGGAGGACCAAAGGGACGCAAAATAAGACCATGCGACAATTAGCACTCTTACAGTGTTAAGTATTTAAATATATGAACCCACACACGGGGGAAACTAGGTTCCTGCATTATCTTGACGAAAAGGAGTACGCAAGCAATGATTGGTCCGACACTGGTCTGGAGGTGAAGGTCGGAGGCTTGGGATTGGTCCTATGCACTATCAGCATTAACAAGCGGTATAATACCAATGTTGGGCTCAGGATCGCGGATGAGAATGACTAACCATTACTACCGCATAGGACGAAAGGCAATAGGCACTCTGCCCATTTTTCAGCAGAGCCTACTAAGACAACTATGGAAGGCTTAACGCCAGTAACTTTTCACATGATAGCTAATTGCCAACGTGCGAGGTTACAAATTAAGCCTATGGGTGGTGCCGGTGTCGCAGTAAATCGCGCTATCTATCCATATGATAGTATTTGGAATCATACGCCCATTTGCACCATAAGTGTCCTGCCTTTGGTTCCGAATTATCAGCCTGGGGCTAACACCATCTTTGCTTATCCTCAGTCAAGAATGCCAAGGAGCAATGATAAGCCTCCAAAGGAATACCCTAATAAGCCTTCATCTTCTTCAGGACCACGGCGCCGATAGCGACGACAAGGATCCAAATGTTGTTACCTACGAACTTTAACAGTTCTCCGCCGGTCCTTAGGACTAAAGAAAGTACAGACCCAAGCAATCCTGGGATGCTGGCGGCCATTTTCTTTCCTAAGGCGGTAAAGCCTTGGCTAACCTTTCCTACTGCGCCACCGACGCCTTTCAAAGACGTAAGGATGACCCCCACTACGCTGCTAATAGCCACTGCAAAGGCAACGCCATACTTTAACAGGGCTCTTTTTATTTTTTCCTTGGTGGTAAGACCTAATTCCCTTTCCAGGTTGTCCTTTTGCCCCCGTAATTCAGTAACCTTTTCCTCTAACTCTCTTAGTTCTGTCTGGGCTGCCTCTCTTTCCTCTTCGGTTTTCGTTTTATCATTAATGATTTGCCTTTGTTCCTCGGCCTGCCGCTCTAAGTCTTCCAAGGCCTGGTCTCTTTGACGTATTTGCTCTTCCTTGGTATTAATTTCCTTCAAGAGCTCTTCCCGTTCATGTAAGGCACCTTGTATGGTCGTCTTAAGCCTACTTGCTTCTTCCTTAGCAATGCCAGCCTCCTGTAGGGCTAGATCAAAGGCCTTTGTTGCTTGGTCTCTTGCCCTTTGGGCTGCGTATTTTTCCCTTGTTAGCTCTGTTATTCGCTCGCCAAGGTGATCTTTTTCCCTTTTCTGACCATCAAGTAGCAGCTTGTTTTGCTTTGCATATTCTCTTTCTCTTTCTCGTAGTGCTTCTTCCAGCTCCGAGGCTCTTCTTTCAAGTGCGACACGGGCATTAAGCTCTTCGAGTCTTTGCAACAGACCTCCGCTTGCGTCCCTGAAGCCCTTTAGGTTACTTACTCTTTCTCTGACTTCCCCATCATCAGTAAAGAGACGTTCTGGTTTCGTCCACTTGCCAGGTTGTTTTTAGTTTTCGAGTCGTATGTAAACTATATCATTTTTTTCAGATAGCTTTACTCGATCTAAGTCAAAGTTTTCATATAATTCCAAAAGATGTTCCCGGGCGGCTTCGATGGGAGGCTTAAGGTAGCTTAGTACCATCTCATTTCGCTCTAAGGTGTCAAAGGTTTCCATTAGCAAATACTCAGGATCTTCCTGGCCGGGGTTACGTGATTGCCACTTCCTTCTTACGGAATCCCAGGCAGAGCGTGCCCCTTCACCAAACCGACTTCTTAGCCTATCAAATAAGCCCTGTGGGTCCTTATCGCCCAAAAGGGTGTCGTATTCTTCGTCATTGATATCCACTTGACCTTCTTTAGTCGTGGGGCCAAAATCTATTTCTCCTTCCATATATGATAAGCGCAAAGTTAGATCCGAGTGTGTTACCCAAGCAAACAGGCGGCTTAAAGGCAGAAAGAACCTTTCACAGGGTCACATTTACGCCCTCCAGCGCAAAGCCAGGCGAAACCTTATACGTCAGTGTTCCTACTTTGACAGAAAACCTACTGCTGGTAACCACAGCCGATGGGCGATACTGTGTGAATAACATTGCTCGCAACCTGGTTTCAAGGATGAAAGTAAATTTCGCGGGCGAGTGCCTACTTGATCTCAACCGGTATGACCTGTACCACACCTACAAAGACTTGTTCATGTGGGATAAAGACAGGAACGAAAAAGTAGAATGGGGAATTGGTAGCGTAGACCTAAGGAAGGTGAGAAGCAAGGTAGATACTGATCCATCCAATCCAGAAGACGAAAAGGCGCTGTTGGCTGCCTATGGAACAAAGTACACGATTCCTTTAGATTTCGAAGTACTAACAACACATGGGGTATTCTACCCTAGGGTCTTAGGCGCGGAAATGCAGTTCGAAATAACCCTTGCCGACACTACGAACATCCTACAGCAGGACGGCAGCACTGCATCAACTGGCACTATTGACCAATACAGCATGACCAACCTAGAGCTACAGTACGAGACCATCCACAGCGACACCTTAGCAAGGAGTGCAATGGCCGAGTACACTGCCGGTAAGGCATTCCTCTACGATCACGTGCAGCTCTATAAGACCTTCAACTCCCTGGATAAGACAGACGAGTTAATCACACAAAGCGTTAACGTACCAAGGAGGAGTCTTACGGGGCTGCTGGTGCTCTTCGTAAAGCCAGTTGGGGCAGGAATAAGAGACTCTGAGGCCTTCTCTAACCCCAACATTACCAGCGTGGGCGTAAACGTGAATGGAGTCCCAAACAAAATCTACTCCCAGGGAATGAAACCCACGGACATCTACAGGGAGGTCGTAAGAAGGTATGGTGATTTCATTAGCCCCTCAGACTTCTTTCATGGGAATAAGTATGCCCATTGGGTTGACCTACGTACGTCAAATGACGATGACATCCACGGGCAAGGTCTAAAGCTGGTAAGCACCCAGGATGGCATCACCCTGGAAATTCGTAGGACGAAAAATGCCAGCGCAGGCAATACCGACAAGTTCAACTGCTACATCTTTGTTGTTGGTGATGCGAAAATGAACATAGAGGATAACCAACTAAAGTGAATAAATTATTAATATATAATGATCCGTGCATTTCAAAACAAAGAATTGAACCTTAATCTGCAAACACTGAAGTCTGACCAGATTTATTTCAAGGCCAAGGAGATAGTCAGGGCCTTAGGCTATGAAAACACAAAAAAAGCAATTACCGACCATGTCCCCGAAGAGTACAAGAAAAGACTGGAGGAAATCAATAGGAACGTTTCGTTACCCTCTCATCCTCATACCTTATATGTCACGGAACCAGGGCTGTATGCCTTAATCTTCCGCTCTAAGTTACCAGAGGCAGACAAGTTCCGCCGGTGGGTATTTTCTGAGGTATTGCCCAGTATTCGAAAGACAGGCAGTTATAGGCAGCAGTTCGAAATAAAGAACGAGTTCGACTTACATAGGAAGGTAGTGGATTACATAAGAAAGTATTACCCACAGCTACTCTTCATCGCGGGCCTGGGGGAACTTCAGGACACCAGCAGTAAGCGCATAAAGAGTTGGCAAAAGGGCTATCAAAAAGGACTGCCCGACCTCATCATTACCAGTCATCATAGAGACTACCGGGGCTACTGCTTCGAATTCAAAACACCTAAAGGGTGCTCCTGGGGCAATATGAAAAGAATGGCTATAAGGTTCTCATAAGCAGCGACTATGACGAGATCATTACATCCATCATAGAATACTCCCAAGGGGTAAGGCTTCCCTGCGACATATGTCCAAAGAAGTTCCTCAGTAGTCATACCTTGGAAACACACTTAAAAAAATTCCATCATATATGAAGATCCATCAGGTCAAGTGGAAAGAGTTGTCCTTGGAAAACTTTAAGATAATCGAACAAAAGGTACTTGTCGATGGCATGTTATTGCTGCTAAAATATAAGAAGGATAAGTTATTCAGCGTCTTTGCACCCAAGAACGTCAGGCAGGTGTTGGAAGACAGCGAGTACACGCATATTATCAACAGCGGCCAAAAAGAAAAAAAGGCATATTATTGGGACTTTGAAGTGGACAGTATCAACGAGCTGTACTGCTAAGGTCCAAAGGGGGTTGGGGTGGGTTATTTTTTTGTTGGAATCCCCTGAGAGAGTTGGATAATTAACCAATTCTTATTAGGGGCGCCAATGATCAAAGATGGGGGCCTTGTGGAACCTTTTTCAAAATCCCCTCAGAAAGTTAGGTAATTAACCAATTTTTATTGAATACATAACCAAATATGTTGATCCTTGCGCATACAGCCACACCTATTGCACTCTTCGTTCCAATAGGGTTGGTTTTCCCACGGCACGCCCTCTAAGTGATCAAAGAATGGGAAGCCGAATGCCTAATCTATCTCTTCTTTGGTGGTTATCATTTCTTTGAACCCTGCCCACACCTTTCTATGATATCCCCACATTGGCATGGGAGATCTAAGTCATACTCAAGGTTATACCTACGATTCCACCATTTACATACTTTCTTATGTAAGTCCAACTTCTTCTTACTGCTTAAGACTCTATCACAGATACACTTCGTACCTCTGTCTTTTTGACACACTTGGTGCTGTAGGTGGTATGCCAGCATCTTCTTACTGCTGAAAGACTTATTACAAAGCTCACAGACTTTCTTCATACACACCCTCTTTTGTACGTGATAGTTCATCATTTGCTTGCTGCTGAACTCCTTGTTACACTGCGGACACTCCATATATATAATAAGATTTGGTTATTTTCTCAACTTTCTCAGGGGGATTTTGAAATAGTTTCCACGAGCATCTTTTCTCGTGCGCTAAGCGTTTCTGTTTGGTACTTAAGACCCTCTTACAGAACCCACAGGCAATGCTATTATCCTTGTGGCATACCTTGTTCCTTATGTGATAGTCCAGCATTTGCTTGGTGCTGAATTTCTTTGAACAATCATTGCATGTCTTACTGCCCTTTACCTTTTCGCATACCTTTCTTTCTACGTGATACTTCATCATTTGCTTGCTGCTGAACTCCTTATTACACCGTTGGCACTCTATATAATAAGAATGAGATATTTTCTCAACTTTCTCAGGGGGATTTTGAAATAGGTTCCCACCTACAGTGGCGCACGGATGAAGTCCTTAATGAAGTCCTTCGTCCAGGCCGCTAGGGTTACCACGGCCCCCAATTTCTTGGACAATTGCCGGTGGTAGTGGTCTTCTGAAAGCTTTTCTACTTGCCATTCCAAGTCTTTGATCCTTTCTTCCAATTCCTTCTTCTTTTCGACTGCCTGCAATATTAATTCGGCGCTCATTATATATGAACCCCGAACATATTCCTTGTAATGCGGAAAAACCCAATTCGTTGTAGAGCAACTGTATGGACCCTCTTATCAGAAGTTTGACTATATCGTACTGCTATGCCCCACCTACGTCAACAATAAGACCTGGAACAACGTTGGAAAAGAGGATGAAGACTTCTTCGTGGATGTGTTAGACCCCAATGACTTATCCAGTCACTTAAAGTTCTGGCATAAAGCATTTTCCGGAGAAGTGCTACTTATCCTAGATGACATTGCCTGCGGCGACGACGTAAAAAAGAGGACCTCGGAGTTGGTAAAGTTAGCATTCAGCGGCAGGCATGACAACATCTCTGTTTGGCTCCTTTCGCGGCAGCTGACCAGCGTAAGTAAGCCCTATAGGGAAAACATAGGTTCTTTGGTGGTGTTTTACACACTCAGTAAGAGTGACCTAGAGACAATCCTAAGCGACTATGGTGGGGAGATATCCAAGGAACAGCTGCATGCCTATATGCGCCAGCTAAAGACGCACCTGCATTTTAAGATGATCTTCTCTTTGAGATATCCCTACGAAATAAAAACCGTCGGTTTTTAACTATATGGAGATTGATCAGTTAATAGAAGTGCCCACGCAGCTAGGAGAAGATGACCTTAAGGAACAACTCAACGTCCTGGTTTCTTCAGGGAAATGTAAGGAAATGATCGGTAAAGAACTTACCCATGATCAGGTTAAGAACCTATCAGAAGAGGAAGTTAAGAAGTACCACAAGCGCTATGAGGCCGCACTTGCTGGCAAAACTACAGATGCCGTAGCTGACTCTGCCATTAAGCTCTGCACTAAGCTCCTTGGATTTGCACTGCCCATAGACGACGTAGAGCAGCTGCAGAAGGACATAAGAGAGGACTATGTCATTGCCCAAGAACTTAAGATAACTTGTGGGTGGTTGTCTTTGAAGTGTGGTAAGTTAGTGGCCGTAGCTAGCATTGCCCTGCACGTCGCACAACACCTTGACTTGAAAGAACTTAGTTGGAAGGACCTTAAGAAGTCAAAAATGCCCCAAGTCGACTTACGTCATGATCAAGTTGCCCTTGAGTCATTACCAAGTCACCCTTAGGTCGCTATCAAGTCATTATCAAGTCACCCTTAGGTCATTATCAAGTCGTTAACAGGTCGCGATCAAGTCGCTCCTTAAGTCGTTACCAAGTCATTCCTAGGTCGTTAACAGGTCGCGATCAAGTCATTCCTAGGTCGCTATCAAGTCATTCCTAGGTCGTTACCAAGTCATTCCTAGGTCGTTAACAGGTCGCGATCAAGTCATTCCTAGGTCGCTATGAAGTCATTCCTAGGTCGCTATCAAGTCATTCCTAGGTCGTTATCAAGTCATTCCTAGGTCGCTATCAAGTCATTCCTAGGTCACGATCAAGTCATTCCTAGGTCGTTACCAAGTCATTCCTAGGTCGCTATCAAGTCATTCCTAGGTCGCGATCAAGTCATTCCTAGGTCGTTATCAAGTTATCAAATTGTCAAGTCCTTAATATATGAGTGACGCCGAAGTCGAAACCCCTGAAACCACGAAAGCCACCAAGATTACCAAGTCTAAGGCCCCAGGCAGAGTGGCCGCGGGAAAGAAGCTGGCGGAGAATGAATAGGAAGAATAAGGCAAAGAAAGAAAAAACAGAAGAGCCTGGTTGGGACATCAACCCCGGATATGTCATAGGCGGTCTGGGTTTGGCCATTGCCGCAGGTGGCCTTTACTTGCAGTACAAGCGCCCACCGGCCCCCAGACCCATAACACCTGAGCCCCTTAGGGCACCTAAGCCCCTTAGGTCACAGAGTAAGATTCCTGAGATGGAATAAGCTTCTGTCCTACCATATAATGACTTTGATGAAAACTGTTGAAGAAGCAGCCATTCTTACTTCTATTGTTGCAGCTGTAGGTTGGGTAGGTAAGAAGGCCCTAAAGGAAACCTTTACTGGCGACCCAAGCAGCAGCGTCATGAATTACGCAAAGTTGACCGCTGCAGTTGCAGGCAGCATTGCCCTCAAGGACTACCTGCAAAAGGAAAAGTACATCCCAAATATATAGATGGTAAGCGTTGTTGCTGGTGGTGTTATTGCAGCTTTAGCTTTTACGGGAGCTAATTATGGTGGTAGGTACTTGGATCGCCTTGTTCGTGGTAAGGACTCAGACGCCGAGAGGAAAAGGCACGACTTAGCCATGGAGGCTTACGAAAGAGACGTTGAGGCTTGGAATGAGAAAAGAAAAGCCTATCAGGATTGGTTGGATAAGAACTACAGGGACAAGGTGCAGGCTGACAAAAACTTTGAGAACACCGACTATGCCTTTAAGCTTTATGCTCAGGCTCATCCAAATTCGCTCGGCGACAAACCGCAGTTTAAGAATTACTACCAGCCATCAAAAAGGCAAAAAATAGCGAACTGATATTTGTGGGGGTTGCAGGACTGGCCATCGGAGCTGCCGTAGCCTATTATATATGATCGTCTTTCTGGAAGGTAAGAATAACTTTACCACGTACTTAAACCCACCCATCCAGGCGTATAGGGTTCGCCTCGTAAGTTGCTCTTTGTACAATTCTTGGTATAATTTGATCAATGGCATTGTAATCACGAATATTAAGTAAGTAGTAGAATTCATTGTTTCAGGCTTTTCGTGTTCATTGTTGCGTGCGCGGGATTTTTGTCTATTGTCTCGGTCAACATATTTGAGTTAGTTTTTCTTGTTTATTATGGTTCATTGTTCGTATAAGCGTCAGTATATATAGTCCGAACATTAGTATTCAAGTTTAGTTTTTCGTCAGTCCGTCAGCCGTCAGTGGAACACAGATCTTGTAAGTTATTCGTTTTCTTCGTTTTTCCTTGTAGTTTGTTCTTTTCCATTTGCTCGATTCGTTTAACGTATTAACTTATTTATTTCTGTATTGTAATTGTAGCAAATCGTTTTCGTCGTTAATTCATGTCAAATAAAACGTATTTGAAGCTGTGAATCTACACATTTGAAGATTTATTCTTCTTGTCTGTTATGGAGAGTGACGAAGAACAAGTACAAGATAGTCCAGTCGTGTTACAGCTTCGAAATTCTAGAGCAGGACATGTGTCAAGGTTAACCAGATTGTACCGAGCTGTTGAAGCCTTGCAGGAAGAAAAAAATGCCGTTGGAGTATCTGAAAGACTGGTTGAGTTGGAAGAAGCGTTTGGACGATTTGAGAAAGTTGCCAATGATTACTACAACGCATTAGCCGATAAAGTGGAAGACCAAAATGGAGCAGAGAAGTATTACAAAGAGCAGCGATACAAGTATCTGGAATTTCACTTCAAAACCCGAAATTGGCTTGACGAAATGACCACGAGCGAGGGAATAATGCCTAAAAATTCCGCTAGCAGTATAGGTTCTCGGACTGGGCAAAGATCCGACGTGAGTGTAACATCAAGCATGGCTGCTAAGAAGGTAAAAGCAAAGCAAGCCTTGGCACGTTTAAAGCTACAACAGTTGAAGTGTAAGCAAGATTTCTTGAGACAGGAAGAAGAAATGAAGTTACAACGCCAGTTCCTTGATGCTAAGTATCAAGTCGAACAAGCTGATTTGCAAGCTCAGATATTCCAGGATGGAGAAGAAGAAAGAGAAGGATGGAATGAAAGGCCGTACTTGAAATCGAGACCAACCTCTGAGGTTGGAGAAGCGAAGCAAACTGAATTTGGTCTAAACGCAGATGCCACACCCTTTCAGTATCCAAAGAAAAAGGAGCAGATCAACGATCAAGAAGACAGAAGCTCGCTATCTACAGAAGCAGCAGCAGAAAAAATATTTGATAAACTGGCCTCTACGATTAGACAAGGATTTGCATTGCCAAAGCCAGATCTTCCGACATTTGATGGAGACCCGCTTGAGTACTGGAGTTTTAACAGATTTTTTGAGAACAATATCGAGCGTAACGTAAACGACGAGAGTGAGAAGCTGATGTATCTACTTCAATATACTTCAGGAGAAGCCAGAAAGACCATTAAGTGCTGTGTAGTGATGGATCCGTTATTGGGGTACCAAGCAGCCCGAAAGATACTGGAAGAAAGATTTGGTCACCCGTACACCATAGCTTCAAAGTATGTAACCAAACTGACGAATGGACCTGTGCTGAAGACCAATGATCGTGCTGGATTGTTGAAATTTTCTGACGAGCTCAAAGATTGCCAGAATATTCTAGAGTCTGTTGGATACCTCGACGAAGTAAACAGTGCAGATAACTTGAGAAGAGTCGTACAAAGATTGCCATATCATCTACGAATGAGGTTTATTGAAATAGCAGACAATATTCATCAGTCCGGTCAGAAGTTGAATATTCGTCGTATTGCTGAATTCGTCAAGACAAAGGCAAGAGCTGTTAACAATCCAGTATTTGGAAGCATCATTGATTCCGTGTATGAATCCAAACCCAGCACAAGAGTCAAGCCAAAGTCAATTGCAATAACACAGTCACAGCTACGAGCGACTACGCTTAGCACACGAGGTTCTGTCAAGCGCGAGTTTCCCACCAATAACCGTGAGTATTCGGCTACGAGACGCAATGTCTGTCAAGCGTGTGGCGAATCCCACTCACTAAAGGGATGTCAGAAATTCAGCAAGATGTCATTCGAGGAACGTGTGAAGATCATGAGAGCATCGAACCTGTGTAACAACTGCTTCAGACCTGGACACATTGCATTGGGTTGCCTGGAGAAAAAATCTTGTGAAGTAGAAGGTTGCACGAGACGACATCACACATTTCTGCATCCACCCCACAAAGCAGAAACAAAGGTAGACCAAGTCAACAAAGCCGAAAGTGCTGAATCAGAGGCAAACGTAAGTCAAGATGATACGTCTCAAAATAAACAGTCGTACAATGTGTCAATCAAAGGAGGAAAGGTGTGTCTCAGAATAGTTCCCGTTAGAGTTCAAGGTCTACAGAAGTCTGTAAGTACTTATGCCCTCCTTGACAACGGATCTGATGTGTCACTTTGTAGTAAAGAGTTGGCATCTCAAGTTGGAGTTCAAGGAAAGGCAAAGAGATTTTTCCTTACTACTCAAGAGAAGAGAGACAGTCCAAAAATTGGCCAAGAGACTAGTCTGAACGTTCAAAGCTTAGATGGAGCTGACAAGATAGAAATTGGCAAGCTGTTGACAGTTGACAATGTTAATGTGTCAAGTCATAGTATCCCTACCTGTGATGACCTAAAGGAATGGCCACATCTTAGAGACGTCAAGTTGTTTAACATTGCTACAAAAAAGATTGAAATTATCATTGGAGCAGATGTCCCTGAAGCGTTCTAGGTGTTAAAAGAGAGGCGTGGTAACCATGGTGATCCATATGCAATCCGTTCTCCATTGGGTTGGACTTTGCTGGGACCAACAGAAAAGGTGAACCACCAAGATCGTCGATACAGCACGAATTTCATCCGTCTAAAGGAAAGTCAAGAAGCTGATGATCATTTGCGACAGCAAGTGGAGCAATTTTTGAAGAATGATTATCAAGGCGGAACATTGTTAGATTCAAATCCTACTATGTCGTTAGAGGACAAGCAAGCCTTGACAACGATAGAAACTACTGCAAAGTTAGTTGAAAACCGTTATCAGATTGGATTACCATGGAAACAAGAGATTCCTTACCTGCCAAACAATCGATCATTAGCAGAACAGCGCTTAAAGATGCTCAAGAAAAGACTGCTTAATGACGAGGAACTGTGTGATAAATATAGGGCTACAGTTCAAGACTATATAGATAAAGGACACGCGAGACAAGTACTATCCAATGAAATAGAGGTGAAAGGTAAACCATTGTGGTACTTGCCACACCATCCAGTCCTCAATCCAAATAAACCAAAGAAGACAAGAGTAGTCTTTGACTGTGCTGCAAAATTCAAAGGTACGTCCTTAAATGATCAGTTGCTGAGTGGTCCTGATTTAACGAGTTCCATCGTTGGAGTGTTAACTAGATTCAGACAAGAGACAGTTGCATTAGCTGCTGACATTGAATGTATGTTTCACCAAGTAAGAGTTTCACCAAGCGATTACGACGCATTCAGATTTCTGTGGTGGCCAAACAACGATTTGAATCAAGATGCCGTGGACCATCGCATGGAAGTACATCTCTTTGGTGCCACTTCATCACCAGCCTGTGCCAGTTACGCCTTACAGAAGACTGCTGAGGATAACAAGAACTGTTTTCCAGAGAATGTCGTGAACACAGTAAAAAGAAACTTTTACGTTGATGACTACCTAAAATCCGTGAAATCATCTGAAGAAGCAAGCCAGCTAGTGAAACAGCTTATACAGTTGTTGTCGAAGGGAGGTTTTAGACTAACGAAGTGGCTGTGCAATGTTCCTGAAGTTATTGAGTCCATTCCTGAAACAGAAAGAGCGTCAACAATTTTAGACCTGGATTTGGACAAAGAAAGACTACCGGTGGAAAGAACATTAGGTCTCAAATGGGACATGCAAACAGACGAATTCACATTCAATGTTAAAGAAAAGGAGAAACCCGTCACATAGAGGAATCTTATCCATTACGACTTCTGTGTACGACCCACTTGGATTCTTAGTGCCTATGGTTCTGCCAGCCAAAAGACTTCTCCAACATCTTTGCAAGAGCCAAATTGGATGGGATGATCCTATCGGAGAGAAGGAAAGTCAGCAGTGGGAAAAATGGAAAAGCCAATTGCCCAAACTTGCTCAGTCAACTGTGAAACGATGTGTGAAACCAGAGTCCTTTGGAAAGATAAAATCTGCTGAAATTCACACTTTCGCTGATGCATCTCAATTTGCTTATGGAGCTGTTTCCTACCTAAGGTTGACGAATGAGGACAACCAAGTTCATTGTTCATTCCTCATGGGCAAATCACGTTTGGCTCACATAAGACCAATGACAGTTCCCCGACTGGAATTGTCTGCAGCAGTACTGGCCGTCAACATAGACAAGATGTTGAAGCAAGAATTGGAAATGAATCTTGAAACCTCGACCTTCTGGACAGATTCAGCATCAGTCCTGCAGTACATCAGAAACACGTCAAGGAGATTTCACACCTTTGTTGCCAATAGACTGACAGTTATCCACGACACCACTGGACCTCATCAGTGGAGATACGTTCCTACAGATCTTAATCCAGCAGATGACGCAAGTAGAGGACTTACAGTTGAGCAAATGTCCAAGGAAAACAGATGGATAACTGGTCCAGGATTCTTGAGAAATAACAAAGAAGATTGGCCTACAGAACCGAACAGAATACAGTTAGAGGATGTTCCTGAGGACGACCCAGAAGTTAAAGGAAATCAGTGTTACAGCCAAGCAGCTTCTAACCCGGATGCAGACAAGATCCACAAATTGATAAATCACTATTCTTCCTGGAACAAGTTAAAAAAGGCTGTTGCGTGGTTATTGAAACTCAAACGTTGGCTAATGAGCAAAGACAAGTCAAGCGAAACAAGAGAACTAGAGGTAGAAGATTTTCAAGTTGCAGAAATAATGATTATAAAGTATGTACAGAAGAAATACTTCCCAGAAGTGATAAATTGCCTCAAAGACGCAAAGTTAGAAGACACAAGTCGCTCAGCCAGAGCCAAGGTGAAATATCTAAAAGCAAGTACTTCACTACGCAAGTTGAATCCCGTACTAGACGATGACGGAGTTCTAAGAGTTGGTGGAAGACTTGAGAACGCACCCTTGAGTTACGAGGCGAAACATCAAATTATCTTGCCAAGTGATTGCTATGTCACAAACTTGATCATACGAAATTGTCATCAAGATGTTGGTCATCTCGGAGAGGCTTATGTGCTGTCAAATCTACGTGATATCTACTGGATAATCAAGGGAAAATCGACTGTGCGCAAAGTGATTGGTATGTGCTTTGTTTGCAAACGCCTGAATGCTGTACGAGGTGAACAACAAATGGCGAATCTTCCACGAGAAAGGCTAATTCCGGACGATCCACCATTCACATATATTGGGATAGATTACTTTGGTCCACTCTATGTACGACAAAGACGCGCACAGGTGAAGCGCTATGGATGTCTATTCACCTGTCTGACAACAAGAGCAGTGCACATTGAAGTAACAGAATCGTTGGACACTGACTCCTTTATAAATGCATTTCGACGCTTCGTAAATCTGAGAGGTAAACCAAAGGTCGTGTACAGTGATAATGGTACCAATTTCTGCGCAGGAGAGAAAGAACTACGCGAATCGTTACAAGCCCAGAATCAAGCTCAAATTAACAATTTCCTGGTGCAAGAGAACATCATCTGGCACTTCAACCCACCAGCAGCTTCCCACATGGGTGGAATATGGGAACGTGTTATACGATCGATTCGCAAGATCCTTAGAGCCTTGATAAGAGAACAACTCATATCTGACGAAATGCTGAGGACAGTCCTAACCGAAGTGCAAGCTATTCTGAACAGTAGAGCATTGACATTGATCAGTGATGATCCAATGGACCAGCAACTGTTGACTCCCAACCATTTGCTGCTGTTAAGGAACAATGCTAATCTATCACCTGGAATTTTCAAGAAAGAGGATAACTATTGCAAGCGTCGCTGGCGTCAAATTCAATACCTTGTGGACATATTTTGGAAAAGGTGGATGAAAGAATACATCCCCACCTTGCAAGAGAGACAAAGGTGGATGATTCCAAAACGCAATTTAGCAGAAGGAGATTTGGTACTGGTTGTAGACGAAAACATGCCGAGAAGCAAGTAGCCCTTGGGACGAGTGGTTCAAGCCAATCGCGGAAGAGATGGTTTAGTGCGATCAGCCAAGATCTTCACAAGATCAAGTTACATCACAAGACCCATTACAAAACTGTGTTTCTTAGAACATGATGCATAAAGAATGAAGACGCATTGAGCTATATATATATTAGACATTCCTACTAGTATTGGTTAACTTAAGATTTAAAAGTTAAGATTTAACTCAGATATTAGGTTTAAGAATTCAAAAATTTTCCAGTTATTCGTGTTTAGAACTCGTATCATAATGAACGCCACGCAGTTGGTTCATTGGGGAAGGAATGTAATCACGAATATTAAGTAAGTAGTAGAATTCATTGTTTCAGGCTTTTCGTGTTCATTGTTGCGTGCGCGGGTTTTTTGTCTATTGTCTCGGTCAACATATTTGAGTTAGTTTTTCTTGTTTATTATGGTTCATTGTTCGTATAAGCGTCAGTATATATAGTCCGAACATTAGTATTCAAGTTTAGTTTTTCGTCAGTCCGTCAGCCGTAAGTGGAACACAGATCTTGTAAGTTATTCGTTTTCTTCGTTTTTCCTTGTAGTTTGTTCTTTTCCATTTGCTCGATTCGTTTAACGTATTAACTTATTTATTTCTGTATTGTAATTGTAGCAAATCGTTTTCGTCGTTAATTCATGTCAAATAAAACGTATTTGAAGCTGTGAATCTACAGGCATGGTCACAGCACATAAAGGCGGCAGCAACTATCAAGGCGTAATGCTACCCGATGGGCATTACACCCCAATCACCCTGGCCAAGGAATTAGCAAAGCACGGCTATGTTCTCACCACGGGATTGCCCCATGAGATGACTATCAAGCATACCATGCCCAATAATTTTTCAGTAACATTTGGAAAGCATGATGCGTTGGAATCTTTGCTCGGAATCCAAGGCAAGACAGTTACCAACACGGCCATTCCCGTAAATTGGAAAGTCCCTGGCAGCTATGAAGTGTATTGCAACTTGGTCCATAGCTACTATGGTAAGCCCTCTAACTTGATGTCCAAGTTCCCGCCCAAGGTCAAACCCTTTGACCTGGTAGAATATGCCCCCATTTGTTTGCAATACGACGTTTGCAATCTGGTGTCAGAAATAGGCATCACCATTAAAGTGGATGGAGAGACAGTGGACTTCAACGGGTGCAAGACTAATGTCGTCTTGGAATTCATATAAATGGGACGCGTCGAGGAGAAACTTAAGAGAATCTATTATGGGCCCCAAGGCTATTGGAAAGGAGCGTCGGCTATTAAGAAACTCGCTGCAGCAGCCAGGGTATCGGAGGAAGTGGCTAAGGATTGGCTAAAAAAACAAACCATCTGGCAGGTTTATCTTCCCGTGCCCAGGTATATTCCTAGGCCCAGTTTCACCGTTAATGCTCCGAATGAAGTTCATCAGGCGGATTTGCTTTTCTTACCGCACGACAAGGTAAAAAGAAAGACCTATAAGTATGCTTTGACCGTTGTGGACATCGCGAGCAGATACAAAGACGCCGGACCCCTCAGCACTAAGGATTCCCAGGAAGTCGCGGAGGCCCTCAGTAAGATTTATAAGCGCGCCTTGCAATGGCCCAAGCTGCTGCAGGTGGACGCGGGGACAGAGTTCATGGGCGCTGTCACTAAGACGTTGAAAGACCACGACACCAAAGTCAGAAAAGCCGAGGCAGGGTACCACAGGGGTCAAAGCATCGTCGAAAGACTTAATAAGACCTTAGCCGAGCGCCTCTTTGGGTACCAGTATTGGAAAGAATTGGACGGCGACAGGAATAGGGAGTGGGTGCAAAGACTGCCAGATGTCGCCGCCGCGCTCAACAACGAAGAAACAAGAGTCACGGGAATGAAACCCAAGGATGCCATAAGAAGAAAACACATCAACCACGAGTCCTACATCAGAAGCTCAAGAGCGGTGGGATTGAAAGAAAAAAAGTTACCCTGCGACATTGTAGTCAGATACCTGTATCAACCCGGGGAATTGGAGGGCGGCAGTAAGAGAGCCACGGACCCTAACTGGTCTTTGGAAACGTATACTATTGCAAAGTCCGTCACCAAGAAAGGGCAGCCCGTCTTGTATTACTTAACAGATGGCCCAAGCCGTGGATTCGTCAAAGAAGAGCTACTCATAGTGTAGCTGCCCCACGCGTCCTATTGCAGTCCAAGCATGTCAAGCGTATGTTACCTTTCTGGTGACCTTTTTTTATTATTGAGGCGATCCACGGAAAACTGCTGGTCGTCGTTAGCTTCAAAGCTCCACAGCAGTGGTATGTTGCACTTTGCACAACGCGCACCTTTCTTATAGACGTCGTCAACACATAGGTCGAACTCCCTATTTTTTAGCTTCTTTCTGATGTTCTCCTTGGCCACGGGAGGAGTCGTCTTATCGTAGCGTAGCTGTGGTCCCCATGCTCTTTTGAGCTGGTGGGCATACTCCACCCTGCTAATGGCAGTGTAAATGAGGTTGCTCCAACACAGGCGCTGGTCTATGATCCATAGGTTTTCTTTTACCGTTAGTCCTTGGGCACTGTGGACGGTCATGCAGTAACCTAAGCGCCAGTCTGGGTGCGATATTACCTTTTCTACCACATCTATGCTTACCCAGGCTCTGTCGTGGGTTACAGCATCCTCTACAACGACGTCAGTGTAAGGTACGGTGAGGTTTTTCTTTTGGTTGCGGGTGTCTCTAGGCTTGTAAGAGACGGGCACCAGCTCCGTGTACTTCTCTCTATGGACCCGTAGTAGGTCTTTTTGTATCCTGGATTGTGCTGCTCTCCTGCTGCTTAGCACTAAATCCCTGCCACTTCTGTAGGAACTTCTCATAACTTCTTGCCCTAAGGTTCTCCCGCATTACTTTACACTGTCCCACGTCACTTAGGCCCCTTAATGCCTTCTTTAGTTTTCTGACGTGGTCCTTGCTGCGGTAGTCAGTGTTAATTTCTTCATGGAAGAACTGTAATAACCACTCATGGGCCATGGTACCTGCTATGGGCGGGGGCTGGCATGGGTCACCTGCAAAGATAACCTGCGTCTTACCCTTAAGGAATTCTACCAGCTCTTCTAAGATTTCCTGGGGTACTGTACATATCTCATCCCATAGAATTACCTTAGGGATGTCTTTGATAGTCTCTGGAATCCACTTTTCCCCATTGAAACGGAAGAAGCTATGCCATGTCTGTGCATCATGACTCTGGGCTCTTAATTCCCTTTCCAAACGATGGGTAGGTGTTAAGACTCTTATCTGTGGGAAGGCATTTAAGACTCTGGTTGTCTTTCCACTGCCCCCTGTACCATACAGGTAGCTGAACCTATGGTAGCTTATGGGATCAGTAGCCAATGGTAGTAATTCAGCTGTTGGTGCAGTACTACCTTCCCTATCGCCTTCGTAGGATACTCTTTGCCTCCATGCCTTGATTTCCTCATCTTTTACCCTGTGATTGTCATTGGGTAGCCATTCCGTGGGAATGCCATTGCAAAGTATTGCTTCATGGGCGGTGTATGTTAGTAAAGTCAGTAAAGAACTCTCTGACTAGCTTAGCAATGCAATTACCCGGATGCCTCATGGGCTTGAGCCTTTTCACATTAGGCTCCTTTATCTTATGAAGGGAGTAAATAACCACGGATACGGGATAGGCAACATCATGATAGAGGGAATCTATTCCTACTTAGGAACCTGGCCTAGTATCCTTTTTTAACTTACAACTGCTATCCCTGATGGGATTACGGCCCTTTTCGATGGCCCATTCCCCATTTACTTCCCTTATGAATGTTACCTCCAAACGGTAATCACCAGCGGGTAAGTTCTCAAGGATACCCTTTGCTCTTTCTATGGTCATAGTCGCATCCGTGTCGCCCTCAGTAAACGTCGTAAAGGCATTGTCATAACTACTTACGACCGTATCCTTGAGCCTCCTTATCTCCTTGTCCTTGATCTCCATATATACCTATGGGATATCTTTTCAATACAAAGTCCTCCTTAGATGACCCCAGCATAACCGTTGCGATCTCCACCGAATGACAGCAGCATTTCCCGATGCGGACGCCGACCAAATTACGACATAAATCCTGCGGCTATGCGGACAGCCCTCGTGGTCTAACCTAACTGCTGCTGGATCCACAATCATATTCTGGAGTATCCAAAATCATATACTGGAGTATCCAAAACCATATTCTGGAGGATCCAAAACCATATTGTGGAGGATCCAAAATCATATTCTGGAAGATCCAAAATCACATTCTGGAGGATCTAAAACCATATTATGGAGGATCCAAATTCATATTCTGGAGGATCCAAAACCATATTCTGGAGGATCCAAAATCATATTCAGGAGGATCCAAAATCATATTCTGGAGGATCCAAAATCATATTCTGGTGGATCCAAAATCATATTATGGAGGATCCAAAATCATATTCTCGAGAATCCAAAACCATATTCTGGAGGATCCAAAACCATATTCTGAACTATGCGAAACCATATTCTGGAGGATCATAAAACCATATTCTAGAGGATCCAAAACCATATTCTGGAGGGTCCAAAATCATATTCTTGAGGATCCAAAACCATATTCTGGAGGTTCATAAAACCATATTCTGGAGGATCCAAAATCATATTCTGAAGGATCCAAAACTATATTCTGGAGTATATCCAAAATCATATTCTGCAGGATCTAAAACCATATTGTCGAGAATCCAAAACCATATTCTGAAGGATCCAAAACCATATTCTAGAGGATCCCAAATCATATTCTGAAGGATACAAAATCATATTCTGGAGGATCCAAAATCATATTCTGTAGAATCCAAAATCACATTCTGGAGGATCCAAAACCATATTATGGAGAATCCAAAACCATATTCTGAAGGATCCAAAACCATATTCTGGACGATGCAAAACCATATTCTGGAGGATCCAAAACCATATTCTGGAGGATCCAAATCCATATTCTGTAGGATCCAAAATCATATTGTGGAGGATCCAAAATCAAATTTTGGAGGATCCAAAATCATATTATGGAGGATCCAAAATTATATTGTCGAGAATCCAAAACCATATTCTGAAGGATCCAAAACCATATTCTGAACGATGCAAAACCATATTGTGGAGGATCCAAAACCATATTCTGGAGGATCCAAATCCATATTCTGGAGGATACAAAATCATATTCTGGAGGATCCAAAACCTAATTCTGGAAGATCCAAAATCATATTCTTGAGGATCCAAAATCATATTCTGGAGTATCCGACCATATTCTTGAGCATCCAAAATCATATTCTGGAGTAAACGATCATATTCTGGGGTATCCGACCATATTCTGGAGGATCCAAAATCATATTCTGGAGGATCCAAAATCATATTCTGGAGGATCCAAAACCATATTCTAGAGGATCCCAAATCATATTCTGGAGGATCCAAAATCATATTCTGAAGGATCCAAAACCATATTCTGGAGTATCCGACCATATTCTTGAGCATCCAAAATCATATTCTGGAGTAAACGATCATATTCTGGGGTATCCGACCAGATTCTGAAGGATCCAAAATCATATTCTGGACGATCCAAAACCATATTCTGGAGGGTCCAAAATCATATTCTGGAGGATCCAAATCCATATTCTGGAGGTTCATAAAACCATATTCTGGACGATCCAAAACCATATTCTATAGGATCCAAAATCATATTCAGGAGGATCCAAAACCATATTCTGGAGGATCCAAAATCATATTCTGGAGGATCCAAAATCATATTCTGGAGGATCCAAAATCATATGCTGGAGGATCCAAAACCATATTCTAGAGGATCGAAAATCATATTTTGGGGGATACAAAATTATATTCTGGAGGATCCTAAATCATATTCTGGAGGATCCAAAATCATATTATAGACGATCCAAAAGCACATTGTCGAGAATCCAAAACCATATTCTGAAGGACCAAAAACCATATTCTGAACGATGCAAAACCATATTGTGAAGGAAATAAAACCATATTCTGGAGGATCCAAATCCATATTCTGGAGGATCCAAAATCATATTCTGGAGGATCCAAAACCATATTCTGGAGGATCCAAAGTTATATTCTGGAGAATCCAAAATCATATTCTGCAGGATCCAAAACCATATTCTTGAGGATCCAAAATCATATTCTGGAGAATCCAAAATCATATTCTGGATGATCCAAAATCATATTCTGGAGGATCCAAAACCATATTCTAGAGGATCCAAAATCATATTCTGGAGAATCCAAAATTATATTCTGGAGGATCCAAAATCATATTCTGGAGGATCCAAAATCATATTCTGAAGATTCCAAAATCATATTATGGAGGATACACAGCCATATTCTGGAGGATCGAAAATCATATTCCGGAGGATCCAAAATCATATTCTGGAGGATCCAAAATCATATTCCGGATGTTCTAAAACCATATTCTGGAGGATTCACAATCATATTCTGAAGGATCCAAAATCATATTCTGGAGGATCCAAAATCATGTTCTGGAGGATCTAAAATGATATTCTGGACGATGCAAAATCATATTCTGGAGGATCCAAAATCATATTCTGGAGGATCCAAAACCATATTCTGAAGGATCATAAAACCATATTCTAGAGGATCCAAATTAAAGTCACATTCTGGAGGATCCAAAACCATATTCTGGAGGATCCAAAATCATATTCTGCAGGATCATAAAACAACATTCTGGAGGATCGAAAATCATCTTCTGAAGGGTCCAAAATCATATTCTGGAGGATCATAAAACAATATTCTTGAGCATCATAAAATAATATTCTGGAGCATTCAAAGTCATATTCTGGAGTATCCAAAATCATATTCTGGAGAATATGAAGGATCCAAAACCATATACTGAACTATGCGAAACCATATTCTGGAGGATCATAAAACCATATTCTAGAGGATCCAAAACCGTATTCTGGAGGGTCCAAAATCATATTCTTGAGGATACAAAACCATATTCTGGAGGTTTATAAAACCAAATTCGAATTCTGGAGTATCCAAAATCATATTCTGGAGGATCCAAAACCATATTCTAGAGGATCCCAAATCATATTCTGAAGGATCCAAAATCATATTCTGTAGGATCCAAAATCACATTCCAGAGGATCCAAAACCATATCATGGAGGATCCAAAATCATATTCTGGAGGATCCAAAACCATACTCTGGAGGATCCAAAATCATACTCAGGAGGATCCAAAATCATATTCTGGAGGATCCAAAATCATATTCCGGTGGATCCAAAATCATATTATGGAGGATCCAAAATCATATTGTCGAGAATCCAAAACCATATTCTGAAGGATCCAAAACCATATTCTGGACGATGCAAAACCATATTCTTGAGGATCCAAAACCATATTCTGGAGGATCCAAATCCATATTCTGGAGGATCCAAAATCATACTCTTGAGGATCCAAAATCATATTATGGAGGATCCAAAATCATATTGTCGAGAATCCAAAACCATATTGTCGAGAATCCAAAACCATATTCTGAAGGATCCAAAACCATATTCTGAACGATGCAAAACCATATTGTGGAGGATCCAAAACCATATTCTGGAAGATCCAAATCCATATTCTGGAGGATACAAAATCATATTCTGGAGGATCCAAAACCATATTCTGGAGGATCCAAAATCATATTCTGGAGGATCAAAAATCATATTCTGGAGGATCCAAAATCATATGCTGGAGGATCCAAAACCATATTCTAGAGGATCTAAAATCACATTTTGGAGGATACAAAATTATATTCTGGAGGATCCTAAATCATATTCTGGAGGATCCAAAATCATATTCTGGAGGATCACAAAACCATATTCTGGAGGATCCAAAATCATACTGTCGAGAATCCAAAACCATATTCTGAAGGATCCAAAACCATATTCTGGACGATGCAAAACCGTATTGTGGAGGATCCAAAACCATATTCTGGAGGATCCAAATCGATATTCTGGAGGATCCAAAATCATATTCTGGAGGATCCAAAATCATATTCTGGAGGATCCAAAATCATATTATAGACGATCCAAAAGCACATTGTCGAGAATCCAAAACCATATTCTGAAGGATCCAAAACCATATTCTGGACGATGCAAAACCATATTGTGGAGGAAATAAAACCATATTCTGGAGGATCCAAATCCATATTCTGGAGGATCCAAAATCATATTCTGGAGGATCCAAAACCATATTCTGGAGGATCCAAAATCATATTCTGGAGGATCCAAAATCATATTCTGGAGGATCCAAAATCATATTCTGGAGGATCCAAAATCATATTCTGGAGGATCCAAAACCATATTCTAGAGGATCCAAAATCATATTCTGGAGGATCCAAAATTATATTCTGGAGGATCCAAAATCATATTCTGGAGGATCCAAATTCATATTCTGAAGGATCCAAAATGATATTATGGAGGATACACAGCCATATTCTGGAGGATCGAAAATCATATTCCGGAGGATCCAAAATCATATTCTGGAGGATCCTAAATCATATTCTGAAGGATCCAAAACCATATTATGGAGGATCCAAAATCATATTCTGAAGGATCCAAAAAAATAGTGTCGAATATCCAAAGTCATATTCTGGACAATACAAGACAATATTTTAGAGGATCCAAAATCATATTCTGGAGGATCCAAAATCATATTCCGGATGTACTAAAACCATATTCTGGAGGATTCACAATCATATTCTGGAGGATCCAAAATCATATTCTGGAGGATCCAAAATCATGTTCTGAAGGATCCAAAATGATATTCTGGACGATGCAAAATCATATTCTGGAGTATCCAAAATCACATTCTGGAGGATCCAAAACCATATTCTGGAGGATCATAAAACCATATTCTGGAGGATCGGAAATAACATTCTGGAGGATCCAAAATCACATTCTGGAGGATCCAAAACCATTTTCTGGACGATCCAAAGCCATATTCTGGAGGATCCAGAAAATAATTCTAAAGGATCCAAAACCATGCATATTCTGGAGGATCCAAAATCATATTCCGGATGTACTAAAACCATATTCTGGAGGATTCACAATCATATTCTGGAGGATCCAAAATCATATTCTGGAGGATCCAAAATCATGTTCTGGAGGATCCAAAATGATATTCTGGACGATGCAAAATCATATTCTGGAGGATCCAAAATCATATTCTGGAGGATCCAAAACCATATTCTGAAAGATCATAAAACCATATTCTAGAGGATCCAAAATCATATTCTGGAGTATCAAAAATCATATTTTGGAGGATCCAAAATGATATTCCGGAGGATCTAAAGCCATATTCTGGAGGATCCAAAATCATATTCTGAAGGATCCAAAACCATTTTCTGGAGGATCCAAAATTATATTCTGGAGGATCCAAAATCACATTCTGAAGGATCCAAAACCATATACTGGAGGATCCAAAACCATATTCTGGAAGATCCAAAATTATATTCTGGACGATGCAAAATCATATTCTGGAGGATCCAAAAACATATTCTAGAGGATCAAAAACCATATTCTGTAGGATCTAAAACCATATTCTGGAGGATCCAAAATCATATTCTGAAGTATCCAAAATCATATTCTGGAGGAATCAAAATCATATTCTGGAGTATCCAAAATCACATTCTGGAGGATCCAAAACCATATTCTGGAGGATCATAAAACCATATTCTGGAGGATCGGAAATAACATTCTGGAGGATCCAAAATCAAATTCTGGAGGATCCAAAACCATTTTCTGGACGATCCAAAGCCATATTCTGGAGGATCCAGAAAATTATTCTAAAGGATCCAAAACCATGCATATTCTGGAGTATATCCAAAATCATATTCTGTAGGATCCGAAACCATATTTTGGAGGATCCAAAACCATATTCAGAAGGATCCAAAATCATATTCTGGAGGATCCACAATCATATTCTGGAGGATCCAGATTCATATTCTCAAGGATCCAAAAGCATATTCTGGAGGATCCAAAAGCATATTCTGGAGGATCTAAAAAAATATTCTTGAATATTCAAAATCATATTCTGGACGATACAAGACAATATTCTAGAGGATCCAAAATCATATTCTGGAGGATCCAAAATCATATTCTGGAGGATCCAAAATCATATTCTGGAAGATGCAAAACCATATTCTTGAGGATTCAAAATCATATTCTGGAGGATCCAAAATCATATTCTGGAGTATCCAATATGATATTCCGGAGGATCTAAAACCATATTCTGGAGGATTCAAAATCATATTCTGGAGGATCAAAAATCATACTCTGGAGGATCCAAAATCATATTTTGGAGGATCATAAAACCATATTTTGGAGGATCGAAAATAATATTCTGGAGGATCCAATATCATATTCTGGAGGATCATAAAACAATATTCTGGAGGATCCAAAATCATATTCTCAAGGATCCAAAATCATATTCTGGAGGATTCAAAATCATATTCTGGAGGATCCAAAATCATATTCTCAAGGATCCAAAACCATATTATGGAGGATCGAAAAGCACATTCTGGAGGATCCAAAAAAATATTCTTGAATATCCAAAATCATATTCTGGACAATACACGACAATATTCTAGAGTATCCAAAATCATATTCTGGAGGATCAAAAATCATATTCTTGAGGATTCAAAATCATATTCTGGAGGATCCAAAATCATATTCTGGAGGATCCAAAATCATATTCCGGAGGATCTAAAACCATATTCTTGAGGATTCAAAATCATATTCTGGAAGATCCAAAATCATATTCTGTAGGATCCAAAATCATATTCTGGAGGATCCAAAATCATATTGTGAAGGATCCAAATTGATATTCTGGACGATGCAAAATCATATTCTGGAGGATCCAAAATCATATTCTAGAGGATCCAAAATCATATTCTAGAGTATCAATAATCATATTCTGGAGGATCCAAAACCATATTCTGGAGGATCATAAAACCATATTCTTGAGGATCCAAAATCATATTTTGGAGGATCATAAAACCATATTCTTGAGGATCCAAAATCATATTCTGGAGTATCCAAAGTCACATTCTGGAGGATCCAAAATCATATTCTGAAGTATCCAAAATCATATTCTGGAGAATCCAAAATCATATTCTGGAGGATCCAAAATAATATTATGTATGATCCAAAATCATCTTCTGGAATATCCAAAACCATATTCTTGAGGATCAAAAACCATATCATGGAGGATCCAAAAGCATATTCTGGAAGATCCCAAAAAATATTCTTGAATATTCAAAATCATATTCTGGACGATACAAGACAATATTCTAGAGGATCGAAAATCATATTCTGGGGGATCCAAAATCATATTCTGAAGTATCCAAAATCATATTCTGGAGAATCCAAAATCATATTCTGGAGGATCCAAAATAATATTATGTATGATCCAAAATCATCTTCTGGAATATCCAAAACCATATTCTTGAGGATCAAAAACCATATCATGGAGGATCCAAAAGCATATTCTGGAAGATCCAAAAAAATATTCTTGAATATTCAAAATCATATTCTGGACGATACAAGACAATATTCTAGAGGATCGAAAATCATATTCTGGGGGATCCAAAATCATATTCTGGAGGATCCAAAACCATATTCTGGAGGATTCAAAATCGTATTCTGGAGGATCCAAAATCATATTCTGGAGGATCCAAAATGATATTCCGGAGGATCTTAAAACATATTCTGGAGGATCCAAAATCATATTCTGAAGGATCCAAAACCATTTTCTGGAGGATCCAAAATCATATTCTTGAGGATCCAAAATCACATTCTGGAGGATCCAAAACCATATTCTGGAGGTTCATAAAACCATATTCTTGAGGATCCAAAATCATATTCTGGAGTATCCAAAATCACATTCTGGAGGATCCAAAACCATGTTCTGGAGGATCATAAAACCGTATTCTGGAGGATCGGAAATAACATTCTGGAGAATCCAAAATCAAATTCTGGAGGATCCAAAACCATTTTCTGGACGATCCAAAGCCATATTCTGGAGGATCCAGAAAATTATTCTAAAGGATCCAAAACCATATTCTGGAGTATATCCAAAATCATATTCTGCAGGATCCAAAACCATATTCTGGAGGATCCAAAACCATATTGTGGAGGATCCAAAATCATATTCTGGAAGATCCTAAACTATATTCTAGAGGATCCAAAACCATATTCTGGAGGATCCAAAATTATATTCTGGAGGATCCAAAATCATATTCTGGAGGATCCAAAATCATATTATGAAGGATCCAAAATCATATTATGGAGGATACAGAGCCATATTCTGGACGATCGAAAATCATATTCTGGAGGATCCAAAATTATATTCTGGAGGATCCAAAACCATATTGTGAAGGATCCAAAATCATATTCTGGAAGATCCTAAACTATATTCTGGAGGATCCAAAACCATATTCTGGAGGATTCAAAACCATATCCACGAGGATCCAAAATCACATTGTAGAGGATCCAAAACCATATTCTGGAGAATTCAAAATCATATTCTGCAGGATCCAAAACCATATTCTAGAGGATCCAAAACCATATTGTGGAGGATCCAAAATCATATTCTGGAAGATCCTAAACTATATTCTACAGGATCCAAAACCATATTCTGGAGGATCCAAAATTATATTCTGGAGGATCCAAAACCATTTTATGGAGGATCCAAAATCATATTCTTGAGGATCCAAAATCATATTTTGGAGGATCCAAAACCATATTGTGGAGGAACCAAAATCATATTCTGGTATATCCAAAACCATATTCTGCAGCATCCAAAACCATATTCTATAGCATCGAAAATCATATTCTTGAGGATCCAAAACCATAATAAGGAGGATCCAAAACCATATTCTGTAGGATCATAAAACCATATTCTGGAGGATTCAAAGTCATATTCTGGAAGATCCAAAATCACATTCTGGAGGATCCAAAACCATAATCTTGAGGATCCAAAATCATATTCTGGAGGATCCAAAATCATATTCTGGTGGATCATAAAGCAATATTCTGGAGGATCCAAAATCATATTTTGGAGGATCAAAAATCGTATTATGGAGTATCCAAAATCATATTCTGGAGTATCCAAAACCATATTCTGGAGGAATCAAAACCATATTCTGGACCATGCAAAACCAAATTGTGGAGGATCCAAAATCATATACTGGAGGATCCAAATCCATATTCTGGAGGAAACAAAACCATATTGTGGAGGATCCAAAATCATATTCTGGATGATCCAAAAGCATATTCTGGATGATCCAAAACAATATTCTGGAGGATCCAAAATCATATTCTGGAGGATCCAAAATCATATTCTGGAGGATCCAAAATCATATTCTGGAGTATCCGACAATATTCTGGAGCATCCAAAATATTATTCTGGAGTAACCGATCATATTCTAGGGTATCCGATTATGTTTTTGGATATTTAATAACATTTTCAAGTATCCTACAATATATAAAGATTTATATAGTATATCCGACGATATTCTGCGGTATCCGATAATATGTGCCCAGATAGATTAGATGGGTGTGTCAGATTAAGAATGTACACGAGATGGATTGGATTAGTGTATCAGAATAAGAATGTACACGATATGGATTGGATGGGTGCATCAGAATAAGAATGTACACGAGATGGATTGGATGGGTGCATCAGAATAAGAATGTACACGAGATGGATTGGATGGGTGTATCAGAATAAGAATGTACACGAGATGGATTGGATGGGTGCATCAGAATAAGAATGAACACGAGATGGATTGGATGGGTGTATCAGAAGAAGAAAGTACACGAGATGGATTGGATTGGTGCTTCAGAATTAGAATGATCTCGGGATGGATTGGATGGGTACATCAGAATAAGAATGTACACGAGATAGACTGGATTGCTGTATCAGAACCCCCTGGATTTTCCATCTCAGCAGACTTTGTTGATAGATTTTCGCATGAAATCATATAAGTTTACTTATATCTTTTGATCCCCATTTGATCTTACCAGGTTAGCTCAAAAGTTTATACATATTAGCTTGGCTTTTACGTGAAGTGGGAGTCGACCGAGTTCGGCAAGGCAGGCGGAATTTCAGTGCCGGCATACCTCTGGACTCCACGCAGCATTTTGCCAAAATATGAACGGAATCTATAGGGTCATCTTTGAGGATTTGCGTAACCGAAACTTCACTACCGTATAGTAAAATTGGTCTCACAAATGCGTCGAAATATTTGATTCCCGTATAGACTATATGTGGGAGTACCCCCCTCCCCCCCAATCATCCACCCAGCCGGGATCTCCTTTAGCTCCGACAACCTTTTATGTAATCAGAAGATATGCATCATAGCAATTGCTTGACTTTCTTTGTTTCTCTTCTTTTAATTGTTTTAGTTAAAGATTTTAAAACTTATCTCAAAAGTGAGATTATTGTAAATTGTAAAGAAAGGTCTGAACCCAGGTGAATGTATATTTATCGAAGTAACAATATTTGTCGAAAAAATAATATTTGTATCATGAGCATAAGCGTGGATGTAGTCCTGAGAAACTGCTGCAAAGATGGGCACTTTCGGGGGTCGGAGTTTGGCGATTTCATAGGGCGAACTAATAACTTTAAACCTGATTAAAGGAATTTTAAAGAGAGATTAATGGTGCATTTATAGACCTTTACACTAAAACGATAAAGGCGAGAAAGGTATGTTTACAGACCTTTAATATGTGAAAGTAAAGGCTGGTTATGGAGGCTTTACTATGATATATTAAAGATGGTGTAAAGGGTATTAAAGGTGCCTTTCTACTTTACTTTTATATATGAGTAAATCTCATTATAGGCATCTTTACAAACCTTTAATTTCTGAGTAAATTTCAGTATAGCCATCTTTACAAACCTTTAATATTTGGGTAAAGGTCACTATAGGCATCTTTATAGGACTTTAATGTTTGGGTAAACATTGGTATGGGCCTCTTTATAGGGCTGTAACAATAGGGGAAAAGTTCATTATAGGCATCTTTGTGCTATAGCCATAAAAAGAGTGCAGGAAATCTACTATTGTCCACTTCCCGTCATGCACTGCACTCTTATGTTTCCACCTTTTATAGGGCAGTATAAAATATTATATCTTGATGAATGAATATATTTTTATTTATAATGAATATTTATATACAGTTTTATTAAAAAAGGAAAGGTTATTAGAACTATTGATTAACAAATGATAATTTAATGCTATTAGAAGTAGTGGACTATGTACATATTGATTAACAAAATTATATTGGAGAACGTAACATTGAGCGAGTATTTTGATCAACATAACACTTGACATATATATATATATATACATATTTATATATGTATCTGACTTGCCCAGTCTGGGCAGGAATCTGGCTTTTGCCTTTGTGAAGGCTGGCCCTTCCTTCGAGGTGCGATCCTGTGCCTGACCAACTGGGAGAGTGATGAAAGGTGCTCTCGGTCAAGGGATCTCTTCTTCTTTTTCAGTTCATAACTCTCCCAGGGCAGAGGTTTCACCACATATACTCGTCTCCCATCTTCCTCTTTGCTTTCCTCGCTTGACATGTAGTCATTGTACATGACTTCTGCCACTTGGGCCTTTTTGGAGTCACTCCAATTATCTTTGGAGGCCAGGCTCTTTACGCGCCTTGGGGTCAGTGAAAAATCGAACTTCCTTCTTTTCCACCTCAAAATTACTTCTTGAAAATCAATATACTATCGAAAACTAATAAGAAAATAAAGTTTTGGAGTAAATATGGAGTTTTGAGAAAAATGTCAAAATATCCTGTTTGATGGCTATATATTGCCTTCAAAATTGATTTTGTATATGCAGGAAGGTTAAGCTGAAGAAAATCTTGAATATCTCTGGCTGTACTGAAGCTAGAACTCTAAGTTAAAAAGTTTTATCTACTTTGAACCTCTGGCATCCTATCCAGACAGTTAGTTTGATGATGTCGTAAGCGATAAAGTAGAATTGAGGCCTGATGAGTTGACCTCTGTGAGCCTTGTTTGTCTTATTTATAATAGACCTGAACACAGGAGTCCCACCTGGGGGTCAGTGAAAAATCGAACTTCCTTCTTTTCCACCTCAAAATTACTTCTTGAAAATCAATATACTATCGAAAACTAATAAGAAAATAAAGTTTTGGAGTAAATATGGAGTTTTGAGAAAAATGTCAAAAAATCCTGTTTGATGGCTATATATTGGCTTCAAAATTGATTTTGTATATGCAGGAAGGTTAAGCTGAAGAAAATCTTGAATATCTCTGGCTGTACTGAAGCTAGAACTCTAAGTTAAAAAGTTTTATCTACTTTGAACCTCTGGCATCCTATCTAGACAGTTAGTTTGATGATATCGTGTGCGATAAAGTAGAATTGAGGCCTCATGAGTTGACCTCTGTGAGCCTTGTTTGTCCTATTTATCATAGACCTGAACACAGGAGTCGCACCTGGGGGTGAGTGAAAAATCGAACTTCCTTCTTTTCCACCTCAAAATTACTTCTTGAAAATCAATATACTATCGAAAACTAATAAGAAAATAAAGTTTTGGAGTGAATGTGGAGTTTTGAGAAAAATGTCAAAAAATCCTGTTTGATGGCTATATATTGGCTTCAAAATTGATTTTGTATATGCAGGAAGGTTAAGCTGAAGAAAATCTTGAATATCTCTGGCTGTACTGAAGCTAGAACTCTAAGTTAAAAAGTTTTATCTACTTTGAACCTCTGGCATCCTATCTAGACAGTTAGTTTGATGATATCGTGTGCGATAAAGTAGAATTGAGGCCTGATGAGTTGACCTCTGTGAGCGTTGTTTGTCTTATTTATCATAGACCTGAACACAGGAGTCCCACCTGGGGGTGAATGAAAAATCGAACTTCCTTCTTTTCCACCTCAAAATTACTTCTTGAAAATCAATATACTATCGAAAACTAATAAGAAAACAAAGTTTTGGAGTGAATATGGAGTTTTGAGAAAAATGTCAAAAAATCCTGTTTGATGGCTATATATTGTCTTCAAAATGGATTTTGTATATGCAGGAAGGTTAAGCTGAAGAAAATCTTGAATATCTCTGGCTGTACTGAAGCTAGAACTCTAAGTTAAAAAGTTTTATTTACTTTGAACCTCTGGCATTCTATCTAGACAGTTAGTTTAATGATATCGTGTGCGATTAACTAGAATTGAGGCCTGATGAGTTGACCTCTCTGAGCCTTGTTTGTCTTATTTATCATAGACCTGAACACAGGAGTCGCACCTGGGGGTCAGTGAAAAATCGAACTTCCTTCTTTTCCACCTCAAAATTACTTCTTGAAAATCAATATACTATCGAAAATTAATAAGAAAATAAAGTTTTGGAGTGAATATGGAGTTTTGAGAAAAATGTCAAAAAATCCTGTTTGATGGCTGTATATTGGCTTCAAAATTGATTTTGTATATGCAGGAAGGTTAAGCTGAAGAAAATCTTGAATATCTCTGGCTGTACTGAAGCTAGAACTCTAAGTTAAAAAGTTTTATCTACTTTGAACCTCTGGCATCCTATCTAGACAGTTAGTTTGATGATATCGTGTGCGATTAAGAAGAATTGAGGCCTCATGAGTTGACTTCTGTGAGCCTTGTTTGTCCTATTTATCATAGACCTGAACACAGGAGTCGCACCTGGGGGTCAGTGAAAAATCGAACTTCCTTCTTTTCCACCTCAAAATTACTTCTTGAAAATCAATATACTATCGAAAACTAATAAGAAAATAAAGTTTTGGAGTGAATGTGGAGTTTTGAGAAAAATGTCAAAAAATCCTGTTTGATGGCTATATATTGGCTTCAAAATTGATTTTGTATATGCAGGAAGGTTAAGCTGAAGAAAATCTTGAATATCTCTGGCTGTACTGAAGCTAGAACTCTAAGTCAAAAAGTTTTATCTACTTTGAACCTCTGGCATCCTATCTAGACAGTTAGTTTGATGATATCGTGTGCGATAAAGTAGAATTGAGGCCTCATGTGTTGACCTCTGTGAGCGTTGTTTGTCTTATTTATCATAGACCTGAACACAGGAGTCCCACCTGGGGGTGAATGAAAAATCGAACTTCCTTCTTTTCCACCTCAAAATTACTTCTTGAAAATCAATATACTATCGAAAACTAATAAGAAAATAAAGTTTTGGAGTGAATATGGAGTTTTGAGAAAAATGTCAAAAAATCCTGTTTGATGGATATATATTGTCTTCAAAATTGATTTTGTATATGCAGGAAGGTTAAGCTGAAGAAAATCTTGAATATGCCTGGCTGTACTGAAGCTAGAACTCTAAGTTAAAAAGTTTTATCTACTTTGAACCTCTGGCATCCTATCTAGACAGTTAGTTTGATGATATCGTGTGCGATAAAGTAGAATTGAGGCCTGATGACTTGACCTCTGTGAGCCTTGTTTGTCTTATTTATCATAGACCTGAACACAGGAGTCCCACCTGGGGTGAATGAAAAATCGAACTTCCTTCTTTTCCACCTCAAAATTACTTCTTGAAAATCAATATACTATCGAAAACTAATAAGAAAACAAAGTTTTGGAGTAAATATGGAGTTTTGAGAAAAATGTCAAAAAATTCTGTTTGATGACTATATATTGCCTTCAAAATTGATTTTGTATATGCAGGAAGGTTAAGCTGAAGAAAATCTTGTATATCTCTGGCTGTACTGAAGCTAGAACTCTAAGTTAAAAAGTTTTATCTACTTTGAACCTCTGGCATCCTATCTAGACAGTTAGTTTGATGTTATCGTGTGCGATAAAGTAGAATTGAGGCCTGATGACTTGACCTCTGTGAGCCTTGTTTGTCTTATTTATTATAGACCTGAACACAGGAGTCCCACCTGGGGGTGAATGAAACATCGAACTTCCTTCTTTTCCACCTCAAAGTTACCTCTTGAAAATCAATATACTATCGAAAACTAATAAGAAAACAAAGTTTTTGAGTGAATATGGAGTTTTGAGAAAAATGTCAAAAAATCCTGTTTGATGGCTATATATTGCCTTCAAAATTGATTTTGTATATGCAGGAAGGTTAAGCTGAAGAAAATCTTGAATATCTCTGGCTGTACTGAAGCTAGAACTCTAAGTTAAAAAGTTATATGTACTTTGAACCTCTGGCATCCTATCTAGACAGTTAGTTTGATGATATCGTGTGCGATAAAGTAGAATTGAGGCCTGATGACTTGACCTCTGTGAGCCTTGTTTGTCTTATTTATCATAGACCTGAACACAGGAGTCCCACCTGGGGTGAATGAAAAATCGAACTTCCTTCTTTTCCACCTCAAAATTACTTCTTTAAAATCAATATACTATCGAAAACTAATAAGAAAACAAAGTTTTGGAGTGAATATGGAGTTTTGAGAAAAATGTCAAAAAATCCTGTTTGATGGCTATATATTGCCTTCTAAATTGATTTTGTATATGCAGGAAGGTTAAGCTGAAGAAAATCTTGAATATCTCTGGCTGTACTGAAGCTAGAACTCTAAGTTAAAAAGTTTTATCTACTTTGAACCTCTGGCATCCTATCTAGACAGTTAGTTTGATGATATCGTGTGCGATTAACTAGAATTTAGGCCTGATGACTTGACCTCTGTGAGCCTTGTTTGTCCTATTTATCATAGACCTGAACACAGGAGTCCCACCTGGGAGTGAATGAAACATCGAACTTCCTTCTTTTCCACCTCAAAATTACCTCTTGAAAATCAATATACTATCGAAAACTAATAAGAAAATAAAGTTTTGGAGTGAATATGGAGTTTTGAGAAAAATGTCAAAAAATCCTGTTTGATGCTATATATTGGCTTCAAAATCGATTTTGTATATGCAGGAAGATTAAGCTGAAGAAAATCTTGAATATCTCTGGCTGTACTGAAGCTAGAACTCTAAGTTAAAAAGTTTTATCTACTTTGAACCTCCGGCATCCTATCTAGACAGTTAGTTTGATGATATCGTGTGCGATAAAGTAGAATTGAGGCCTGATGACTTGACCTCTGTGAGCCTTGTTTGTCTTATTTATCATAGACCTGAACACAGGAGTCCCACCTGGGGTGAATGAAAAATCGAACTTCCTTCTTTTCCACCTCAAAATTACTTCTTTAAAATCAATATACTATCGAAAACTAATAAGAAAACAAAGTTTCTGAGTGAATATGGAGTTTTGAGAAAAATGTCAAAAAATCCTGTTTGATGGCTATATATTGTCTTCAAAATTGATTTTGTATATGCAGGAAGGTTAAGCTGAAGAAAATCTTGAATATCTCTGGCTGTACTGAAGCTAGAACTCTAAGTTAAAAAGTTTTATCTACTTTGAACCTCTGGCATCCTATGTAGACAGTTAGTTTGATGATATCGTGTGCGATTAACTAGAATTGAGGCCTGATGAGTTGACCTCTGTGAGACTTGTTTGTCTTATTTATTATAGACCTGAACACAGGAGTCCCACCTGGGGGTGAATGAAACATCGAACTTCCTTCTTTTCCACCTCAAAATTACCTCTTGAAAATCAATATACTATCGAAAACTAATAAGAAAATAAAGTTTTTGAGTGAATATGGAGTTTTGAGAAAAATGTCAAAAAATCCTGTTTGATGGCTATATATTGCCTTCAAAATTGATTTTGTATATGCAGGAAGGTTAAGCTGAAGAAAATCTTGAATATGTCTGGCTGTACTGAAGCTAGAACTCTAAGTTAAAAAGTTTTATGTACTTTGAACCTCTGGCATCCTATCTAGAAAGTTAGTTTGATGATATCGTGTGCGATAAAGTAGAATTGAGGCCTGATGAGTTGACCTCTGTGACCCTTGTTTGTCTTATTTATCATAGACCTGAACATAGGAGTCCCACCTGGGGTGAATGAAAAATCGAACTTCCTTCTTTTCCACCTCAAAATTACTTCTTTAAAATCAATATACTATCGAAAACTAATAAGCAAAACAAAGTTTTGGAGTGAATATGGAGTTTTGAGAAAAATGTCAAAAAATCCTGTTTGATGGCTATATATTGCCTTCAAAATTGATTTTGTATATGCAGGAAGGTTAAGCTGAAGAAAATCTTGAATATCTCTGGCTGTACTGAAGCTAGAACTCTAAGTTAAAAAGTTTTATCTACTTTGAACCTCTGGCATCCTATCTAGACAGTTAGTTTGATGATATCGTGTGCGATAAAGTAGAATTGAGGCCTGATGACTTGACCTCTGTGAGCCTTGTTTGTCTTATTTATCATAGACCTGAACACAGGAGTCCCACCTGGGGTGAATGAAAAATCGAACTTCCTTCTTTTGCACCTTAAAATTACTTCTTTAAAAACAATATACTATCGAAAACTAATAAGAAAACAAAGTTTTGGAGTGAATATGGAGTTTTGAGAAAAATGTCAAAAAATCCTGTTTGATGGCTATATATTGTCTTCAAAATTGATTTTGTATATGCAGGAAGGTTAAGCTGAAGAAAATCTTGAATATCTCTGGCTGTACTGAAGCTAGAACTCTAAGTTAAAAAGTGTTATCTACTTTGAACCTCTGGCATCCTATCTAGACAGTTAGTTTGATGATATCGTGTGCGATAAAGTAGAATTGAGGCCTGATGAGTTGACCTCTGTGAGCCTTGTTTGTCTTATTTATCATAGACCTGAACACAGGAGTCCCACCTGGGGTGAATGAAAAATCGAACTTCCTTCTTTTCCACCTCAAAATTACTTCTTTAAAATCAATATACTATCGAAAACTAATAAGAAAATAAAGTTTTGGAGTGAATATGGAGTTTTGAGAAAAATGTCAAAAAATCCTGTTTGATGGCTTTAATTGCCTTCAAAATTGATTTTGTATATGCAGGAAGGTTAAGCTGAAGAAAATCTTGAACATCTCTGGCTGTACTGAAGCTAGAACTCTAAGTTAAAAAGGTTTATCTACTTTGAACCTCTGGCATCCTATCTAGACAGTTAGTTTGATGATATCGTGTGCGATAAAGTAGAATTGAGGCCTGATGAGTTGACCTCTGTGAGCCTTGTTTGTCTTATTTATCATAGACCTGAACACAGGAGTCCCACCTGGGGTGAATGAAAAATCGAACTTCCTTCTTTTCCACCTCAAAATTACTTCTTTAAAATCAATATACTATCGAAAACTAATAAGAAAACAAAGTTTTGGAGTGAATATGGAGTTTTGAGAAAAATGTCAAAAAATCCTGTTTGATGACTATATATTGCCTTCAAAATTGATTTTGTATATGCAGGAAGGTTAAGCTAAAGAAAATCTTGTATATCTCTGGCTGTACTGAAGCTAGAACTCTAAGTTAAAAAGTTTTATCTACTTTGAACCTCTGGCATCCTATCTAGACAGTTAGTTTGATGATATCGTGTGCGATAAAGTAGAATTGAGGCCTGATGAGTTGACCTCTGTGACCCTTGTTTGTCTTATTTATCATAGACCTGAACACAGGAGTCGCACCTGGGGGTCAGTGAAAAATCGAACTTCCTTCTTTTCCACCTCAAAATTACTTCTTGAAAATCAATATACTATCGAAAACTAATAAGAAAATAAAGTTTTGGAGTGAATATGGAGTTTTGAGAAAAATGTCAAAAAATCCTGTTTGATGGCTATATATTGCCTTCAAAATTGATTTTGTATATGCAGGAAGGTTAAGCTGAAGAAAATCTTGAATATCTCTGGCTGTACTGAAGCTAGAACTCTAAGTTTAAAAGTGTTATCTACTTTGAACCTCTGGCATCCTATCTAGACAGTTAGTTTGATGATATCGTGTGCGATAAAGTAGAATTGAGGCCTGATGAGTTGACCTCTGTGAGCCTTGTTTGTCTTATTTATCATAGACCTGAACACAGGAGTCCCACCTGGGGTGAATGAAAAATCGAACTTCCTTCTTTTCCACCTCAAAATTACTTCTTTAAAATCAATATACTATCGAAAACTAATAAGAAAACAAAGTTTTGGAGTGAATATGGAGTTTTGAGAAAAATGTCAAAAAATCCTGTTTGATGACTATATATTGCCTTCAAAATTGATTTTGTATATGCAGGAAGGTTAAGCTGAAGAAAATCTTGTATATCTCTGGCTGTACTGAAGCTAGAACTCTAAGTTAAAAAGTTTTATCTACTTTGAACCTCTGGCATCCTATCTAGACAGTTAGTTTGATGATATCGTGTGCGATAAAGTAGAATTGAGGCCTGATGAGTTGACCTCTGTGACCCTTGTTTGTCCTATTTATCATAGACCTGAACACAGGAGTCGCACCTGAAGGTCAGTGAAAAATCGAACTTCTTTCTTTTCCACCTCAAAATTACTTCTTGAAAATCAATATACTATCGAAAACTAATAAGAAAATAAAGTTTTGGAGTGAATATGGAGTTTTGAGAAAAATGTCAAAAAATCCTGTTTGATGGCTTTAATTGCCTTCAAAATTGATTTTGTATATGCAGGAAGGTTAAGCTGAAGAAAATCTTGAATATCTCTGGCTGTACTGAAGCTAGAACTCTAAGTTAAAAAGTTTTATCTACTTTGAACCTCTGGCATCCTATCTAGACAGTTAGTTTGATGATATCGTGTGCGATAAAGTAGAATTGAGGCCTGATGAGTTGACCTCTGTGAGCCTTGTTTGTCTTATTTATCATAGACCTGAACAAAGGAGTCCCACCTGGGGTGAATGAAAAATCGAACTTCCTTCTTTTCCACCTCAAAATTACTTCTTTAAAATCAATATACTATCGAAAACTAATAAGAAAACAAAGTCTTGGAGTGAATATGGAGTTTTGAGAAAAATGTCAAAAAATCCTGTTTGATGACTATATATTGCCTTCAAAATTGATTTTGTATATGCAGGAAGGTTAAGCTAAAGAAAATCTTGTATATCTCTGGCTGTACTGAAGCTAGAACTCTAAGTTAAAAAGTTTTATCTACTTTGAACCTCTGGCATCCTATCTAGACAGTTAGTTTGATGATATCGTGTGCGATAAAGTAGAATTGAGGCCTGATGAGTTGACCTCTGTGACCCTTGTTTGTCTTATTTATCATAGACCTGAACACAGGAGTCGCACCTGGGGGTCAGTGAAAAATCGAACTTCCTTCTTTTCCACCTCAAAATTACTTCTTGAAAATCAATATACTATCGAAAACTAATAAGAAAATAAAGTTTTGGAGTGAATATGGAGTTTTGAGAAAAATGTCAAAAAATCCTGTTTGATGGCTTTAATTGCCTTCAAAATTGATTTTGTATATGCAGGAAGGTTAAGCTGAAGAAAATCTTGAATATCTCTGGCTGTACTGAAGCTAGAACTCTAAGTTAAAAAGTGTTATCTACTTTGAACCTCTGGCATCCTATCTAGACAGTTAGTTTGATGATATCGTGTGCGATTAAGTAGAATTGAGGCCTGATGAGTTGACCTCTCTGAGCCTTGTTTGTCTTATTTATCATAGACCTGAACACAGGAGTCGCACCTGGGGGTCAGTGAAAAATCGAACTTCCTTCTTTTGCACCTTAAAATTACTTCTTGAAAATCAATATACTATCGAAAACTAATAAGAAAATAAAGTTTTGGAGTGAATATGGAGTTTTGAGAAAAATGTCAAAAAATCCTGTTTGATGGCTATATATTGCCTTCAAAATTGATTTTATATATGCAGGAAGGTTAAGCTGAAGAAAATCTTGAATATCTCTGGCTGTACTGAAGCTAGAACTCTAAGTTAAAACGTTTTATCTACTTTGAACCTCTGGCATCCTATCTAGACAGTTAGTTTGATGATATCGTGTGCGATTAACTAGAATTGAGGCCTGATGAGTTGACCTCTCTGAGCCTTGTTTGTCTTATTTATCATAGACCTGAACACAGAAGTCGCACCTTGGGGGTCAGTGAAAAATCGAACTTCCTTCTTTTGCACCTTA
The DNA here is from genome assembly GCA_023349425.1 of Anthopleura sola. Taxonomy (NCBI): domain Eukaryota; kingdom Metazoa; phylum Cnidaria; class Anthozoa; order Actiniaria; family Actiniidae; genus Anthopleura; species Anthopleura sola. The sequence goes on along the minus strand of JALHLI010000046.1, from coordinate 453,511 downwards.
AAATTACTTCTTGAAAATCAATATACTATCGAAAACTAATAAGAAAATAAAGTTTTGGAGTGAATATGGAGTTTTGAGAAAAATGTCAAAAAATCCTGTTTGATGGCTATATATTGTCTTCAAAATTGATTTTGTATATGCAGGAAGGTTAAGCTGAAGAAAATCTTGAATATCTCTGGCTGTACTGAAGCTAGAACTCTAAGTTAAAACGTTTTATCTACTTTGAACCTCTGGCATCCTATCTAGACAGTTAGTTTGATGATATCGTGTGCGATAAAGTAGAATTGAGGCCTGATGAGTTGACCTCTCTGAGCCTTGTTTGTCTTATTTATCATAGACCTGAACACAGGAGTCGCACCTGGGGGTCAGTGAAAAATCGAACTACCTTCTTTTGCACCTTAAAATTACTTCTTGAAAATCAATATACTATCGAAAACTAATAAGAAAATAAAGTTTTGGAGTGAATATGGAGTTTTGAGAAAAATGTCAAAAAATCCTGTTTGATGGCTATATATTGGCTTCAAAATTGATTTTGTATATGCAGGAAGGTTAAGTTGTAGAAAATCTTGAATATCTCTGGCTGTACTGAAGCTAGAACTCTAAGTTAAAAAGTTTTATCTACTTTGAACCTCTGGCATCCTATCTAGACAGTTAGTTTGATGATATCTTGTGCGATAAAGTAGAATTGAATCCTGATGAGTTGACCTCTGTGACCCTTGTTTGTCTTATTTATCATAGACCTGAACACAGGAGTCGCACCTGGGGGTCAGTGAAAAATCGAACTTCCTTCTTTTCCACCTCAAAATTACTTCTTGAAAATCAATATACTATCGAAAACTAATAAGAAAATAAAGTTTTGGAGTGAATATGGAGTTTTGAGAAAAATATCAAAAAATCCTGTTTGATGGCTATATATTGGCTTCAAAATTGATTTTGTATATGGAGGAAGGTTAAGCTGAAGAAAATCTTGAATATCTCTGGCTGTACTGAAGCTAGAACTCTAAGTTAAAAAGTTTTATCTACTATGAACCTCTGGCATCCTATCTAGACAGTTAGTTTGATGATATCGTGTGCGATAAAGTAGAATTGAGGCCTGATGAGTTGACCTCTGTGACCCTTGTTTGTATTATTTATCATAGACCTGAACACAGGAGTCGCACCTGGGGGTCAGTGAAAAATCGAACTTCCTTCTTTTCCACCTTAAAATTACTTCTTGAAAATCAATATACTATCGAAAACTAATAAGAAAATAAAGTTTTGGAGTGAATATGGAGTTTTGAGAAAAATATTAAAAAATCCTGTTTGATGGCTATATATTGGCTTCAAAATTGATTTTGTATATGGAGGAAGGTTAAGCTGAAGAAAATCTTGAATATCTCTGGCTGTACTGAAGCTAGAACTCTAAGTTAAAAAGTTTTATCTACTTTGAACCTCTGGCATCCTATCTAGACAGTTAGTTTGATGATATCGTGTGCGATAAAGTAGAATTGAGGCCTGATGAGTTGACCTCTGTGAGCCTTGTTTGTCTTATTTATCATAGACCTGAACACAGGAGTCGCACCTGGGGGTCAGTGAAAAATCGAACTACCTTCTTTTCCACCTTAAAATTACTTCTTGAAAATCAATATACTATCGAAAACTAATAAGAAAATAAAGTTTTGGAGTGAATATGGAGATTTGAGAAAAATGTCAAAAAATCCTGTTTGATGGCTATATATTGGCTTCAAAATTGATTTTGTATATGGAGGAAGCTTAAGCTGTAGAAAATCTTGAATATCTCTGGCTGTACTGAAGCTAGAACTCTAAGTTAAAAAGTTTTATCTACTATGAACCTCTGGCATCCTATCTAGACAGTTAGTTTGATGATATCGTGTGCGATAAAGTAGAATTGAGGCCTGATGAGTTGACCTCTGTGACCCTTGTTTGTCTTATTTATCATAGACCTGAACACAGGAGTCGCACCTGGGGGTCAGTGAAAAATCGAACTTCCTTCTTTTCCACCTCAAAATTACTTCTTGAAAATCAATATACTATCGAAAACTAATAAGAAAATAAAGTTTTGGAGTGAATATGGAGTTTTGAGAAAAAAGTCAAACAATCCTGTTTGATGGCTATATATTGGCTTCAAAATTGATTTTGTATATGCAGGAAGGTTAAGCTTTAGAAAATCTTGAATATCTCTGGCTGTACTGAAGCTAGAACTCTAAGCTAAAAAGTTTTATCTACTTTGAACCTCTGGCATCCTATCTAGACAGTTAGTTTGATGATATCGTGTGCGATTAACTAGAATTGAGGCCTGATGAGTTGACCTCTCTGAGCCTTGTTTGTCTTATTTATTTTAGACCTGAACACAGGAGTCGCAACTGGGGGTCAGTGAAAAATCGAACTTCCTTCTTTTGCAACTTAAAATTACTTCTTGAAAATCAATATACTATCGAAAACTAATAAGAAAATAAAGTTTTGGAGTGAATATGGAGTTTTGAGAAAAATGTCAAAAAATCCTGTTTGATGGCTATATATTGGCTTCAAAATTGATTTTGTATATGGAGGAAGCTTAAGCTGTAGAAAATCTTGAATATCTCTGGCTGCACTGAAGCTAGAACTCTAAGTTAAAACGTTTTATCTACTATGAACCTCTGGCATCCTATCTAGACAGTTAGTTTGATGATATCGTGTGCGATAAAGTAGAATTGAGGCCTGATGAGTTGACCTCTCTGAGCCTTGTTTGTCTTATTTATCATAGACCTGAACACAGGAGTCGCAACTGGGGGTCAGTGAAAAATCGAACTTCCTTCTTTTGCAACTTAAAATTACTTCTTGAAAATCAATATACTATCGAAAACTAATAAGAAAATAAAGTTTTGGAGTGAATATGGAGTTTTGAGAAAAATGTCAAAAAATCCTGTTTGATGGCTATATATTGTCTTCAAAATTGATTTTGTATATGCAGGAAGGTTAAGCTGAAGAAAATCTTGAATATCTCTGGCTGTACTGAAGCTAGAACTCTAAGTTAAAAAGTTTTATTTACTTTGAACCTCTGGCATCCTATCTAGACAGTTAGTTTGATGATATCGTGTGCGATTAACTAGAATTGAGGCCTGATGAGTTGACCTCTCTGAGCCTTGTTTGTCTTATTTATCATAGACCTGAACACAGAAGTCGCACCTTGGGGGTCAGTGAAAAAGCGAACTTCCTTCTTTTGCAACTTAAAATTACTTCTTGAAAATCAATATACTATCGAAAACTAATAAGAAAATAAAGTTTTGGAGTGAATATGGAGTTTTGAGAAAAATGTCAAAAAATCTTGTTTGATGGCTATATATTGTCTTCAAAATTGATTTTGTATATGCAGGAAGGTTAAGCTGAAGAAAATCTTGAATATCTCTGGCTGTACTGAAGCTAGAACTCTAAGTTAAAAAGTTTTATCTACTTTGAACCTCTGGCATCCTATCTAGACAGTTAGTTTGATGATATCGTGTGCGATAAAGTAGAATTGAGGCCTGATGAGTTGACCTCTGTGAGCCTTGTTTGTCTTATTTATCATAGACCTGAACACAGGAGTCCCACCTGGGGTGAATGAAAAATCGAACTTCCTTCTTTTCCACCTCAAAATTACTTCTTTAAAATCAATATACTATCGAAAACTAATAAGAAAATAAAGTTTTGGAGTGAATATGGAGTTTTGAGAAAAATGTCAAAAAATCCTGTTTGATGGCTATATATTGGCTTCAAAATTGATTTTGTATATGCAGAAAGGTTAAGCTGAAGAAAATCTTGAATATCTCTTGCTGTACTGAAGCTAGAACTCTAAGTTAAAAAGTTTTACCTACTTTGAACCTCTGGCATCCTATCTAGACAGTTAGTTTGATGATATCGTGTGCGATAAAGTAGAATTGAGGCCTGATGAGTTGACCTCTGTGACCCTTGTTTGTCTTATTTATCATAGACCTGAACACAGGAGTCGCACCTGGGGGTCAGTGAAAAATCGAACTTCCTTCTTTTCCACCTCAAAATTACTTCTTGAAAATCAATATACTATCGAAAACTAATAAGAAAATAAAGTTTTGGAGTGAATATGGAGTTTTGAGAAAAATATTAAAAAATCCTGTTTGATGGCTATATATTGGCTTCAAAATTGATTTTGTATATGGAGGAAGGTTAAGCTGAAGAAAATCTTGAATATCTCTGGCTGTACTGAAGCTAGAACTCTAAGTTAAAAAGTTTTATCTACTTTGAACCTCTGGCATCCTATCTAGACAGTTAGTTTGATGATATCGTGTGCGATAAAGTAGAATTGAGGCCTGATGAGTTGACCTCTGTGAGCCTTGTTTGTCTTATTTATCATAGACCTGAACACAGGAGTCGCACCTGGGGGTCAGTGAAAAATCGAACTACCTTCTTTTCCACCTTAAAATTACTTCTTGAAAATCAATATACTATCGAAAACTAATAAGAAAATAAAGTTTTGGAGTGAATATGGAGTTTTGAGAAAAATGTCAAAAAATCCTGTTTGATGGCTATATATTGGCTTCAAAATTGATTTTGTATATGGAGGAAGCTTAAGCTGTAGAAAATCTTGAATATCTCTGGCTGTACTGAAGCTAGAACTCTAAGTTAAAAAGTTTTATCTACTATGAACCTCTGGCATCCTATCTAGACAGTTAGTTTGATGATATCGTGTGCGATAAAGTAGAATTGAGGCCTGATGAGTTGACCTCTGTGACCCTTGTTTGTCTTATTTATCATAGACCTGAACACAGGAGTCGCACCTGGGGGTCAGTGAAAAATCGAACTTCCTTCTTTTCCACCTCAAAATTACTTCTTGAAAATCAATATACTATCGAAAACTAATAAGAAAATAAAGTTTTGGAGTGAATATGGAGTTTTGAGAAAAATGTCAAAAAATCCTGTTTGATGGCTATATATTGGCTTCAAAATTGATTTTGTATATGCAGGAAGGTTAAGCTGAAGAAAATCTTGAATATCTCTGGCTGTACTGAAGCTAGAACTCTAAAATAAAAAGTTTTATCTACTTTGAACCTCTGGCATCCTATCTAGACAGTTAGTTTGATGATATCGTGTGCGATAAAGTAGGATTGAGGCCTGATGAGTTGACCTCTGTGACCCTTGTTTGTCTTATTTATCATAGACCTGAACACAGGAGTCCCACCTGGGGTGAATGAAAAATCGAACTTCCTTCTTTTCCACCTCAAAATTACTTCTTGAAAATCAATATACTATCGAAAACTAATAAGAAAATAAAGTTTTGGAGTGAATATGGAGTTTTGAGAAAAATGTCAAAAAATCCTGTTTGATGGCTATATATTGGCTTCAAAATTGATTTTGTATATGCAGGAAGGTTAAGCTGAAGAAAATCTTGAATATCTTTGGGTGTACTGAAGCTAGAACGCTAAGTTAAAAAGTTTTATCTAGTTTGAACCTCTGGCATCCTATCTAGACAGTTAGTTTGATGATATCGTGTGCGATAAAGTAGAATTGAGGCCTGATGACTTGACCTCTGTGAGCCTTGTTTGTCTTATTTATCATAGACCTGAACACAGGAGTCGCACCTGGGGGTCAGTGAAAAATCGAACTTCCTTCTTTTCCACCTCAAAATTACTTCTTGAAAATCAATATACTATCGAAAACTAATAAGAAAATAAAGTTTTGGAGTGATTATGGAGTTTTGAGAAAAATGTCAAAAAATCCTGTTTGATGGCTATATATTGGCTTCAAAATTGATTTTGTATATGCAGGAAGGTTAAGCTGAAGAAAATCTTTAATATCTCTGGCTGTACTGAAGCTAGAACTCTAAGTTAAAAAGTTTTATCTACTATGAACCTCTGGCATCCTATCTAGACAGTTAGTTTGATGATATCGTGTGCGATAAAGTAGAATTGAGGCCTGATGAGTTGACCTCTGTGACCCTTGTTTGTCTTATTTATCATAGACCTGAACACAGGAGTCGCACCTGGGGGTCAGTGAAAAATCGAACTTCCTTCTTTTCCACCTCAAAATTACTTCTTGAAAATCAATATACTATCGAAAACTAATAAGAAAATAAAGTTTTGGAGTGAATATGGAGTTTTGAGAAAAATGTCAAAAAATCCTGTTTGATGGCTATATATTGGCTTCAAAATTGATTTTGTATATGCAGGAAGGTTAAGCTGAAGAAAATCTTGAATATCTCTGGCTGTACTGAAGCTAGAACTCTAAAATAAAAAGTTTTATCTACTTTGAACCTCTGGCATCCTATCTAGACAGTTAGTTTGATGATATCGTGTGCGATAAAGTAGGATTGAGGCCTGATGAGTTGACCTCTGTGACCCTTGTTTGTCTTATTTATCATAGACCTGAACACAGGAGTCCCACCTGGGGTGAATGAAAAATCGAACTTCCTTCTTTTCCACCTCAAAATTACTTCTTGAAAATCAATATACTATCGAAAACTAATAAGAAAATAAAGTTTTGGAGTGAATATGGAGTTTTGAGAAAAATGTCAAAAAATCCTGTTTGATGGCTATATATTGGCTTCAAAATTGATTTTGTATATGCAGGAAGGTTAAGCTGAAGAAAATCTTGAATATCTTTGGGTGTACTGAAGCTAGAACGCTAAGTTAAAAAGTTTTATCTAGTTTGAACCTCTGGCATCCTATCTAGACAGTTAGTTTGATGATATCGTGTGCGATAAAGTAGAATTGAGGCCTGATGACTTGACCTCTGTGAGCCTTGTTTGTCTTATTTATCATAGACCTGAACACAGGAGTCGCACCTGGGGGTCAGTGAAAAATCGAACTTCCTTCTTTTCCACCTCAAAATTACTTCTTGAAAATCAATATACTATCGAAAACTAATAAGAAAATAAAGTTTTGGAGTGATTATGGAGTTTTGAGAAAAATGTCAAAAAATCCTGTTTGATGGCTATATATTGGCTTCAAAATTGATTTTGTATATGCAGGAAGGTTAAGCTGAAGAAAATCTTTAATATCTCTGGCTGTACTGAAGCTAGAACTCTAAGATAAAAAGTTTCATCTACTTTGAACCTCTGGCATCCTATCTAGACAGTTAGTTTGATGATATCGTGTGCGATAAAGTAGAATTGAGGCCTGATGAGTTGACCTCTGTGACCCTTGTTTGTCTTATTTATCATAGACCTGAACACAGGAGTCCCACCTGGGGTGAATGAAAAATCGAACTTCCTTCTTTTCCACCTCAAAATTACTTCTTTAAAATCAATATACTATCGAAAACTAATAAGAAAATAAAGTTTTGGAGTGAATATGGAGTTTTGAGAAAAATGTCAAAAAATCCTGTTTGATGGCTATATATTGGCTTCAAAATTGATTTTGTATATGCAGGAAGGTTAAGCTGAAGAAAATCTTGAATATCTCTGGCTGTACTGAAGCTAGAACTCTAAGTTAAAAAGTTTTATCTACTTTGAACCTCTGGCATCCTATCTAGACAGTTAGTTTGATGATATCGTGTGCGATAAAGTAGAATTGAGGCCTGATGAGTTGACCTCTGTGACCCTTGTTTGTCTTATTTATCATAGACCTGAACACAGGAGTCGCACCTGGGGGTCAGTGAAAAATCGAACTTCCTTCTTTTCCACCTCAAAATTACTTCTTGAAAATCAATATACTATCGAAAATTAATAAAAAAATAAAGTTTTGGAGTGAATATGGAGTTTTGAGAAAAATATCAAAAAATCCTGTTTGATGGCTATATATTGGCTTCAAAATTGATTTTGTATATGGAGGAAGGTTAAGCTGAAGAAAATCTTGAATATCTCTGGCTGTACTGAAGCTAGAACTCTAAGTTAAAAAGTTTTATCTACTTTGAACCTCTGGCATCCTATCTAGACAGTTAGTTTGATGATATCGTGTGCGATAAAGTAGAATTGAGGCCTGATGAGTTGACCTCTCTGAGCCTTGTTTGTCTTATTTATCATAGACCTGAACACAGGAGTCGCACCTGGGGGTCAGTGAAAAATCGAACTACCTTCTTTTCCACCTTAAAATTACTTCTTGAAAATCAATATACTATCGAAAACTAATAAGAAAATAAAGTTTTGGAGTGAATATGGAGTTTTGAGAAAAATGTCAAAAAATCCTGTTTGATGGCTATATATTGGCTTCAAAATTGATTTTGTATATGGTGGAAGGTTAAGCTGTAGAAAATCTTGAATATCTCTGGCTGTACTGAAGCTAGAACTCTAAGTTAAAAAGTTTTATCTACTATGAACCTCTGGCATCCTATCTAGACAGTTAGTTTGATGATATCGTGTGCGATAAAGTAGAATTGAGGCCTGATGAGTTGACCTCTGTGACCCTTGTTTGTCTTATTTATCATAGACCTGAACACAGGAGTCGCACCTGGGGGTCAGTGAAAAATCGAACTTCCTTCTTTTCCACCTCAAAATTACTTCTTGAAAATCAATATACTATCGAAAACTAATAAGAAAATAAAGTTTTGGAGTGAATATGGAGTTTTGAGAAAAATGTCAAAAAATCCTGTTTGATGGCTATATATTGGCTTCAAAATTGATTTTGTATATGCAGGAAGGTTAAGCTAAAGAAAATCTTGAATATCTCTGGCTGTACTGAAGCTAGAACTCTAAGTTAAAAAGTTTTATCTACTATGAACCTCTGGCATCCTATCTAGACAGTTAGTTTGATGATATCGTGTGCGATAAAGTAGAATTGAGGCCTGATGAGTTGACCTCTGTGACCCTTGTTTGTCTTATTTATCATAGACCTGAACACAGGAGTCGCACCTGGGGGTCAGTGAAAAATCGAACTTCCTTCTTTTCAACCTTAAAATTACTTCTTGAAAATCAATATACTATCGAAAACTAATAAGAAAATAAAGTTTTGGATTGAATATGGAGTTTTGAGAAAAATGTCAAAAAATCCTGTTTGATGGCTATATATTGCCTTCAAAATGGATTTTGTATATGCAGGAAGGTTAAGCTGAAGAAAATCTTGAATATCTCTGGCTGTACTGAAGCTAGAACTCTAAGTTAAAAAGTTTTATCTACTTTGAACCTCTGGCATCCTATCTAGACAGTTAGTTTGATGATATCGTATGCGATAAAGTAGAATTGAGGCCTGATGAGTTGACCTCTGTGACCCTTGTTTGTCTTATTTATCATAGACCTGAACACAGGAGTCCCACCTGGGGTGAATGAAAAATCGAACTTCCTTCTTTTCCACCTCAAAATTACTTCTTTAAAATCAATATACTATCGAAAACTAATAAGAAAACAAAGTTTTGGAGTGAATATGGAGTTTTGAGAAAAATGTCAAAAAATCATGTTTGATGACTATATATTGCCTTCAAAATTGATTTTGTATATGCAGGAAGGTTAAGCTGAAGAAAATCTTGAATATCTCTGGCTGTACTGAAGCTAGAACTCTAAGCTAAAAAGTTTTATCTACTTTGAACCTCTGGCATCCTATCTAGACAGTTAGTTTGATGATATCGTGTGGGATTAACTAGAATTGAGGCCTGATGAGTTGACCTCTCTGAGCCTTGTTTGTCTTATTTATCATAGACCTGAACACAGGAGTCGCACCTGGGGGTCAGTGAAAAATCAAACTTCCTTCTTTTGCACCTTAAAATTACTTCTTGAAAATCAATATACTATCGAAAACTAATAAGAAAATAAAGTTTCGGAGTGAATATGGAGTTTTGAGAAAAATGTCAAAAAATCCTGTTTGATGGCTATATATTGTCTTCAAAATTGATTTTGTATATGCAGGAAGGTTAAGCTGAAGAAAATCTTGAATATCTCTGGCTGTACTGAAGCTAGAACTCTAAGTTAAAAAGTTTTTTTTACTTTGAACCTCTGGCATCCTATCTAGACAGTTAGTTTGATGATATCGTGTGCGATTAACTAGAATTGAGGCCTGATGAGTTGACCTCTGTGAGCCTTGTTTGTCTTATTTATCATAGACCTGAACACAGGAGTCGCACCTGGGGGTCAGTGAAAAATCGAACTTCCTTCTTTTGCACCTTAAAATTACTTCTTGAAAATCAATATACTATCGAAAACTAATAAGAAAATAAAGTTTTGGAGTGAATATGGAGTTTTGAGAAAAATGTCAAAAAATCCTGTTTGATGGCTATATATTGGCTTCAAAATTGATTTTGTATATGCAGGAAGGTTAAGCTGAAAAAATCTTGAATATCTTTGAGTGTACTGAAGCTAGAACGCTAAGTTAAAAAGTTTTATCTACTTTGAACCTCTGGCATCCTATCTAGACAGTTAGTTTGATGATACTGAGTGCGATAAAGTAGAATTGAGGCCTCATGAGTTGACCTCTGTGACCCTTGTTTGTCTTATTTATCATAGACCTGAACACAGGAGTCGCACCTGGGGGTCAGTGAAAAATCGAACTTCCTTCTTTTGCACCTTAAAATTACTTCTTGAAAATCAATATACTATCGAAAACTAATAAGAAAATAAAGTTTTGGAGTGAATATGGAGTTTTGAGAAAAATGTCAAAAAATCCTGTTTGATGGCTAGATATTGGCTTCAAAATTGATTTTGTATATGGAGGAAGGTTAAGCTGTAGAAAATCTTGAATATCTCTGGCTGTACTGAAGCTAGAACTCTAAGTTAAAAAGTTTTATCTACTATGAACCTCTGGCATCCTATCTAGACAGTTAGTTTGATGATATCGTGTGCGATAAAGTAGAATTGAGGCCTGATGAGTTGACCTCTGTGACCCTTGTTTGTCTTATTTATCATAGACCTGAACACAGGAGTCGCACCTGGGGGTCAGTGAAAAATCGAACTTCCTTCTTTTCCACCTCAAAATTACTTCTTGAAAATCAATATACTATCGAAAACTAATAAGAAAATAAAGTTTTGGAGTGAATATGGAGTTTTGAGAAAAATGTCAAAAAATCCTGTTTGATGGCTATATATTGGCTTCAAAATTGATTTTGTATATGCAGGAAGGTTAAGCTGAAGAAAATCTTGAATATCTCTGGCTGTACTGAAGCTAGAACTCTAAGTTAAAAAGTTTTATCTACTATGAACCTCTGGCATCCTATCTAGACAGTTAGTTTGATGATATCGTGTGCGATAAAGTAGAATTGAGGCCTGATGAGTTGACCTCTGTGACCCTTGTTTGTCTTATTTATCATAGACCTGAACACAGGAGTCGCACCTGGGGGTCAGTGAAAAATCGAACTTCCTTCTTTTCCACCTTAAAATTACTTCTTGAAAATCAATATACTATCGAAAACTAATAAGAAAATAAAGTTTTGGATTGAATATGGAGTTTTGAGAAAAATGTCAAAAAATCCTGTTTGATGGCTATATATTGGCTTCAAAATTGATTTTGTATATGCAGGAAGGTTAAGCTGAAAAAATCTTGAATATCTTTGGGTGTACTGAAGCTAGAACGCTAAGTTAAAAAGTTTTATCTAGTTTGAACCTCTGGCATCCTATCTAGACAGTTAGTTTGATGATATCGTGTACGATAAAGTAGAATTGAGGCCTGATGAGTTGACCTCTGTGACCCTTGTTTGTCTTATTTATCATAGACCTGAACACAGGAGTCGCACCTGGGGGTCAGTGAAAAATCGAACTTCCTTCTTTTCCACCTCAAAATTACTTCTTGAAAATCAATATACTATCGAAAATTAATAAAAAAATAAAGTTTTGGAGTGAATATGGAGTTTTGAGAAAAATATCAAAAAATCCTGTTTGATGGCTATATATTGGCTTCAAAATTGATTTTGTATATGGAGGAAGGTTAAGCTGAAGAAAATCTTGAATATCTCTGGCTGTACTGAAGCTAGAACTCTAAGTTAAAAAGTTTTATCTACTTTGAACCTCTGGCATCCTATCTAGACAGTTAGTTTGATGATATCGTGTGCGATAAAGTAGAATTGAGGCCTGATGAGTTGACCTCTCTGAGCCTTGTTTGTCTTATTTATCATAGACCTGAACACAGGAGTCGCACCTGGGGGTCAGTGAAAAATCGAACTACCTTCTTTTCCACCTTAAAATTACTTCTTGAAAATCAATATACTATCGAAAACTAATAAGAAAATAAAGTTTTGGAGTGAATATGGAGTTTTGAGAAAAATGTCAAAAAATCCTGTTTGATGGCTAGATATTGGCTTCAAAATTGATTTTGTATATGGAGGAAGGTTAAGCTGTAGAAAATCTTGAATATCTCTGGCTGTACTGAAGCTAGAACTCTAAGTTAAAAAGTTTTATCTACTATGAACCTCTGGCATCCTATCTAGACAGTTAGTTTGATGATATCGTGTGCGATAAAGTAGAATTGAGGCCTGATGAGTTGACCTCTGTGACCCTTGTTTGTCTTATTTATCATAGACCTGAACACAGGAGTCGCACCTGGGGGTCAGTGAAAAATCGAACTTCCTTCTTTTCCACCTCAAAATTACTTCTTGAAAATCAATATACTATCGAAAACTAATAAGAAAATAAAGTTTTGGAGTGAATATGGAGTTTTGAGAAAAATGTCAAAAAATCCTGTTTGATGGCTATATATTGGCTTCAAAATTGATTTTGTATATGCAGGAAGGTTAAGCTGAAGAAAATCTTGAATATCTCTGGCTGTACTGAAGCTAGAACTCTAAGTTAAAAAGTTTTATCTACTATGAACCTCTGGCATCCTATCTAGACAGTTAGTTTGATGATATCGTGTGCGATAAAGTAGAATTGAGGCCTGATGAGTTGACCTCTGTGACCCTTGTTTGTCTTATTTATCATAGACCTGAACACAGGAGTCGCACCTGGGGGTCAGTGAAAAATCGAACTTCCTTCTTTTCCACCTTAAAATTACTTCTTGAAAATCAATATACTATCGAAAACTAATAAGAAAATAAAGTTTTGGATTGAATATGGAGTTTTGAGAAAAATGTCAAAAAATCCTGTTTGATGGCTATATATTGCCTTCAAAATGGATTTTGTATATGCAGGAAGGTTAAGCTGAAGAAAATTTTGAATATCTCTGGCTGTACTGAAGCTAGAACTCTAAGTTAAAAAGTTTTATCTACTTTGAACCTCTGGCATCCTATCTAGACAGTTAGTTTGATGATATCGTATGCGATAAAGTAGAATTGAGGCCTGATGAGTTGACCTCTGTGACCCTTGTTTGTCTTATTTATCATAGACCTGAACACAGGAGTCGCACCTGGGGGTGAATGAAAAATCGAACTTCCTTCTTTTCCACCTCAAAATTACTTCTTTAAAATCAATATACTATCGAAAACTAATAAGAAAACAAAGTTTTGGAGTGAATATGGAGTTTTGAGAAAAATGTCAAAAAATCATGTTTGATGGCTATATATTGCCTTCAAAATTGATTTTGTATATGCAGGAAGGTTAAGCTGAAGAAAATCTTGAATATCTTTGGGTGTACTGAAGCTAGAACGCTAAGTTAAAAAGTTTTATCTAGTTTGAACCTCTGGCATCCTATCTAGACAGTTAGTTTGATGATATCGTGTGCGATAAAGTAGAATTGAGGCCTGATGACTTGACCTCTGTGAGCCTTGTTTGTCTTATTTATCATAGACCTGAACACAGGAGTCGCACCTGGGGTCAATGAAAAATCGAACTTCCTTCTTCTCCACCTGAAAATTACTTCTTGAAAATCAATATACTATCGAAAACTAATAAGAAAATAAAGTTTTGGAGTGAATATGGAGTTTTGAGAAAAATGTCAAAAAATCCTGTTTGATGGCTATATATTGGCTTCAAAATTGATTTTGTATATGGAGGAAGGTTAAGCTGAAGAAAATCTTGAATATCTCTGGCTGTACTGAAGCTAGAACTCTAAGTTAAAAAGTTTTATTTACTTTGTACCTCTGGCATCCTATCTAGACAGTTAGTTTGATGATATCGTGTGCGATAAAGTAGAATTGAGGCCTGATGAGTTGACCTCTGTGACCCTTGTTTGTCTTATTTATCATAGACCTGAACACAGGAGTCGCACCTGGGGTTCAGTGAAAAATCGAACTTCCTTCTTTTCCACCTCAAAATTACTTCTTGAAAATCAATATACTATCGAAAACTAATAAGAAAATAAAGTTTTGGAGTGAATATGGAGTTTTGAGAAAAATGTCAAAAAATCCTGTTTGATGGCTATATATTGGCCTCAAAATTGATTTTGTATATGCAGGAAGATTAAGCTGAAGAAAATCTTGAATATCTTTGGGTGTACTGAAGCTAGAACTCTAAGTTAAAAAGTTTTATCTAGTTTGAACCTCTGGCATCCTATCTAGACAGTTAGTTTGATGATATCGTGTGCGATAAAGTAGAATTGAGGCCTGATGAGTTGACCTCTGTGACCCTTGTTTGTCTTATTTATCATAGACCTGAACACAGGAGTCCAACCTGGGGTTCAGTGAAAAATCGAACTTCCTTCTTTTCCACCTCAAAATTACTTCTTGAAAATCAATATACTATCGAAAACTAATAAGAAAATAAAGTTTTGGAGTGAATATGGAGTTTTGAGAAAAATGTCAAAAAATCCTGTTTGATGGCTATATATTGCCTTCAAAATTGATTTTGTATATGCAGGAAGGTTAAGCTGAAGAAAATCTTGAATATCTCTGGCTGTACTGAAGCTAGAACTCTAAGTTAAAAAGTTTTATCTACTTTGAACCACTGGCATCCTATCTAGACAGTTAGTTTGATGATATCGTGTGCGATAAAGTAGAATTGAGGCCTGATGAGTTGACCTCTGTGAGCCTTGTTTGTCTTATTTATCATAGACCTGAACACAGGAGTCCCACCTGGGGGTGAATGAAAAATCGAACTTCCTTCTTTTCCACCTCAAAATTACTTCTTGAAAATCAATATACTATCGAAAACTAATAAGAAAACAAAGTTTTGGAGTGAATATGGAGTTTTGAGAAAAATGTCAAAAAATCCTGTTTGATGGCTATATATTGGCTTCAAAATTGATTTTGTATATGCAGGAAGGTTAAGCTGAAGAAAATCTTGAATATCTCTGGCTGTACTGAAGCTAGAACTCTAAGCTAAAAAGTTTTATCTACTTTGAACCTCTGGCATCCTATATAGACAGTTAGTTTGATGATATCGTGTGCGATTAACTAGAATTGAGGCCTGATGAGTTGACCTCTCTGAGCCTTGTTTGTCTTATTTATCATAGACCTGAACACAGGAGTCGCACCTGGGGGTCAGTGAAAAATCGAACTTCCTTCTTTTGCACCTCAAAATTACTTCTTGAAAATCAATATACTATCGAAAACTAATAAGAAAATAAAGTTTTGGAGTGAATATGGAGTTTTGAGAAAAATGTCAAAAAATCCTGTTTGATGGCTATATATTGTCTGTAAAATTGATTTTGTATATGCAGGAAGGTTAAGCTGAAGAAAATCTTGAATATCTCTGGCTGTACTGAAGCTAGAACTCTAAGTTAAAAAGTTTTATTTACTTTCAACCTCTGGCATCCTATCTAGACAGTTAGTTTGATGATATCGTGTGCGATTAACTAGAATTGAGGCCTGATGAGTTGACCTCTCTGAGCCTTGTTTGTCTTATTTATCATAGACTTGAACACAGAAGTCGCACCTTGGGGGTCAGTGAAAAATCGAACTTCCTTCTTTTGCACCTTAAAATTACTTCTTGAAAATCAATATACTATCGAAAACTAATAAGAAAATAAAGTTTTGGAGTGAATATGGAGTTTTGAGAAAAATGTCAAAAAATCCTGTTTGATGGCTATATATTGTCTTCAAAATTGATTTTGTATATGCAGGAAGGTTAAGCTGAAGAAAATCTTGAATATCTCTGGCTGTACTGAAGCTAGAACTCTAAGTTAAAAAGTTTTATCTACTTTGAACCTCTGGCATCCTATCTAGACAGTTAGTTTGATGATATCGTTTGCGATTAACTAGAATTGAGGCCTGATGAGTTGACCTCTCTGAGCCTTGTTTGTCTTATTTATCATAGACCTGAACACAGGAGTCGCACCTGGGGGTCAGTGAAAAATCGAACTACCTTCTTTTGCACCTTAAAATTACTTCTTGAAAATCAATATACTATCGAAAACTAATAAGAAAATAAAGTTTTGGAGTGAATATGGAGTTTTGAGAAAAATGTCAAAAAATCCTGTTTGATGGCTATATATTGGCTTCAAAATTGATTTTGTATATGCAGGAAGGTTAAGCTGAAGAAAATCTTGAATATCTTTGGGTGTACTGAAGCTAGAACGCTAAGTTAAAAAGTTTTATCTACTTTGAACCTCTGGCATCCTATCTAGACAGTTAGTTTGATGATATCGTGTGCGATAAAGTAGAATTGAGGCCTGATGACTTGACCTCTGTGAGCCTTGTTTGTCTTATTTATCATAGACCTGAACACAGGAGTCGCACCTGGGGGTCAGTGAAAAATCGAACTTCCTTCTTTTCCACCTCAAAATTACTTCTTGAAAATCAATATACTATCGAAAACTAATAAGAAAATAAAGTTTTAGAGTGATTATGGAGTTTTGAGAAAAATGTCAAAAAATCCTGTTTGATGGCTATATATTGGCTTCAAAATTGATTTTGTATATGCAGGAAGGTTAAGCTGAAGAAAATCTTGAATATCTCTGGCTGTACTGAAGCTAGAACTCTAAGTTAAAAAGTTTTATCTACTATGAACCTCTGGCATCCTATCTAGACAGTTAGTTTGATGATATCGTGCGCGATAAAGTAGAATTGAGGCCTGATGAGTTGACCTCTGTGACCCTTGTTTGTCTTATTTATCATAGACCTGAACACAGGAGTCGCACCTGGGGGTCAGTGAAAAATCGAACTTCCTTCTTTTCCACCTCAAAATTACTTCTTGAAAATCAATATACTATCGAAAACTAATAAGAAAATAAAGTTTTGGAGTGAATATGGAGTTTTGAGAAAAATGTCAAAAAATCCTGTTTGATAGCTATATATTGGCTTCAAAATTGATTTTGTATATGCAGGAAGGTTAAGCTGAAGAAAATCTTGAATATCTCTGGCTGTACTGAAGCTAGAACTCTAAGTTAAAAAGTTTTATCTACTTTGAACCTCTGGCATCCTATCTAGACAGTTAGTTTGATGATATCGTGTGCGATAAAGTAGAATTGAGGCCTGATGAGTTGACCTCTGTGACCCTTGTTTGTCTTATTTATCATAGACCTGAACACAGGAGTCGCACCTGGGGGTCAGTGAAAAATCGAACTTCCTTCTTTTCCACCTGAAAATTACTTCTTGAAAATCAATATACTATCGAAAACTAATAAGAAAATAAAGTTTTGGAGTGAATATGGAGTTTTGAGAAAAATATCAAAAAATCCTGTTTGATGGCTATATATTGGCTTCAAAATTGATTTTGTATATGGAGGAAGGTTAAGCTGAAGAAAATCTTGAATATCTCTGGCTGTACTGAAGCTAGAACTCTAAGTTAAAAAGTTTTATCTACTATGAACCTCTGGCATCCTATCTAGACAGTTAGTTTGATGATATCGTGTGCGATAAAGTAGAATTGAGGCCTGATGAGTTGACCTCTGTGACCCTTGTTTGTCTTATTTATCATAGACCTGAACACAGGAGTCGCACCTGGGGGTCAGTGAAAAATCGAACTTCCTTCTTTTCCACCTCAAAATTACTTCTTGAAAATCAATATACTATCGAAAACTAATAAGAAAATAAAGTTTTGGAGTGAATATGGAGTTTTGAGAAAAATGTCAAAAAATCCTGTTTGATGGCTATATATTGCCTTCAAAATTGATTTTGTATATGCAGGAAGGTTAAGCTGAAGAAAATCTTGAATATCTCTGGCTGTACTGAAGCTAGAACTCTAAGTTAAAAAGTTTTATCTACTTTGAACCTCTGGCATCCTATCTAGACAGTTAGTTTGATGATATCGTGTGCGATAAAGTAGAATTGAGGCCTGATGAGTTGACCTCTGTGAGCCTTGTTTGTCTTATTTATCATAGACCTGAACACAGGAGTCCCACCTGGGGTGAATGAAAAATCGAACTTCCTTCTTTTCCACCTCAAAATTACTTCTTGAAAATCAATATACTATCGAAAACTAATAAGAAAATAAAGTTTTAGAGTGATTATGGAGTTTTGAGAAAAATGTCAAAAAATCCTGTTTGATGGCTATATATTGGCTTCAAAATTGATTTTGTATATGCAGGAAGGTTAAGCTGAAGAAAATCTTGAATATCTCTGGCTGTACTGAAGCTAGAACTCTAAGTTAAAAAGTTTTATCTACTATGAACCTCTGGCATCCTATCTAGACAGTTAGTTTGATGATATCGTGCGCGATAAAGTAGAATTGAGGCCTGATGAGTTGACCTCTGTGACCCTTGTTTGTCTTATTTATCATAGACCTGAACACAGGAGTCGCACCTGGGGGTCAGTGAAAAATCGAACTTCCTTCTTTTCCACCTCAAAATTACTTCTTGAAAATCAATATACTATCGAAAACTAATAAGAAAATAAAGTTTTGGAGTGAATATGGAGTTTTGAGAAAAATGTCAAAAAATCCTGTTTGATGGCTATATATTGGCTTCAAAATTGATTTTGTATATGCAGGAAGGTTAAGCTGAAGAAAATCTTGAATATCTCTGGCTGTACTGAAGCTAGAACTCTAAGTTAAAAAGTTTTATCTACTTTGAACCTCTGGCATCCTATCTAGACAGTTAGTTTGATGATATCGTGTGCGATAAAGTAGAATTGAGGCCTGATGAGTTGACCTCTGTGACCCTTGTTTGTCTTATTTATCATAGACCTGAACACAGGAGTCGCACCTGGGGGTCAGTGAAAAATCGAACTTCCTTCTTTTCCACCTGAAAATTACTTCTTGAAAATCAATATACTATCGAAAACTAATAAGAAAATAAAGTTTTGGAGTGAATATGGAGTTTTGAGAAAAATATCAAAAAATCCTGTTTGATGGCTATATATTGGCTTCAAAATTGATTTTGTATATGGAGGAAGGTTAAGGTGAAGAAAATCTTGAATATCTCTGGCTGTACTGAAGCTAGAACTCTAAGTTAAAAAGTTTTATCTACTATGAACCTCTGGCATCCTATCTAGACAGTTAGTTTGATGATATCGTGTGCGATAAAGTAGAATTGAGGCCTGATGAGTTGACCTCTGTGACCCTTGTTTGTCTTATTTATCATAGACCTGAACACAGGAGTCGCACCTGGGGGTCAGTGAAAAATCGAACTTCCTTCTTTTCCACCTCAAAATTACTTCTTGAAAATCAATATACTATCGAAAACTAATAAGAAAATAAAGTTTTGGAGTGAATATGGAGTTTTGAGAAAAATGTCAAAAAATCCTGTTTGATGGCTATATATTGCCTTCAAAATTGATTTTGTATATGCAGGAAGGTTAAGCTGAAGAAAATCTTGAATATCTCTGGCTGTACTGAAGCTAGAACTCTAAGTTAAAAAGTTTTATCTACTTTGAACCTCTGGCATCCTATCTAGACAGTTAGTTTGATGATATCGTGTGCGATAAAGTAGAATTGAGGCCTGATGAGTTGACCTCTGTGAGCCTTGTTTGTCTTATTTATCATAGACCTGAACACAGGAGTCCCACCTGGGGTGAATGAAAAATCGAACTTCCTTCTTTTCCTCCTCAAAATTACTTCTTTAAAATCAATATACTATCGAAAACTAATAAGAAAACAAAGTTTTGGAGTGAATATGGAGTTTTGAGAAAAATGTCAAAAAATCCTGTTTGATGACTATATATTGCCTTCAAAATTGATTTTGTATATGCAGGAAGGTTAAGCTGAAGAAAATCTTGTATATCTCTGGCTGTACTGAAGCTAGAACTCTAAGTTAAAAAGTTTTATTTACTTTGAACCTCTGGCATCCTATCTAGACAGTTAGTTTGATGATATCGTGTACGATTAACTAGAATTGAGGCCTGATGAGTTGACCTCTCTTAGCCTTGTTTGTCTTATTTATCATAGACCTGAAGACAGGAGTCGCACCTGGGGGTCAGTGAAAAATCGAACTTCCTTCTTTTGCACCTTAAAATTACTTCTTGAAAATCAATATACTATCGAAAACTAATAAGAAAATAAAGTTTTGGAGTCAATATGGAGTTTTGAGAAAAATGTCAAAAAATCCTGTTTGATGGCTATATATTGGCTTCAAAATTGATTTTGTATATGCAGGAAGGTTAAGCTGAAGAAAATCTTGAATATCTCTGGCTGTACTGAAGCTAGAACGCTAAGTTAAAAAGTTTTATCTAGTTTGAACCTCTGGCATCCTATCTAGACAGTTAGTTTGATGATATCGTGTGCGATAAAGTAGAATTGAGGCCTGATGACTTGAACTCTCTGAGCCTTGTTTGTCTTATTTATCATAGACCTGAACACAGGAGTCGCACCTGGGGGCCAGTGAAAAATCGAACTTCCTTCTTTTCCACCTCAAAATTACTTCTTGAAAATCAATATACTATCGAAAACTAATAAGAAAATAAAGTTTTGGAGTGAATATGGAGTTTTGAGAAAAATGTCAAAAAATCCTGTTTGATGGCTATATATTGGCTTCAAAATTGATTTTGTATATGCAGGAAGGTTAAGCTGAAGAAAATCTTGAATATCTCTGGCTGTACTGAAGCTAGAACTCTAAGTTAAAAAGTTTTTCTTACTTTGAACCTCTGGAATCCTATCTAGACAGTTAGTTTGATGATACTGAGTGCGATTAAGTAGAATTCAGGCCTGATGAGTTGACCTCTATGAGCCTTGTTTGTCCTATTTATCATAGACCTGAACACAGGAGTCGCACCTGGGGGTCAGTGAAAAATCGAACTTCCTTCTTTTCCACCTCAAAACTACTTCTTGAAAATCAATATACTATCGAAAACTAATAAGAAAATAAAGTTTTGGAGTGAATATGGAGTTTTGAGAAAAATGTCAAAAAATCCTGTTTGATGGCTATATATTGCCTTCAAAATTGATTTTGTATATGCAGGAACGTTAAGCTGAAGAAAATCTTGAATATCTCTGGCTGTACTGAAGCTAGAACTCTAAGTTAAAAAGTTTTATCTACTTTGAACCTCTGGCATCCTATCTAGACAGTTAGTTTGATGATATCGTGTGCGATAAAGTAGAATTGAGGCCTGATGAGTTGACCTCTGTGAGCGTTGTTTGTCTTATTTATCATAGACCTGAACACAGGAGTCGCACCTGGGGGTCAGTGAAAAATCGAACTTCCTTCTTTTCCACCTCAAAATTACTTCTTGAAAATCATTATACTATCGAAAACTAATAAGAAAATAAAGTTTTGGAGTGAATATGGAGTTTTGAGAAAAATGTCAAAAAATCCTGTTTGATGGCTATATATTGGCTTCAAAATTGATTTTGTATATGCAGGAAGGTTAAGCTGAAGAAAATCTTGAATATCTCTGGCTGTACTGAAGCTAGAACGCTAAGTTAAAAAGTTTTATCTAGTTTGAACCTCTGGCATCCTATCTAGACAGTTAGTTTGATGATATCGTGTGCGATAAAGTAGAATTGAGGCCTGATGACTTGACCTCTGTGAGCCTTGTTTGTCTTATTTATCATAGACCTGAACACAGGAGTCGCACCTGGGGGTCAGTGAAAAATCGAACTTCCTTCTTTTCCACCTCAAAATTACTTCTTGAAAATCAATATACTATCGAAAACTAATAAGAAAATAAAGTTTTGGAGTGAATATGGAGTTTTGAGAAAAATGTCAAAAAATCCTGTTTGATGGCTATATATTGGCTTCAAAATTGATTTTGTATATGCAGGAAGGTTAAGCTGAAGAAAATCTTGAATATCTCTGGCTGTACTGAAGCTAGAACTCTAAGTTAAAAAGTTTTACTTACTTTGAACCTCTGGCATCCTATCTAGACAGTTAGTTTGATGATACTGAGTGCGATTAAGTAGAATTCAGGCCTGATGAGTTGACCTCTATGAGCCTTGTTTGTCCTATTTATCATAGACCTGAACACAGGAGTCGCACCTGGGGGTCAGTGAAAAATCGAACTTCCTTCTTTTCCACCTCAAAACTACTTCTTGAAAATCAATATACTATCGAAAACTAATAAGAAAATAAAGTTTTGGAGTGAATATGGAGTTTTGAGAAAAATGTCAAAAAATCCTGTTTGATGGCTATATATTGCCTTCAAAATTGATTTTGTATATGCAGGAACGTTAAGCTGAAGAAAATCTTGAATATCTCTGGCTGTACTGAAGCTAGAACTCTAAGTTAAAAAGTTTTATCTACTTTGAACCTCTGGCATCCTATCTAGACAGTTAGTTTGATGATATCGTGTGCGATAAAGTAGAATTGAGGCCTGATGAGTTGACCTCTGTGAGCGTTGTTTGTCTTATTTATCATAGACCTGAACACAGGAGTCGCACCTGGGGGTCAGTGAAAAATCGAACTTCCTTCTTTTCCACCTCAAAATTACTTCTTGAAAATCAATATACTATCGAAAACTAATAAGAAAATAAAGTTTTGGAGTGAATATGGAGTTTTGAGAAAAATGTCAAAAAATCCTGTTTGATGGCTATATATTGGCTTCAAAATTGATTTTGTATATGCAGGAAGGTTAAGCTGAAGAAAATCTTGAATATCTCTGGCTGCACTGAAGCTAGAACGCTAAGTTAAAAAGTTTTATCTAGTTTGAACCTCTGGCATCCTATCTAGACAGTTAGTTTGATGATATCGTGTGCGATAAAGTAGAATTGAGGCCTGATGAGTTGACCTCTATGAGCCTTGTTTGTCCTATTTATCATAGACCTGAACACAGGAGTCGCACCTGGGGGTCAGTGAAAAATCGAACTTCCTTCTTTTCCACCTCAAAACTACTTCTTGAAAATCAATATACTATCGAAAACTAATAAGAAAATAAAGTTTTGGAGTGAATATGGAGTTTTGAGAAAAATGTCAAAAAATCCTGTTTGATGGCTATATATTGCCTTCAAAATTGATTTTGTATATGCAGGAACGTTAAGCTGAAGAAAATCTTGAATATCTCTGGCTGTACTGAAGCTAGAACTCTAAGTTAAAAAGTTTTACTTACTTTGAACCTCTGGCATCCTATCTAGACAGTTAGTTTGATGATACTGAGTGCGATTAAGTAGAATTCAGGCCTGATGAGTTGACCTCTATGAGCCTTGTTTGTCCTATTTATCATAGACCTGAACACAGGAGTCGCACCTGGGGGTCAGTGAAAAATCGAACTTCCTTCTTTTCCACCTCAAAACTACTTCTTGAAAATCAATATACTATCGAAAACTAATAAGAAAATAAAGTTTTGGAGTGAATATGGAGTTTTGAGAAAAATGTCAAAAAATCCTGTTTGATGGCTATATATTGCCTTCAAAATTGATTTTGTATATGCAGGAACGTTAAGCTGAAGAAAATCTTGAATATCTCTGGCTGTACTGAAGCTAGAACTCTAAGTTAAAAAGTTTTATCTACTTTGAACCTCTGGCATCCTATCTAGACAGTTAGTTTGATGATATCGTGTGCGATAAAGTAGAATTGAGGCCTGATGAGTTGACCTCTGTGAGCGTTGTTTGTCTTATTTATCATAGACCTGAACACAGGAGTCGCACCTGGGGGTCAGTGAAAAATCGAACTTCCTTCTTTTCCACCTCAAAATTACTTCTTGAAAATCAATATACTATCGAAAACTAATAAGAAAATAAAGTTTTGGAGTGAATATGGAGTTTTGAGAAAAATGTCAAAAAATCCTGTTTGATGGCTATATATTGGCTTCAAAATTGATTTTGTATATGCAGGAAGGTTAAGCTGAAGAAAATCTTGAATATCTCTGGCTGCACTGAAGCTAGAACGCTAAGTTAAAAAGTTTTATCTAGTTTGAACCTCTGGCATCCTATCTAGACAGTTAGTTTGATGATATCGTGTGCGATAAAGTAGAATTGAGGCCTGATGAGTTGACCTCTATGAGCCTTGTTTGTCCTATTTATCATAGACCTGAACACAGGAGTCGCACCTGGGGGTCAGTGAAAAATCGAACTTCCTTCTTTTCCACCTCAAAACTACTTCTTGAAAATCAATATACTATCGAAAACTAATAAGAAAATAAAGTTTTGGAGTGAATATGGAGTTTTGAGAAAAATGTCAAAAAATCCTGTTTGATGGCTATATATTGCCTTCAAAATTGATTTTGTATATGCAGGAACGTTAAGCTGAAGAAAATCTTGAATATCTCTGGCTGTACTGAAGCTAGAACTCTAAGTTAAAAAGTTTTATCTACTTTGAACCTCTGGCATCCTATCTAGACAGTTAGTTTGATGATATCGTGTGCGATAAAGTAGAATTGAGGCCTGATGAGTTGACCTCTGTGAGCGTTGTTTGTCTTATTTATCATAGACCTGAACACAGGAGTCGCACCTGGGGGTCAGTGAAAAATCGAACTTCCTTCTTTTCCACCTCAAAATTACTTCTTTAAAATCAATATACTATCGAAAACTAATAAGAAAATAAAGTTTTGGAGTGAATATGGAGTTTTGAGAAAAATGTCAAAAAATCCTGTTTGATGGCTATATATTGGCTTCAAAATTGATTTTGTATATGCAGGAAGGTTAAGCTGAAGAAAATCTTGAATATCTCTGGCTGTACTAAAGCTAGAACTCTAAGTTAAAACGTTTTATCTACTATAAACCTCTGGCATCCTATCTAGACAGTTAGTTTGATGATATCGTGTGCGATAAAGTAGAATTGAGGCCTGATGAGTTGACCTCTGTGACCCTTGTTTGTCTTATTTATCATAGACCTGAACACAGGAGTCGCACCTGGGGGTCGGTGAAAAATCGAACTTCCTTCTTTTCCACCTCAAAATTACTTCTTTAAAATCAATATACTATCGAAAACTAATAAGAAAATAAAGTTTTGGAGTGAATATGGAGTTTTGAGAAAAATGTCAAAAAATCCTGTTTGATGGCTATATATTGGCTTCAAAATTGATTTTGTATATGCAGGAAGGTTAAGCTGAAGAAAATCTTGAATATCTCTGGCTGTACTGAAGCTAGAACTCTAAGTTAAAAAGTTTTATCTACTTTGAACCTCTGGCATCCTATCTAGACAGTTAGTTTGATGATATCGTGTGCGATAAAGTAGAATTGAGGCCTGATGAAGTGACCTCTGTGACCCTTGTTTGTCTTATTTATCATAGACCTGAACACAGGAGTCGCACCTGGGGGTCAGTGAAAAATCGAACTTCTTTCTTTTCCACCTCAAAATTACTTCTTGAAAATCAATATACTATCGAAAACTAATAAGAAAATAAAGTTTTGGAGTGAATATGGAGTTTTGAGAAAAATGTCAAAAAATCCTGTTTGATGGCTATATATTGCCTTCAAAATTGATTTTGTATATGCAGGAACGTTAAGCTGAAGAAAATCTTGAATATCTCTGGCTGTACTGAAGGTAGAACGCTAAGTTAAAAAGTTTTATCTAGTTTGAACCTCTGGCATCCTATCTAGACAGTTAGTTTGATGATATCGTGTGCGATAAAGTAGAATTGAGGCCTGATGAGTTGACCTCTGTGACCCTTGTTTGTCTGATTTATCAGAGACCTGAACACAGGAGTCGCACCTGGGGGTCAGTGAAAAATCGAACTTCCTTCTTTTCCACCTCAAAATTACTTCTTTAAAATCAATATACTATCGAAAACTAATAAGAAAATAAAGTTTTGGAGTGAATATGGAGTTTTGAGAAAAATGTCAAAAAATCCTGTTTGATGGCTATATATTGGCTTCAAAATTGATTTTGTATATGCAGGAAGGTTAAGCTGAAGAAAATCTTGAATATCTCTGGCTGTACTGAAGCTAGAACGCTAAGTTAAAAAGTTTTATCTAGTTTGAACCTCTGGCATCCTATCTAGACAGTTAGTTTGATGATATCGTGTGCGATAAAGTAGAATTGAGGCCTGATGACTTGACCTCTCTGAGCCTTGTTTGTCTTATTTATCATAGACCTGAACACAGGAGTCCCACCTGGGGGTGAATGAAAAATCGAACTTCCTTCTTTTCCACCTTAAAATTACTTCTTGAAAATCAATATACTATCGAAAACTAATAAGAAAATAAAGTTTTGGAGTGAATATGGAGTTTTGAGAAAAATGTCAAAAAATCCTGTTTGATGGCTATATATTGGCTTCAAAATTGATTTTGTATATGCAGGAAGGTTAAGCTGAAGAAAATATTGAATATCTCTGGCTGTACTGAAGCTAGAACTCTAAGTTAAAAAGTTTTACTTACTTTGAACCTCTGGCATCCTATCTAGACAGTTAGTTTGATGATACTGAGTGCGATTAAGTAGAATTGAGGCCTGATGAGTTGACCTCTATGAGCCTTGTTTGTCCTATTTATCATAGACCTGAACACAGGAGTCGCACCTGGGGGTCAGCGAAAAATCGAACTTCCTTCTTTTCCACCTCAAAATTACTTCTTGAAAATCAATATACTATCGAAAACTAATAAGAAAATAAAGTTTTGGAGTGAATATGGAGTTTTGAGAAAAATGTCAAAAAATCCTGTTTGATGGCTATATATTGGCTTCAAAATTGATTTTGTATATGCAGGAACGTTAAGCTGAAGAAAATCTTGAATATCTCTGGCTGTACTGAAGCTAGAACTCTAAGATAAAAAGTTTTATCTACTTTGAACCTCTGGCATCCTATCTAGACAGTTAGTTTGATGATATCGTGTGCGATAAAGTAGAATTGAGGCCTGATGAGTTGACCTCTGTGAGCGTTGTTTGTCTTATTTATCATAGACCTGAACACAGGAGTCGCACCTGGGGGTCAGTGAAAAATCGAACTTCCTTCTTTTCCACCTCAAAATTACTTCTTGAAAATCAATATACTATCGAAAGCTAATAAGAAAATAAAGTTTTGGAGTGAATATGGAGTTTTGAGAAAAATGTCAAAAAATCCTGTTTGATGGCTATATATTGGCTTCAAAATTGATTTTGTATATGCAGGAAGGTTAAGCTGAAGAAAATATTGAATATCTCTGGCTGTACTGAAGCTAGAACTCTAAGTTAAAAAGTTTTACTTACTTTGAACCTCTGGCATCCTATCTAGACAGTTAGTTTGATGATACTGAGTGCGATTAAGTAGAATTGAGGCCTGATGAGTTGACCTCTATGAGCCTTGTTTGTCCTATTTATCATAGACCTGAACACAGGAGTCGCACCTGGGGGTCAGCGAAAAATCGAACTTCCTTCTTTTCCACCTCAAAATTACTTCTTGAAAATCAATATACTATCGAAAACTAATAAGAAAATAAAGTTTTGGAGTGAATATGGAGTTTTGAGAAAAATGTCAAAAAATCCTGTTTGATGGCTATATATTGCCTTCAAAATTGATTTTGTATATGCAGGAACGTTAAGCTGAAGATCATCTTGAATATCTCTGGCTGTACTGAAGCTAGAACTCTAAGTTAAAAAGTTTTATCTACTTTGAACCTCTGGCATCCTATCTAGACAGTTAGTTTGATGATATCGTGTGCGATAAAGTAGAATTGAGGCCTGATGAGTTGACCTCTGTGAGCGTTGTTTGTCTTATTTATCATAGACCTGAACACAGGAGTCGCACCTGGGGGTCAGTGAAAAATCGAACTTCCTTCTTTTCCACCTCAAAATTACTTCTTGAAAATCAATATACTATCGAAAACTAATAAGAAAATAAAGTTTTGGAGTGAATATGGAGTTTTGAGAAAAATGTCAAAAAATCCTGTTTGATGGCTATATATTGGCTTCAAAATTGATTTTGTATATGCAGGAAGGTTAAGCTGAAGAAAATATTGAATATCTCTGGCTGTACTGAAGCTAGAACTCTAACTTAAAAAGTTTTACTTACTTTGAACCTCTGGCATCCTATCTAGACAGTTAGTTTGATGATACTGAGTGCGATTAAGTAGAATTGAGGCCTGATGAGTTGACCTCTATGAGCCTTGTTTGTCCTATTTATCATAGACCTGAACACAGGAGTCGCACCTGGGGGTCAGCGAAAAATCGAACTTCCTTCTTTTCCACCTCAAAATTACTTCTTGAAAATCAATATACTATCGAAAACTAATAAGAAAATAAAGTTTTGGAGTGAATATGGAGTTTTGAGAAAAATGTCAAAAAATCCTGTTTGATGGCTATATATTGCCTTCAAAATTGATTTTGTATATGCAGGAACGTTAAGCTGAAGAACATCTTGAATATCTCTGGCTGTACTGAAGCTAGAACTCTAAGTTAAAAAGTTTTATCTACTTTGAACCTCTGGCATCCTATCTAGACAGTTAGTTTGATGATATCGTGTGCGATAAAGTAGAATTGAGGCCTGATGAGTTGACCTCTGTGAGCGTTGTTTGTCTTATTTATCATAGACCTGAACACAGGAGTCGCACCTGGGGGTCAGTGAAAAATCGAACTTCCTTCTTTTCCACCTCAAAATTACTTCTTGAAAATCAATATACTATCGAAAACTAATAAGAAAATAAAGTTTTGGAGTGAATATGGAGTTTTGAGAAAAATGTCAAAAAATCCTGTTTGATGGCTATATATTGGCTTCAAAATTGATTTTGTATATGCAGGAAGGTTAAGCTGAAGAAAATATTTAATATCTCTGGCTGTACTGAAGCTAGAACTCTAAGTTAAAAAGTTTTACTTACTTTGAACCTCTGGCATCCTATCTAGACAGTTAGTTTGATGATACTGAGTGCGATTAAGTAGAATTGAGGCCTGATGAGTTGACCTCTATGAGCCTTGTTTGTCCTATTTATCATAGACCTGAACACAGGAGTCGCACCTGGGGGTCAGCGAAAAATCGAACTTCCTTCTTTTCCACCTCAAAATTACTTCTTGAAAATCAATATACTATCGAAAACTAATAAGAAAATAAAGTTTTGGAGTGAATATGGAGTTTTGAGAAAAATGTCAAAAAATCCTGTTTGATGGCTATATATTGCCTTCAAAATTGATTTTGTATATGCAGGAACGTTAAGCTGAAGAACATCTTGAATATCTCTGGCTGTACTGAAGCTAGAACTCTAAGTTAAAAAGTTTTATCTACTTTGAACCTCTGGCATCCTATCTAGACAGTTAGTTTGATGATATCGTGTGCGATAAAGTAGAATTGAGGCCTGATGAGTTGACCTCTGTGAGCGTTGTTTGTCTTATTTATCATAGACCTGAACACAGGAGTCGCACCTGGGGGTCAGTGAAAAATCGAACTTCCTTCTTTTCCACCTCAAAATTACTTCTTTAAAATCAATATACTATCGAAAGCTAATAAGAAAATAAAGTTTTGGAGTGAATATGGAGTTTTGAGAAAAATGTCAAAAAATCCTGTTTGATGGCTATATATTGGCTTCAAAATTGATTTTGTATATGCAGGAAGGTTAAGCTGAAGAAAATCTTGAATATCTCTGGCTGTACTAAAGCTAGAACTCTAAGTTAAAACGTTTTATCTACTATAAACCTCTGGCATCCTATCTAGACAGTTAGTTTGATGATATCGTGTGCGATAAAGTAGAATTGAGGCCTGATGAGTTGACCTCTATGAGCCTTGTTTGTCTTATTTATCATAGACCTGAACACAGGAGTCGCACCTGGGGGTCAGCGAAAAATCGAACTTCCTTCTTTTCCACCTCAAAATTACTTCTTGAAAATCAATATACTATCGAAAACTAATAAGAAAATAAAGTTTTGGAGTGAATATGGAGTTTTGAGAAAAATGTCAAAAAATCCTGTTTGATGGCTATATATTGCCTTCAAAATTGATTTTGTATATGCAGGAACGTTAAGCTGAAGAACATCTTGAATATCTCTGGCTGTACTGAAGCTAGAACTCTAAGTTAAAAAGTTTTATCTACTTTGAACCTCTGGCATCCTATCTAGACAGTTAGTTTGATGATATCGTGTGCGATAAAGTAGAATTGAGGCCTGATGAGTTGACCTCTGTGAGCGTTGTTTGTCTTATTTATCATAGACCTGAACACAGGAGTCGCACCTGGGGGTCAGTAAAAAATCGAACTTCCTTCTTTTCCACCTCAAAATTACTTCTTTAAAATCAATATACTATCGAAAGCTAATAAGAAAATAAAGTTTTGGAGTGAATATGGAGTTTTGAGAAAAATGTCAAAAAATCCTGTTTGATGGCTATATATTGGCTTCAAAATTGATTTTGTATATGCAGGAAGGTTAAGCTGAAGAAAATCTTGAATATCTCTGGCTGTACTAAAGCTAGAACTCTAAGTTAAAACGTTTTATCTACTATAAACCTCTGGCATCCTATCTAGACAGTTAGTTTGATGATATCGTGTGCGATAAAGTAGAATTGAGGCCTGATGAGTTGACCTCTGTGAGCCTTGTTTGTCTTATTTATCATAGACCTGAACACAGGAGTCGCACCTGGGGGTCAGTGAAAAATCGAACTTCCTTCTTTTCCACCTCAAAATTACTTCTTGAAAATCAATATACTATCGAAAACTAATAAGAAAATAAAGTTTTGGAGTGAATATGGAGTTTTGAGAAAAATGTCAAAAAATCCTGTTTGATGGCTATATATTGGCTTCAAAATTGATTTTGTATATGCAGGAACGTTAAGCTGAAGAAAATCTTGAATATCTCTGGCTGTACTGAAGCTAGAACTCTAACTTAAAAAGTTTTATTTACTTTGAACCTCTGGCATCCTATCTAGACAGTTAGTTTGATGATATCGTGTACGATTAACTAGAATTGAGGCCTGATGAGTTGACCTCTCTGAGCCTTGTTTGTCTTATTTATCATAGACCTGAAGACAGGAGTCGCACCTGGGGGTCAGTGAAAAATCGAACTTCCTTCTTTTGCACCTTAAAATTACTTCTTGAAAATCAATATACTATCGAAAACTAATAAGAAAATAAAGTTTTGGAGTGAATATGGAGTTTTGAGAAAAATGTCAAAAAATCCTGTTTGATGGCTATATATTGCCTTCAAAATTGATTTTGTATATGCAGGAACATTAAGCTGAAGAAAATCTTGAATATCTCTGGCTGTACTGAAGCTAGAACGCTAAGTTAAAAAGTTTTATCTAGTTTGAACCTCTGGCATCCTATCTAGACAGTTAGTTTGATGATATCGTGTGCGATAAAGTAGAATTGAGGCCTGATGACTTGACCTCTCTGAGCCTTGTTTGTCTTATTTATCATAGACCTGAACACAGGAGTCCCATCTGGGGGTGAATGAAAAATCGAACTTCCTTCTTTTCCACCTCAAAATTACTTCTTGAAAATCAATATACTATCGAAAACTAATAAGAAAATAAAGTTTGGGAGTGAATATGGAGTTTTGAGAAAAATGTCAAAAAATCCTGTTTGATGACTATATATTGCCTTCAAAATTGATTTTGTATATGCAGGAAGGTTAAGCTGAAGAAAATCTTGTATATCTCTGGCTGTACTGAAGGTAGAACTCTAAGTTAAAAAGTTTTATTTACTTTGAACCTCTGGCATCCTATCTAGACAGTTAGTTTGATGATATCGTGTACGATTAACTAGAATTGAGGCCTGATGAGTTGACCTCTCTGAGCCTTGTTTGTCTTATTTATCATAGACCTGAAGACAGGAGTCGCACCTGGGGGTCAGTGAAAAATCGAACTTCCTTCTTTTGCACCTTAAAATTACTTCTTGAAAATCAATATACTATCGAAAACTAATAAGAAAATAAAGTTTTGGAGTCAATATGGAGTTTTGAGAAAAATGTCAAAAAATCCTGTTTGATGGCTATATATTGGCTTCAAAATTGATTTTGTATATGCAGGAAGGTTAAGCTGAAGAAAATCTTGAATATCTCTGGCTGTACTGAAGCTAGAACGCTAAGTTAAAAAGTTTTATCTAGTTTGAACCTCTGGCATCCTATCTAGACAGTTAGTTTGATGATATCGTGTGCGATAAAGTAGAATTGAGGCCTGATGACTTGACCTCTGTGAGCCTTGTTTGTCTTATTTATCATAGACCTGAACACAGGAGTCGCACCTGGGGGTCAGTGAAAAATCGAACTTCCTTCTTTTCCACCTCAAAATTACTTCTTGAAAATCAATATACTATCGAAAACTAATAAGAAAATAAAGTTTTGGAGTGAATATGGAGTTTTGAGAAAAATGTCAAAAAATCCTGTTTGATGGCTATATATTGGCTTCAAAATTGATTTTGTATATGCAGGAAGGTTAAGCTGAAGAAAATCTTGAATATCTCTGGCTGTACTGAAGCTAGAACTCTAAGTTAAAAAGTTTTATCTAGTTTGAACCTCTGGCATCCTATCTAGACAGTTAGTTTGATGATACTGAGTGCGATTAAGTAGAATTGAGGCCTGATGAGTTGACCTCTATGAGCCTTGTTTGTCCTATTTATCATAGACCTGAACACAGGAGTCGCACCTGGGGGTCAGCGAAAAATCGAACTTCCTTCTTTTCCACCTCAAAATTACTTCTTGAAAATCAATATACTATCGAAAACTAATAAGAAAATAAAGTTTTGGAGTGAATATGGAGTTTTGAGAAAAATGTCAAAAAATCCTGTTTGATGGCTATATATTGCCTTCAAAATTGATTTTGTATATGCAGGAACGTTAAGCTGAACAAAATCTTGAATATCTCTGGCTGTACTGAAGCTAGAACTCTAACTTAAAAAGTTTTATTTACTTTGAACCTCTGGCATCTTATCTAGACAGTTAGTTTGATGATATCGTGTACGATTAACTAGAATTGAGGCCTGATGAGTTGACCTCTCTGAGCCTTGTTTGTCTTATTTATCATAGACCTGAAGACAGGAGTCGCACCTGGGGGTCAGTGAAAAATCGAACTTTCTTCTTTTGCACCTTAAAATTACTTCTTGAAAATCAATATACTATCGAAAACTAATAAGAAAACAAAGTTTTGGAGTGAATATGGAGTTTTGAGAAAAATGTCAAAAAATCCTGTTTGATGGCTATATATTGGCTTCAAAATTGATTTTGTATATGCAGGAAGGTTAAGCTGAAGAAAATCTTGAATATCTCTGGCTGTACTGAAGCTAGAACGCTAAGTTAAAAAGTTTTATCTAGTTTGAACCTCTGGCATCCTATCTAGACAGTTAGTTTGATGATATCGTGTGCGATAAAGTAGAATTGAGGCCTGATGACTTGACCTCTGTGAGCCTTGTTTCTCTTATTTATCATAGACCTGAACACAGGAGTCGCACCTGGGGGTCAGTGAAAAATCGAACTTCCTTCTTTTCCACCTCAAAATTACTTCTTGAAAATGAATATACTATCGAAAACTAATAAGAAAATAAAGTTTTGGAGTGAATATGGAGTTTTGAGAAAAATGTCAAAAAATCCTGTTTGATGGCTATATATTGGCTTCAAAATTGATTTTGTATATGCAGGAAGGTTAAGCTGAAGAAAATCTTGAATATCTCTGGCTGTACTGAAGCTAGAACTCTAAGTTAAAAAGTTTTACTTACTTTGAACCTCTGGCATCCTATCTAGACAGTTAGTTTGATGATACTGAATGCGATTAAGTAGAATTGAGGCCTGATGACTTGACCTCTGTGAGCCTTGTTTGTCCTATTTATCATAGACCTGAACACAGGAGTCGCACCTGGGGGTCAATGAAAAATCGAACTTCCTTCTTTTCCACCTCAAAATTACTTCTTGAAAATCAATATACTATCGAAAACTAATAAGAAAATAAAGTTTTTGAGTGAATATGGAGTTTTGAGAAAAATGTCAAAAAATCCTGTTTGATGGCTATATATTGTCTTCAAAATTGATTTTGTATATGCAGGAAGGTTAAGCTGAAGAAAATCTTGAATATCTCTGGCTGTACTGAAGCTAGAACTCTAAGTTCAAAAGTTTTATCTACTATGAACCTCTGGCATCCTATCTAGACAGTTAGTTTGATGATATCGTGTGCGATAAAGTAGAATTGAGGCCTGATGAGTTGACCTCTGTGAGCGTTGTTTGTCTTATTTATTATAGACCTGAACACAGGAGTCCCACCTGGGGGTGAATGAAACATCGAACTTCCTTCTTTTCCACCTCAAAATTACTTCTTGAAAATCAATATACTATCGAAAACTAATAAGAAAATAAAGTTTTGGAGTGAATATGGAGTTTTGAGAAAAATGTCAAAAAATCCTGTTTGATGGCTATATATTGTCTTCAAAATTGATTTTGTATATGCAGGAAGGTTAAGCTGAAGAAAATATTGAATATCTCTGGCTGTACTGAGGCTAGAACTCTAAGTTAAAAAGTTTTATCTACTTTGAACCTCTGGCATCCTATCTAGACAGTTAGTTTGATGATATCGTGTGCGATAAAGTAAAATTGAGGCCTGATGAGTTGACCTCTGTGAGCCTTGTTTGTCTTATTTATCATAGACCTGAACACAGGAGTCCCACCTGGGGTGGATGAAAAATCGAACTTCCTTCTTTTCCACCTCAAAATTACTTCTTGAAAATCAATATACTATCGAAAACTAATAAGAAAACAAAGTTTTGGAGTGAATATGGAGTTTTGAGAAAAATGTCAAAAAATCCTGTTTGATGACTATATATTGCCTTCAAAATTGATTTTGTATAAGCAGAAAGGTTAAGCTGAAGAAAATCTTGTATATCTCTGGCTGTACTGAAGCTAGAACTCTAACTTAAAAAGTTTTATTTACTTTGAACCTCTGGCATCCTATCTAGACAGTTAGTTTGATGATATCGTGTACGATTAACTAGAATTGAGGCCTGATGAGTTGACCTCTCTTAGCCTTGTTTGTCTTATTTATCATAGACCTGAAGACAGGAGTCGCACCTGGGGGTCAGTGAAAAATCGAACTTTCTTCTTTTGCACCTTAAAATTACTTCTTGAAAATCAATATACTATCGAAAACTAATAAGAAAATAAAGTTTTGGAGTGAATATGGAGTTTTGAGAAAAATGTCAAAAAATCCTGTTTGATGGCTATATATTGGCTTCAAAATTGATTTTGTATATGCAGGAAGGTTAAGCTGAAGAAAATCTTGAATATCTCTAGCTGTACTGAAGCTAGAACTCTAAGTTAAAAAGTTTTACTTACTTTGAACCTCTGGCATCCTATCTAGACAGTTAGTTTGATGATACTGAGTGCGATTAAGTAGAATTGAGGCCTGATGACTTGACCTCTGTGAGCCTTGTTTGTCTTATTTATCATAGACCTGAACACAGGAGTCGCACCTGGGGGTCAGTGAAAAATCGAACTTCCTTCTTTTCCACCTCAAAATTACTTCTTGAAAATCAATATACTATCGAAAACTAATAAGAAAATAAAGTTTTGGAGTGAATATGGAGTTTTGAGAAAAATGTCAAAAAATCCTGTTTGATGGCTATATATTGGCTTCAAAATTGATTTTGTATATGCAGGAAGGTTAAGCTGAAGAAAATCTTGAATATCTCTGGCTGTACTGAAGCTAGAACTCTAAGTTAAAAAGTTTTACTTACTTTGAACCTCTGGCATCCTATCTAGACAGTTAGTTTGATGATATCGTGTACGATTAACTAGAATTGAGGCCTGATGAGTTGACCTCTCTGAGCCTTGTTTGTCTTATTTATCATAGACCTGAAGACAGGAGTCGCACCTGGGGGTCAGTGAAAAATCGAACTTTCTTCTTTTGCACCTTAAAATTACTTCTTGAAAATCAATATACTATCGAAAACTAATAAGAAAATAAAGTTTTGGAGTGAATATGGAGTTTTGAGAAAAATGTCAAAAAATCCTGTTTGATGGCTATATATTGGCTTCAAAATTGATTTTGTATATGCAGGAAGGTTAAGCTGAAGAAAATCTTGAATATCTCTGGCTGTACTGAAGCTAGAACGCTAAGTTAAAAAGTTTTATCTAGTTTGAACCTCTGGCATCCTATCTAGACAGTTAGTTTGATGATATCGTGTGCGATAAAGTAGAATTGAGGCCTGATGACTTGACCTCTGTGAGCCTTGTTTGTCTTATTTATCATAGACCTGAACACAGGAGTCGCACCTGGGGGTCAGTGAAAAATCGAACTTCCTTCTTTTCCACCTCAAAATTACTTCTTGAAAATGAATATACTATCGAAAACTAATAAGAAAATAAAGTTTTGGAGTGAATATGGAGTTTTGAGAAAAATGTCAAAAAGTCCTGTTTGATGGCTATATATTGGCTTCAAAATTGATTTTGTATATGCAGGAAGGTTATGCTGAAGAAAATCTTGAATATCTCTGGCTGTACTGAAGCTAGAACTCTAAGTTAAAAAGTTTTACTTAATTTGAACCTCTGGCATCCTATCTAGACAGTTAGTTTGATGATACTGAGTGCGATTAAGTAGAATTGAGGCCTGATGACTTGACCTCTGTGAGCCTTGTTTGTCTTATTTATCATAGACCTGAACACAGGAGTCGCACCTGGGGGTCAGTGAAAAATCGAACTTCCTTCTTTTCCACCTCAAAATTACTTCTTAAAAATGAATATACTATCGAAAACTAATAAGAAAATAAAGTTTTGGAGTGAATATGGAGTTTTGAGAAAAATGTCAAAAAATCCTGTTTGATGGCTATATATTGGCTTCAAAATTGATTTTGTATATGCAGGAAGGTTAAGCTGAAGAAAATCTTGAATATCTCTGGCTGTACTGAAGCTAGAACTCTAAGTTAAAAAGTTTTATCTACTTTGAACCTCTGGCATCCTATCTAGACAGTTAGTTTGATGATATCGTGTCCGATTAAGTAGAATTGAGGCCTGATGACTTGACCTCTGTGAGCCTTGTTTGTCTTATTTATCATAGACCTGAACACAGGAGTCCCACCTGGGGTGAATGAAAAATCGAACTTCCTTCTTTTCCACCTCAAAATTACTTCTTTAAAATCAATATACTATCGAAAACTAATAAGAAAACAAAGTTTTGGAGTGAATATGGAGTTTTGAGAAAAATGTCAAAAAATCCTGTTTGATGACTATATATTGCCTTCAAAATTGATTTTGTATATGCAGGAAGGTTAAGCTGAAGAAAATCTTGTATATCTCTGGCTGTACTGAAGCTAGAACTCTAAGTTAAAAAGTTTTATTTACTTTGAACCTCTGGCATCCTATCTAGACAGTTAGTTTGATGATATCGTGTACGATTAACTAGAATTGAGGCCTGATGAGTTGACCTCTCTGAGCCTTGTTTGTCTTATTTATCAGAGACCTGAACACCGGAGTCGCACCTGGGGGTCAGTGAAAAATCGAACTTCCTTCTTTTGCACCTTAAAATTACTTCTTGAAAATCAATATACTATCGAAAACTAATAAGAAAATAAAGTTTTGGAGTGAATATGGAGTTTTGAGAAAAATGTCAAAAAATCCTGTTTGATGGCTATATATTGGCTTCAAAATTGATTTTGTATATGCAGGAAGGTTAAGCTGAAGAAAATCTTGAATATCTCTGGCTGTACTGAAGCTAGAACGCTAAGTTAAAAAGTTGTATCTACTTTGAACCTCTGGCATCCTATCTAGACAGTTAGTTTGATGATATCGTGTGCGATAAAGTAGAATTGAGGCCTGATGAGTTGACCTCTGTGAACCTTGTTTGTTTTATTTATCATAGACCTGAACACAGGAGTCGCACCTGGGGGTCAGTGAAAAATCGAACTTCCTTCTTTTCCACCTCAAAATTACTTCTTGAAAATCAATATACTATCGAAAACTAATAAGAAAATAAAGTTTTGGAGTGAATATGGAGTTTTGAGAAAAATGTCAAAAAATCCTGTTTGATGGCTATATATTGGCTTCAAAATTGATTTTGTATATGCAGGAAGGTTAAGCTGAAGAAAATCTTGAATATCTCTGGCTGTACTGAAGCTAGAACTCTAAGTTAAAAAGTTTTATCTACTATGAACCTCTGGCATCCTATCTAGACAGTTAGTTTGATGATATCGTGTGCGATAAAGTAGAATTTAGGCCTGATGAGTTGACCTCTGTGACCCTTGTTTGTCTTATTTATCATAGACCTGAACACAGGAGTCGCACCTGGGGGTCAGTGAAAAATCGAACTTCCTTCTTTTCCACCTCCAAATTACTTCTTGAAAATCAATATACTATCGAAAACTAATAAGAAAATAAAGTTTTGGAGTGAATATGGAGTTTTGAGAAAAATGTCAAAAAATCCTGTTTGATGGCTATATATTGGCTTCAAAATTGATTTTGTATATGCAGGAAGGTTAAGCTGAAGAAAATCTTGAATATCTCTGGCTGTACTGAAGCTAGAACTCTAAGTTAAAAAGTTTTATCTACTTTGAACCTCTGGCATCCTATCTAGACAGTTAGTTTGATGATATCGTGTGCGATTAAGTAGAATTGAGGCCTGATGACTTGACCTCTGTGAGCCTTGTTTGTCTTATTTATCATAGACCTGAACACAGGAGTCCCACCTGGGGTGAATGAAAAATCGAACTTCCTTCTTTTCCACCTCAAAATTACTTCTTTAAAATCAATATACTATCGAAAACTAATAAGAAAACAAAGTTTTGGAGTGAATATGGAGTTTTGAGAAAAATGTCAAAAAATCCTGTTTGATGACTATATATTGCCTTCAAAATTGATTTTGTATATGCAGGAAGGTTAAGCTGAAGAAAATCTTGTATATCTCTGGCTGTACTGAAGCTAGAACTCTAAGTTAAAAAGTTTTATTTACTTTGAACCTCTGGCATCCTATCTAGACAGTTAGTTTGATGATATCATGTACGATTAACTAGAATTGAGGCCTGATGAGTTGACCTCTCTGAGCCTTGTTTGTCTTATTTATCATAGACCTGAACACAGGAGTCCCACCTGGGGGTGAATGAAAAATCGAACTTCCTTCTTTTGCTACTTCAAATTACTTCTTTCAAATCAA
The DNA here is from genome assembly GCA_023349425.1 of Anthopleura sola. Classification (NCBI taxonomy): domain Eukaryota; kingdom Metazoa; phylum Cnidaria; class Anthozoa; order Actiniaria; family Actiniidae; genus Anthopleura; species Anthopleura sola. Next base: position 414,604 of record JALHLI010000046.1, on the reverse strand, counting down.
TATACTATCGAAAACTAATAAGAGAATAAAGTTTTGGAGTGAATATGGAGTTTTGAGAAAAATGTCAAAAAATCCTGTTTGATGGCTATATATTGGCTTCAAAATTGATTTTGTATATTCAGGAAGGTTAAGCTGAAGAAAATCTTGAATATCTCTGGCTGTACTGAAGCTAGAACTCTAAGTTAAAAAGTTTTATTTACTTTGAACCTCTGGCATCCTATCTAGACAGTTAGTTTGATGATATCGTGTGCGATTAACTAGAATTGAGGCCTGATGAGTTGACCTCTCTCAGCCTTGTTTGTCTTATTTCTCATAGACCTGAACACAGGAGTCGCACCTGGGGGTCAGTGAAAAATCGAACTTCCTTCTTTTGCACCTTAAAATTACTTCTTGAAAATCAATATACTATCGAAAACTAATAAGAAAATAAAGTTTTGGAGTGAATATGGAGTTTTGAGAAAAATGTCAAAAAATCCTGTTTGATGTCTATATATTGGCTTCAAAATTGATTTTGTATATGCAGGAAGGTTAAGCTGAAGAAAATCTTGAATATCTCTGGCTGTACTGAAGCTAGAACTCTAAGTTAAAAAGTTTTACTTACTTTGAACCTCTTGCATCCTATCTAGACAGTTAGTTTGATGATACTGAGTGCGATTAAGTAGAATTGAGGCCTGATGAGTTGACCTCTGTGAGCCTTGTTTGTCCTATTTATCATAGACCTGAACACAGGAGTCGCACCTGGGGGTCAGTGAAAAATCGAACTTCCTTCTTTTCCACCTCAAAACTACTTCTTGAAAATCAATATACTATCGAAAACTAATAAGAAAATAAAGTTTTGGAGTGAATATGGAGTTTTGAGAAAAATGTCAAAAAATCCTGTTTGATGGCTATATATTGCCTTCAAAATTGATTTTGTATATTCAGGAAGGTTAAGCTGAAGAAAATCTTGAATATCTCTGGCTGTACTGAAGCTAGAACTCTAAGTTAAAAAGTTTTATCTACTTTGAACCTCTGGCATCCTATCTAGATAGTTAGTTTGATGATACTGAGTGCGATTAAGTAGAATTGAGGCCTGATGAGTTGACCTCTGTGAGCCTTGTTTGTCTTATTTATCATAGACCTGAACACAGGAGTCCCACCTGGGGTGAATGAAAAATCGAACTTCCTTCTTTTGCTACTTAAAATTACTTCTTAAAAATCAATATACTATCGAAAACTAATAAGAAAATAAAGTTTTGGAGTGAATATGGAGTTTTGAGAAAAATGTCAAAAAATCCTGTTTGATGGCTATATATTGTCTTCAAAATTGATTTTGTATATGCAGGAAGGTTAAGCTGAAGAAAATCTTGAATATCTCTGGCTGTACTGAAGCTAGAACTCTAAGTTAAAAAGTTTTATTTACTTTGAACCTCTGGCTTCCTATCTAGACAGTTAGTTTGATGATATTGTGTGCGATTAACTAGGATTGAGGCCTGATGAGTTGACCTCTCTCAGCCTTGTTTGTCTTATTTATCATAGACCTGAACACAGGAGTCGCACCTGGGGGTTAGTGAAAAATCGAACTTCCTTCTTTTCCTACTTCAAATTACTTCTTGAAAATCAATATACTATCGAAAACTAATAAGAGAATAAAGTTTTGGAGTGAATATGGAGTTTTGAGAAAAATGTCAAAAAATCCTGTTTGATGGCTATATATTGGCTTCAAAATTGATTTTGTATATTCAGGAAGGTTAAGCTGAAGAAAATCTTGAATATCTCTGGCTGTACTGAAGCTAGAACTCTAAGTTAAAAAGTTTTATTTACTTTGAACCTCTGGCATCCTATCTAGACAGTTAGTTTGATGATATCGTGTGCGATTAACTAGAATTGAGGCCTGATGAGTTGACCTCTCTCAGCCTTGTTTGTCTTATTTCTCATAGACCTGAACACAGGAGTCGCACCTGGGGGTCAGTGAAAAATCGAACTTCCTTCTTTTGCACCTTAAAATTACTTCTTGAAAATCAATATACTATCGAAAACTAATAAGAAAATAAAGTTTTGGAGTGAATATGGAGTTTTGAGAAAAATGTCAAAAAATCCTGTTTGATGTCTATATATTGGCTTCAAAATTGATTTTGTATATGCAGGAAGGTTAAGCTGAAGAAAATCTTGAATATCTCTGGCTGTACTGAAGCTAGAACTCTAAGTTAAAAAGTTTTACTTACTTTGAACCTCTTGCATCCTATCTAGACAGTTAGTTTGATGATACTGAGTGCGATTAAGTAGAATTGAGGCCTGATGAGTTGACCTCTGTGAGCCTTGTTTGTCCTATTTATCATAGACCTGAACACAGGAGTCGCACCTGGGGGTCAGTGAAAAATCGAACTTCCTTCTTTTCCACCTCAAAACTACTTCTTGAAAATCAATATACTATCGAAAACTAATAAGAAAATAAAGTTTTGGAGTGAATATGGAGTTTTGAGAAAAATGTCAAAAAATCCTGTTTGATGGCTATATATTGCCTTCAAAATTGATTTTGTATATTCAGGAAGGTTAAGCTGAAGAAAATCTTGAATATCTCTGGCTGTACTGAAGCTAGAACTCTAAGTTAAAAAGTTTTATCTACTTTGAACCTCTGGCATCCTATCTAGATAGTTAGTTTGATGATACTGAGTGCGATTAAGTAGAATTGAGGCCTGATGAGTTGACCTCTGTGAGCCTTGTTTGTCTTATTTATCATAGACCTGAACACAGGAGTCCCACCTGGGGTGAATGAAAAATCGAACTTCCTTCTTTTGCTACTTAAAATTACTTCTTAAAAATCAATATACTATCGAAAACTAATAAGAAAATAAAGTTTTGGAGTGAATATGGAGTTTTGAGAAAAATGTCAAAAAATCCTGTTTGATGGCTATATATTGTCTTCAAAATTGATTTTGTATATGCAGGAAGGTTAAGCTGAAGAAAATCTTGAATATCTCTGGCTGTACTGAAGCTAGAACTCTAAGTTAAAAAGTTTTATTTACTTTGAACCTCTGGCTTCCTATCTAGACAGTTAGTTTGATGATATTGTGTGCGATTAACTAGAATTGAGGCCTGATGAGTTGACCTCTCTCAGCCTTGTTTGTCTTATTTATCATACACCTGAACACAGGAGTCGCACCTGGGGGTTAGTGAAAAATCGAACTTCCTTCTTTTGCACCTTAAAATTACTTCTTGAAAATCAATATACTATCGAAAACTAATAAGAAAATAAAGTTTTGGAGTGAATAAGGAGTTTTGAGAAAAATGTCAAAAAATCCTGTTTGATGGCTATATATTGGCTTCAAAATTGATTTTGTATATGCAGGAAGGTTAAGCTGAAGAAAATCTTGAATATCTCTGGCTGTACTGAAGCTAGAACGCTAAGTTAAAAAGTTTTATCTAGTTTGAACCTCTGGCATCCTATCTAGACAGTTAGTTTGATGATATCGTGTGCGATAAAGTAGAATTGAGGCCTGATGACTTGACCTCTGTGAGCCTTGTTTGTCCTATTTATCATAGACCTGAACACAGGAGTCGCACCTGGGGGTCAGTGAAAAATCGAACTTCCTTCTTTTCCACCTCAAAATTACTTCTTGAAAATCAATATACTATCGAAAACTAATAAGAAAATAAAGTTTTGGAGTGAATATGGAGTTTTGAGAAAAATGTCAAAAAATCCTGTTTGATGGCTATATATTGGCTTCAAAATTGATTTTGTATATGCAGGAAGGTTAAGCTGAAGAAAATCTTGAATATCTCTGGCTGTACTGAAGCTAGAACGCTAAGTTAAAAAGTTTTATCTACTTTGAACCTCTGGCATCCTATCTAGACATTTAGTTTGATGATATCGTGTGCGATTAACTAGAATTGAGGCCTGATGAGTTGACCTCTCTGAGCCTTGTTTGTCTTATTTATCATAGACCTGAACAAAGGAGTCGCAACTGGGGGTCAGTGAAAAATCGAACTTCCTTCTTTTCCACCTCAAAATTACTTCTTGAAAATCAATATACTATCGAAAACTAATAAGAAAATAAAGTTTTGGAGTGAATATGGAGTTTTGAGAAAAATGTCAAAAAATCCTGTTTGATGGCTATATATTGGCTTCAAAATTGATTTTGTATATGCAGGAAGGTTAAGCTGAAGAAAATCTTGAATATCTCTGGCTGTACTGAAGCTAGAACGCTAAGTTAAAAAGTTTTAACTAGTTTGAACCTCTGGCATCCTATCTAGACAGTTAGTTTGATGATATCGTGTGCGATAAAGTAGAATTAAGGCCTGATGAGTTGACCTCTGTGAGCCTTGTTTGTCTTATTTATCATAGACCTGAACACAGGAGTCCCACCTGGGGGTGAATGAAAAATCGAACTTCCTTCTTTTCCACCTCAAAATTACTTCTTGAAAATCAATATACTATCGAAAACTAATAAGAAAATAAAGTTTTGGAGTGAATATGGAGTTTTGAGAAAAATGTCAAAAAATCCTGTTTGATGGCTATATATTGGCTTCAAAATTGATTTTGTATATGCAGGAAGGTTAAGCTGAAGAAAATCTTGAATATCTCTGGCTGTACTGAAGCTAGAACTCTAAGTTAAAAAGTTTTACTTACTTTGAACCTCTGGCATCCTATCTAGAGAGTTAGTTTGATGATACTGAGTGCGATTAAGTAGAATTGAGGACTGATGAGTTGACCTCTGTGAGCCTTGTTTGTCCTATTTATCATAAACCTGAACACAGGAGTCGCACCTGGGGGTCAGTGAAAAATCGAACTTCCTTCTTTTCCACCTCAAAATTACTTCTTGAAAATCAATATACTATCGAAAACTAATAAGAAAATAAAGTTTTGGAGTGAATATGGAGTTTTGAGAAAAATGTCAAAAAATCCTGTTTGATGGCTATATATTGGCTTCAAAATTGATTTTGTATATGCAGGAAGGTTAAGCTGAAGAAAATCTTGAATATCTCTGGCTGTACTGAAGCTAGAACTCTAAGTTAAAAAGTTGTATCTACTTTGAACCTCTGGCATCCTATCTAGACAGTTAGTTTGATGATATCGAGTGCGATAAAGTAGAATTGAGGCCTGATGAGTTGACCTCTGTGAGCGTTGTTTGTCTTATTTATTATAGACCTGAACACAGGAGTCGCACCTGGGGGTGAATGAAACATCGAACTTCCTTCTTTTCCACCTCAAAATTACTTCTTGAAAATCAATATACTATCGAAAACTAATAAGAAAATAAAGTTTTGGAGTGAATATGGAGTTTTGAGAAAAATGTCAAAAAATCCTGTTTGATGGCTATATATTGCCTTCAAAATTGATTTTGTATATGCAGGAAGGTTAAGCTGAAGAAAATCTTGAATATCTCTGGCTGTACTGAAGCTAGAACTCTAACTTAAAAAGTTGTATATACTTTGAACCTCTGGCATCCTATCTAGACAGTTAGTTTGATGATATCGAGTGCGATAAAGTAGAATTGAGGCCTGATGAGTTGACCTCTGTGAGCGTTGTTTGTCTTATTTATTATAGACCTGAACACAGGTGTCCCACCTGGGGGTGAATGAAACATCGAACTTCCTTCTTTTCCACCTCAAAATTACTTCTTGAAAATCAATATACTATCGAAAACTAATAAGAAAATAAAGTTTTGGAGTGAATATGGAGTTTTGAGAAAAATGTCAAAAAATCCTGTTTGATGGCTATATATTGTCTTCAAAATTGATTTTGTATATGCAGGAAGGTTAAGCTGAAGAAAATCTTGAATATCTCTGGCTGCACTGAAGCTAGAACTCTAAGTTAAAAAGTTTTATTTACTTTGAACCTCTGGCATCCTATCTAGACAGTTAGTTTGATGATATCGTGTGCGATTAACTAGAATTGAGGCCTGATGAGTTGACCTCTGTGAGCGTTGTTTGTCTTATTTATCATAGACCTGAACACAGGAGTCGCACCTGGGGGTCAGTGAAAAATCGAACTTCCTTCTTTTGCACCTTATAATTACTTCTTGAAAATCAATATACTATCGAAAACTAATAAGAAAATAAAGTTTTGGAGTGAATATGGAGTTTTGAGAAAAATGTCAAAAAATCCTGTTTGATGGCTATATATTGGCTTCAAAATTGATTTTGTATATGCAGGAAGGTTAAGCTGAAGAAAATCTTGAATATCTCTGGCTGTATTGAAGCTAGAACGCTAAGTTAAAAAGTTTTATCTAGTTTGAACCTCTGGCATCCTATCTAGACAGTTAGTTTGATGATATCGTGTGCGATAAAGTAGAATTGAGGCCTGATGACTTGACCTCTGTGAGCCTTGTTTGTCTTATTTATCATAGACCTGAACACAGGAGTCGCACCTGGGGGTCAGTGAAAAATCGAACTTCCTTCTTTTCCACCTCAAAATTACTTCTTGAAAATCAATATACTATCGAAAACTAATAAGAAAATAAAGTTTTGGAGTGAATATGGAGTTTTGAGAAAAATGTCAAAAAATCCTGTTTGATGGCTATATATTGGCTTCAAAATTGATTTTGTATATGCAGGAAGGTTAAGCTGAAGAAAATCTTGAATATCTCTGGCTGTACTGAAGCTAGAACTCTAAGTTAAAAAGTTTTACTTACTTTGAACCTCTGGCATCCTATCTAGACAGTTAGTTTGATGATACTGAGTGCGATTAAGTAGAATTGAGGCCTGATGAGTTGACCTCTGTGAGCCTTGTTTGTCCTATTTATCATAGACCTGAACACAGGAGTCGCACCTGGGGGTCAGTGAAAAATCGAACTTCCTTATTTTCCACCTCAAAATTACTTCTTTAAAATCAATATACTATCGAAAACTAATAAGAAAATAAAGTTTTGGAGTGAATATAGAGTTTTGAGAAAAATGTCAAAAAATCCTGTTTGATGGCTATATATTGCCTTCAAAATTGATTTTGTATATGCAGGAAGGTTAAGCTGAAGAAAATCTTGAATATCTCTGGCTGTACTGAAGCTAGAACTCTAAGTTAAAAAGTTGTATCTACTTTGAACCTCTGGCATCCTATCTAGACAGTTAGTTTGATGATATCGAGTGCGATAAAGTAGAATTGAGGCCTGATGAGTTGACCTCTGTGAGCGTTGTTTGTCTTATTTATTATAGACCTGAACACAGGAGTCGCACCTGGGGGTGAATGAAACATAGAACTTCCTTCTTTTCCACCTCAAAATTACTTCTTGAAAATCAATATACTATCGAAAACTAATAAGAAAATAAAGTTTTGGAGTGAATATGGAGTTTTGAGAAAAATGTCAAAAAATCCTGTTTGATGGCTATATATTGGCTTCAAAATTGATTTTGTATATGCAGGAAGGTTAAGCTGAAGAAAATCTTGAATATCTCTGGCTGTACTGAAGCTAGAACTCTAAGTTAAAAAGTTTTACTTACTTTGAACCTCTGGCATCCTATCTAGACAGTTAGTTTGATGATACTGAGTGCGATTAAGTAGAATTGAGGCCTGATGAGTTGACCTCTGTGAGCCTTGTTTGTCCTATTTATCATAGACCTGAACACAGGAGTCGCACCTGGGGGTCAGTGAAAAATCGAACTTCCTTATTTTCCTACTCAAAATTACTTCTTTAAAATCAATATACTATCGAAAACTAATAAGAAAATAAAGTTTTGGAGTGAATATAGAGTTTTGAGAAAAATGTCAAAAAATCCTGTTTGATGGCTATATATTGCCTTCAAAATTGATTTTGTATATGCAGGAAGGTTAAGCTGAAGAAAATCTTGAATATCTCTGGCTGTACTGAAGCTAGAACTCTAAGTTAAAAAGTTGTATCTACTTTGAACCTCTGGCATCCTATCTAGACAGTTAGTTTGATGATATCGAGTGCGATAAAGTAGAATTGAGGCCTGATGAGTTGACCTCTGTGAGCGTTGTTTGTCTTATTTATTATAGACCTGAACACAGGAGTCGCACCTGGGGGTGAATGAAACATCGAACTTCCTTCTTTTCCACCTCAAAATTACTTCTTGAAAATCAATATACTATCGAAAACTAATAAGAAAATAAAGTTTTGGAGTGAATATGGAGTTTTGAGAAAAATGTCAAAAAATCCTGTTTGATGGCTATATATTGCCTTCAAAATTGATTTTGTATATGCAGGAAGGTTAAGCTGAAGAAAATCTTGAATATCTCTGGCTGTACTGAAGCTAGAACTCTAACTTAAAAAGTTGTATATACTTTGAACCTCTGGCATCCTATCTAGACAGTTAGTTTGATGATATCGAGTGCGATAAAGTAGAATTGAGGCCTGATGAGTTGACCTCTGTGAGCGTTGTTTGTCTTATTTATTATAGACCTGAACACAGGTGTCCCACCTGGGGGTGAATGAAACATCGAACTTCCTTCTTTTCCACCTCAAAATTACTTCTTGAAAATCAATATACTATCGAAAACTAATAAGAAAATAAAGTTTTGGAGTGAATATGGAGTTTTGAGAAAAATGTCAAAAAATCCTGTTTGATGGCTATATATTGTCTTCAAAATTGATTTTGTATATGCAGGAAGGTTAAGCTGAAGAAAATCTTGAATATCTCTGGCTGCACTGAAGCTAGAACTCTAAGTTAAAAAGTTTTATTTACTTTGAACCTCTGGCATCCTATCTAGACAGTTAGTTTGATGATATCGTGTGCGATTAACTAGAATTGAGGCCTGATGAGTTGACCTCTCTCAGCCTTGTTTGTCTTATTTATCATAGACCTGAACACAGGAGTCGCACCTGGGGGTCAGTGAAAAATCGAACTTCCTTCTTTTGCACCTTATAATTACTTCTTGAAAATCAATATACTATCGAAAACTAATAAGAAAATAAAGTTTTGGAGTGAATATGGAGTTTTGAGAAAAATGTCAAAAAATCCTGTTTGATGGCTATATATTGGCTTCAAAATTGATTTTGTATATGCAGGAAGGTTAAGCTGAAGAAAATCTTGAATATCTCTGGCTGTATTGAAGCTAGAACGCTAAGTTAAAAAGTTTTATCTAGTTTGAACCTCTGGCATCCTATCTAGACAGTTAGTTTGATGATATCGTGTGCGATAAAGTAGAATTGAGGCCTGATGACTTGACCTCTGTGAGCCTTGTTTGTCTTATTTATCATAGACCTGAACACAGGAGTCGCACCTGGGGGTCAGTGAAAAATCGAACTTCCTTCTTTTCCACCTCAAAATTACTTCTTGAAAATCAATATACTATCGAAAACTAATAAGAAAATAAAGTTTTGGAGTGAATATGGAGTTTTGAGAAAAATGTCAAAAAATCCTGTTTGATGGCTATATATTGGCTTCAAAATGGATTTTGTATATGCAGGAAGGTTAAGCTGAAGAAAATCTTGAATATCTCTGGCTGTACTGAAGCTAGAACTCTAAGTTAAAAAGTTTTACTTACTTTGAACCTCTGGCATCCTATCTAGACAGTTAGTTTGATGATACTGAGTGCGATTAATTAGAATTGAGGCCTGATGAGTTGACCTCTGTGAGCCTTGTTTGTCCTATTTATCATAGACCTGAACACAGGAGTCGCACCTGGGGGTCAGTGAAAAATCGAACTTCCTTCTTTTCCACCTCAAAATTACTTCTTGAAAATCAATATACTATCGAAAACTAATAAGAAAATAAAGTTTTGGAGTGAATATGGAGTTTTGAGAAAAATGTCAAAAAATCCTGTTTGATGGCTATATATTGGCTTCAAAATTGATTTTGTATATGCAGGAAGGTTAAGCTGAAGAAAATCTTGAATATCTCTGGCTGTACTGAAGCTAGAACTCTAAGTTAAAAAGTTTTACTTACTTTGAACCTCTGGCATCCTATCTAGACAGTTAGTTTGATGATACTGAGTGCGATTAAGTAGAATTGAGGCCTGATGAGTTGACCTCTGTGAGCCTTGTTTGTCCTATTTATCATAGACCTGAACACAGGAGTCGCACCTGGGGGTCAGTGAAAAATCGAACTTCCTTATTTTCCACCTCAAAATTACTTCTTTAAAATCAATATACTATCGAAAACTAATAAGGAAATAAAGTTTTGGAGTGAATATAGAGTTTTGAGAAAAATGTCAAAAAATCCTGTTTGATGGCTATATATTGCCTTCAAAATTGATTTTGTATATGCAGGAAGGTTAAGCTGAAGAAAATCTTGAATATCTCTGGCTGTACTGAAGCTAGAACTCTAAGTTAAAAAGTTTTATCTACTTTGAACCTCTGGCATCCTATCTAGACAGTTAGTTTGATGATATCGAGTGCGATAAAGTAGAATTGAGGCCTGATGAGTTGACCTCTGTGAGCGTTGTTTGTCTTATTTATTATAGACCTGAACACAGGAGTCGCACCTGGGGGTGAATGAAACATAGAACTTCCTTCTTTTCCACCTCAAAATTACTTCTTGAAAATCAATATACTATCGAAAACTAATAAGAAAATAAAGTTTTGGAGTGAATATGGAGTTTTGAGAAAAATGTCAAAAAATCCTGTTTGATAGCTATATATTGGCTTCAAAATTGATTTTGTATATGCAGGAAGGTTAAGCTGAAGAAAATCTTGAATATCTCTGGCTGTACTGAAGCTAGAACTCTAAGTTAAAAAGTTGTATCTACTTTGAACCTCTGGCATCCTATCTAGACAGTTAGTTTGATGATATCGAGTGCGATAAAGTAGAATTGAGGCCTGATGAGTTGACCTCTGTGAGCGTTGTTTGTCTTATTTATTATAGACCTGAACACAGGAGTCCCACCTGGGGGTGAATGAAACATCGAACTTCCTTCTTTTCCACCTCAAAATTACTTCTTGAAAATCAATATACTATCGAAAACTAATAAGAAAATAAAGTTTTGGAGTGAATATGGAGTTTTGAGAAAAATGTCAAAAAATCCTGTTTGATGGCTATATATTGTCTTCAAAATTGATTTTGTATATGCAGGAAGGTTAAGCTGAAGAAAATCTTGAATATCTCTGGCTGTACTGAAGCTAGAACTCTAAGTTAAAAAGTTTTATTTACTTTGAACCTCTGGCATCCTATCTAGACAGTTAGTTTGATGATATCGTGTGCGATTAACTAGAATTGAGGCCTGATGAGTTGACCTCTCTCAGCCTTGTTTGTCTTATTTATCATAGACCTGAACACAGGAGTCGCACCTGGGGGTCAGTGAAAAATCGAACTTCCTTCTTTTGCACCTTATAATTACTTCTTGAAAATCAATATACTATCGAAAACTAATAAGAAAATAAAGTTTTGGAGTGAATATGGAGTTTTGAGAAAAATGTCAAAAAATCCTGTTTGATGGCTATATATTGGCTTCAAAATTGATTTTGTATATGCAGGAAGGTTAAGCTGAAGAAAATCTTGAATATCTCTGGCTGTATTGAAGCTACAACGCTAAGTTAAAAAATTTTATCTAGTTTGAACCTCTGGCATCCTATCTAGACAGTTAGTTTGATGATATCGTGTGCGATAAAGTAGAATTGAGGCCTGATGACTTGACCTCTGTGAGCCTTGTTTGTCTTATTTATCATAGACCTGAACACAGGGGTCGCACCTGGGGGTCAGTGAAAAATCGAACTTCCTTCTTTTCCACCTCAAAATTACTTCTTGAAAATCAATATACTATCGAAAACTAATAAGAAAATAAAGTTTTGGAGTGAATATGGAGTTTTGAGAAAAATGTCAAAAAATCCTGTTTGATGGCTATATATTGGCTTCAAAATTGATTTTGTATATGCAGGAAGGTTAAGCTGAAGAAAATCTTGAATATCTCTGGCTGTACTGAAGCTAGAACTCTAAGTTAAAAAGTTTTACTTACTTTGAACCTCTGGCATCCTATCTAGACAGTTAGTTTGATGATACTGAGTGCGATTAAGTAGAATTGAGGCCTGATAAGTTGACCTCTGTGAGCCTTGTTTGTCCTATTTATCATAGACGTGAACACAGGAGTCGCACCTGGGGGTCAGTGAAAAATCGAACTTCCTTATTTTCCACCTCAAAATTACTTCTTTAAAATCAATATACTATCGAAAACTAATAAGAAAATAAAGTTTTGGAGTGAATATAGAGTTTTGAGAAAAATGTCAAAAAATCCTGTTTGATGGCTATATATTGCCTTCAAAATTGATTTTGTATATGCAGGAAGGTTAAGCTGAAGAAAATCTTGAATATCTCTGGCTGTACTGAAGCTAGAACTCTAAGTTAAAAAGTTGTATCTACTTTGAACCTCTGGCATCCTATCTAGACAGTTAGTTTGATGATATCGAGTGCGATAAAGTAGAATTGAGGCCTGATGAGTTGACCTCTGTGAGCGTTGTTTGTCTTATTTATTATAGACCTGAAAACAGGAGTCGCACCTGGGGGTGAATGAAACATAGAACTTCCTTCTTTTCTACCTCAAAATTACTTCTTGAAAATCAATATACTATCGAAAACTAATAAGAAAATAAAGTTTTGGAGTGAATATGGAGTTTTGAGAAAAATGTCAAAAAATCCTGTTTGATGGCTATATATTGGCTTCAAAATTGATTTTGTATATGCAGGAAAGTTAAGCTGAAGAAAATCTTGAATATCTCTGGCTGTACTGAAGCTAGAACTCTAAGTTAAAAAGTTGTATCTACTTTGAACCTCTGGCATCCTATCTAGACAGTTAGTTTGATGATATCGAGTGCGATAAAGTAGAATTGAGGCCTGATGAGTTGACCTCTGTGAGCGTTGTTTGTCTTATTTATTATAGACCTGAACACAGGAGTCGCACCTGGGGGTGAATGAAACATCGAACTTCCTTCTTTTCCACCTCAAAATTACTTCTTGAAAATCAATATACTATTGAAAACTAATAAGACAATAAAGTTTTGGAGTGAATATGGAGTTTTGAGAAAAATGTCAAAAAATCCTGTTTGATGGCTATATATTGTCTTCAAAATTGATTTTGTATATGCAGGAAGGTTAAGCTGAAGAAAATCTTGAATATCTCTGGCTGTACTGAAGCTAGAACTCTAAGTTAAAAAGTTGTATCTACTTTGAACCTCTGGCATCCTATCTAGACAGTTAGTTTGATGATATCGAGTGCGATAAAGTAGAATTGAGGCCTGATGAGTTGACCTCTGTGAGCGTTGTTTGTCTTATTTATCATAGACCTGAAAACAGGAGTCGCACCTGGGGGTCAGTGAAAAATCGAACTTCCTTCTTTTCCACCTCAAAATTACTTCTTGAAAATCAATATACTATCGAAAACTAATAAGAAAATATAGTTTTGGAGTGAATATGGAGTTTTGAGAAAAATGTCAAAAAATCCTGTTTGATGGCTATATATTGGCTTCAAAATTGATTTTGTATATGCAGGAAGGTTAAGCTGAAGAAAATCTTGAATATCTCTGGCTGTACTGAAGCTAGAACTCTAAGTTAAAAAGTTTTACTTACTTTGAACCTCTGGCATCCTATCTAGACAGTTAGTTTGATGATACTGAGTGCGATTAAGTAGAATTGAGGCCTGATGAGTTGACCTCTGTGAGCCTTGTTTGTCCTATTTATCATAGACCTGAACACAGGAGTCGCACCTGGGGGTCAGTGAAAAATCGAACTTCCTTATTTTCCACCTCAAAATTACTTCTTTAAAATCAATATACTATCGAAAACTAATAAGAAAATAAAGTTTTGGAGTGAATATGGAGTTTTGAGAAAAATGTCAAAAAATCCTGTTTGATGGCTATATATATTGGCTTCAAAATTGATTTTGTATATGCAGGAAGGTTAAGCTGAAGAAAATCTTGAATATCTCTGGCTGTACTGAAGCTAGAACTCTAAGTTAAAAAGTTTTATCTAGTTTGAACCTCTGGCATCCTATCTAGACAGTTAGTTTGATGATATCGAGTGCGATAAAGTAGAATTGAGGCCTGATGAGTTGACCTCTGTGAGCGTTGTTTGTCTTATTTATTATAGACCTGAACACAGGAGTCCCACCTGGGGGTGAATGAAACATCGAACTTCCTTCTTTTCCACCTCAAAATTACTTCTTGAAAATCAATATACTATCGAAAACTAATAAGAAAATAAAGTTTTGGAGTGAATATGGAGTTTTGAGAAAAATGTCAAAAAATCCAGTTTGATGGCTATATATTGTCTTCAAAATTGATTTTGTATATGCAGGAAGGTTAAGCTGAAGAAAATCTTGAATATCTCTGGCTGTACTGAAGCTAGAACTCTAAGTTAAAAAGTTTTATTTACTTTGAACCTCTGGCATCCTATCTAGACAGTTAGTTTGATGATATCGTGTGCGATTAACTAGAATTGAGGCCTGATGAGTTGACCTCTCTCAGCCTTGTTTGTCTTATTTATAATAGACCTGAACACAGGAGTCGCACCTGGGGGTCAGTGAAAAATCGAACTTCCTTCTTTTGCACCTTATAATTACTTCTTGAAAATCAATATACTATCGAAAACTAATAAGAAAATAAAGTTTTGGAGTGAATATGGAGTTTTGAGAAAAATGTCAAAAAATCCTGTTTGATGGCTATATATTGGCTTCAAAATTGATTTTGTATATGCAGGAAGGTTAAGCTGAAGAAAATCTTGAATATCTCTGGCTGTATTGAAGCTACAACGCTAAGTTAAAAAGTTTTATCTAGTTTGAACCTCTGGCATCCTATCTAGACAGTTAGTTTGATGATATCGTGTGCGATTAACTAGAATTGAGGCCTGATGAGTTGACCTCTCTCAGCCTTGTTTGTCTTATTTATAATAGACCTGAACACAGGAGTCGCACCTGGGGGTCAGTGAAAAATCGAACTTCCTTCTTTTGCACCTTATAATTACTTCTTGAAAATCAATATACTATCGAAAACTAATAAGAAAATAAAGTTTTGGAGTGAATATGGAGTTTTGAGAAAAATGTCAAAAAATCCTGTTTGATGGCTATATATTGGCTTCAAAATTGATTTTGTATATGCAGGAAGGTTAAGCTGAAGAAAATCTTGAATATCTCTGGCTGTATTGAAGCTACAACGCTAAGTTAAAAAGTTTTATCTAGTTTGAACCTCTGGCATCCTATCTAGACAGTTAGTTTGATGATATCGTGTGCGATAAAGTAGAATTGAGGCCTGATGACTTGACCTCTGTGAGCCTTGTTTGTCTTATTTATCATAGACCTGAACACAGGAGTCCCACCTGGGGGCCAGTGAAAAATCGAACTTCCTTCTTTTCCACCTCAAAATTACTTCTTGAAAATCAATATACTATCGAAAACTAATAAGAAAATAAAGTTTTGGAGTGAATATGGAGTTTTGAGAAAAATGTCAAAAAATCCTGTTTGATGGCTATATATTGTCTTCAAAATTGATTTTGTATATGCAGGAAGGTTAAGCTGAAGAAAATCTTGAATATCTCTGGCTGTACTGAAGCTAGAACTCTAAGTTAAAAAGTTTTATTTACTTTGAACCTCTGGCATCCTATCTAGACAGTTAGTTTGATGATATCGTGTGCGATTAACTAGAATTGAGGCCTGATGAGTTGACCTCTCTCAGCCTTGTTGGTCTTATTTATCATAGACCTGAACACAGGAGTCGCACCTGGGGGTCAGTGAAAAATCGAACTTCGTTCTTTTGCACCTTAAAATTACTTCTTGAAAATCAATATACTATCGAAAACTAATAAGAAAATAAAGTTTTGGAGTGAATATGGAGTTTTGAGAAAAATGTCAAAAAAATCCTGTTTGATGGCTATATATTGGCTTCAAAATTGATTTTGTATATGCAGGAAGGTTAAGCTGAAGAAAATCTTGAATATCTCTGGCTGTACTGAAGCTAGAACGCTAAGTTAAAAAGTTTTATTTACTTTGAACCTCTGGCATCCTATCTAGAAAGTTAGTTTGATGATATCGTGTTCGATAAAGTAGAATTGAGGCCAGATGACTTGACCTCTGTGAGCCTTGTTTGTCTTATTTATCATAGACCTGAACACAGGAGTCGCACCTGGGGGCCAGTGAAAAATCGAACTTCCTTCTTTTCCACCTCAAAATTACTTCTTGAAAATCAATATACTATCGAAAACTAATAAGAAAATAAAGTTTTGGAGTGAATATGGAGTTTTGAGAAAAATGACAAAAAATCCTGTTTGATGGCTATATATTGGCTTCAAAATTGATTTTGTATATGCAGGAAGGTTAAGCTGAAGAAAATCTTGAATATCTCTGGCTGTACTGAAGCTAAAACTCTAAGTTAAAACGTTTTATCTACTTTGAACCTCTGGCATCCTATCTAGACAGTTAGTTTGATGATACTGAGTGCGATAAAGTAGAATTGAGGCCTCATGAGTTGACCTCTGTGAGCCTTGTTTGTCTTATTTATCATAGACCTGAACACAGGAGTCCCACCTGGGGGTGAATGAAAAATCGAACTTCCTTCTTTTGCACCTTAAATTACTTCTTGAAAATCAATATACTATCGAAAACTAATAAGAAAATAAAGTTTTGGAGTGAATATGGAGTTTTGAGAAAAATGTTAAAAAATCCTGTTTGATGGCTATATATTGGCTTCAAAATTCATTTTGTATATGCAGGAAGGTTAAGCTGAAGAAAATCGTGAATATCTCTGGCTGTACTGAAGCTAGAACTCTAAGTTAAAAAGTTTTATCTACTTTGAACCTCTGGCATCCTATCTAGACAGTTAGTTTGATGATATCGTGTGCGATTAAGTAGAATTGAGGCCTGATGACTTGACCTCTGTGAGCCTTGTTTGTCCTATTTATCATAGACCTGAACACAGGAGTCGCACCTGGGGGTCAGTAAAAAATCGAACTTCCTTCTTTTCCACCTCAAAATTACTTCTTGAAAATCAATATACTATCGAAAACTAATAAGAAAATAAAGTTTTGGAATGAATATGGAGTTTTGAGAAAAATGTCAAAAAATCCTGTTTGATGGCTATATATTGGCTTCAAAATTGATTTTGTATATGCAGGAAGGTTAAGCTGAAGAAACTCTTGAATATCTCTGGCTGTACTGAAGCTAGAACTCTAAGTTAAAAAGTTTTATCTACTTTGAACCTCTGGCATCCTATCTAGACAGTTAGTTTGATGATATCGTGTGCGATTAACTAGAATTGAGGCCTGATGAGTTGACCTCTCTCAGCCTTGTTTGTCTTATTTATCATAGACCTGAACACAGGAGTCGCACCTGGGGGTCAGTGAAAAATCGAACTTCCTTCTTTTGCACCTTAAAATTACTTCTTGAAAATCAATATACTATCGAAAACTAATAAGAAAATAAAGTTTTGGAGTGAATATGGAGTTTTGAGAAAAATGTCAAAAAATCCTGTTTGATGGCTATATATTGGCTTCAAAATTGATTTTGTATATGCAGGAAGGTTAAGCTGAAGAAAATCTTGAATATCTCTGGCTGTATTGAAGCTAGAACGCTAAGTTAAAAAGTTTTATCTACTTTGAACCTCTGGCATCCTATCTAGACAGTTAGTTTGATGATACTGAGTGCGATAAAGTAGAATTGAGGCCTCATGAGTTGACCTCTGTGAGCCTTGTTTGTCTTATTTATCATAGACCTGAACACAGGAGTCCCAACTGGGGGTGAATGAAAAATCGAACTTCCTTCTTTTGCACCTTAAAATTACTTCTTGAAAATCAATATACTATCGAAAACTAATAAGAAAATAAAGTTTTGGAGTGAATATGGAGTTTTTTGAAAAATGTCAAAAAATCCTGTTTGATGGCTATATATTGTGTTCAAAATTGATTTTGTATATGCAGGAAGGTTAAGCTGAAGAAAATCTTGAATATCTCTGGCTGTACTGAAGCTAGAACTCTAAGTTAAAAAGTTTTTTCTACTTTGAACCTCTGGCATCCTATCTAGACAGTTAGTTTGATGATATCGTTTGCGATTAAGTAGAATTGAGGCCTGATGACTTGACCTCTGTGAGCCTTGGTTGTCCTATTTATCATAGACCTGAACACAGGAGTCGCACCTGGGGGTCAGTGAAAAATCGAACTTCCTTCTTTTCCACCTCAAAATTACTTCTTGAAAATCAATATACTATCGAAAACTAATAAGAAAATAAAGTTTTGGAGTGAATATGGAGTTTTGAGAAAAATTTCAAAAAATCCTGTTTGATGGCTATATATTGGCTTCAAAATTGATTTTGTATATATAGGAAGGTTAAGCTAAAGAAAATCTTGAATATCTCTGGCTGTATTGAAGCTAGAACGCTAAGTTAAAAAGTTTTATCTACTTTGAACCTCTGGCATCCTATCTAGACAGTTAGTTTGATGATACTGAGTGCGATAAAGTAGAATTGAGGCCTCATGAGTTGACCTCTGTGAGCCTTGTTTGTCTTATTTATCATAGACCTGAACACAGGAGTCCCACCTGGGGGTGAATGAAAAATCGAACTTCCTTCTTTTCCACCTCAAAATTACTTCTTGAAAATCAATATACTATCGAAAACTAAGAAGAAAATAAAGTTTTGGATTGAATATGGAGTTTTGAGAAAAATGTCAAAAAATCTCGTTTGATGGCTATATATTGTCTTCAAAATTGATTTTGTATATGCAGGAAGGTTAAGCTGAAGAAAATCTTGAATATCTCTGGCTGTACTGAAGCTAGAACTCTAAGTTAAAAAGTTTTATCTACTTTGAACCTCTGGCATCCTATCTAGACAGTTAGTTTGATGATATCGTGTGCGATTAACTAGAATTGAGGCCTGATGAGTTGACCTCTCTCAGCCTTGTTTGTCTTATTTATCATAGACCTGAACACAGGAGTCGCACCTGGGGGTCAGTGAAAAATCGAACTTCCTTCTTTTGCACCTTATAATTACTTCTTGAAAATCAATATACTATCGAAAACTAATAAGAAAATAAAGTTTTGGAGTGAATATGGAGTTTTGAGAAAAATGTCAAAAAATCCTGTTTGATGGCTATATATTGGCTTCAAAATTGATTTTGTATATGCAGGAAGGTTAAGCTGAAGAAAATCTTGAATATCTCTGGCTGTACTGAAGCTAGAACGCTAAGTTAAAAAGTTTTATCTAGTTTGAACCTCTGGCATCCTATCTAGACAGTTAGTTTGATGATATCGTGTGCGATAAAGTAGAATTGAGGCCTGATGACTTGACCTCTGTGAGCCTTGTTTGTCTTATTTATCATAGACCTGAACACAGGAGTCGCACCTGGGGGTCAGTGAAAAATCGAACTTCCTTCTTTTCCACCTCAAAATTACTTCTTGAAAATCAATATACTATCGAAAACTAATAAGAAAATAAAGTTTTGGAGTGAATATGGAGTTTTGAGAAAAATGTCAAAAAATCCTGTTTGATGGCTATATATTGCCTTCAAAATTGATTTTGTATATGCAGGAAGGTTAAGCTGAAGAAAATCTTGAATATCTCTGGCTGTATTGAAGCTAGAACTCTAAGTTAAAAAGTTGTATCTACTTTGAACCTCTGGCATCCTATCTAGACAGTTAGTTTGATGATATCGAGTGCGATAAAGTAGAATTGAGGCCTGATGAGTTGACCTCTGTGAGCGTTGTTTGTCTTATTTATCATAGACCTGAACACAGGAGTCGCACCTGGGGGTCAGTGAAAAATCGAACTTCCTTCTTTTCCACCTCTAAATTACTTCTTGAAAAATCAATATACTATCGAAAACTAATAAGAAAATATAGTTTTGGAGTGAATATGGAGTTTTGAGAAAAATGTCAAAAAATCCTGTTTGATGGCTATATATTGGCTTCAAAATTGATTTTGTATATGCAGGAAGGTTAAGCTGAAGAAAATCTTGAATATCTCTGGCTGTACTGAAGCTAGAACTCTAAGTTAAAAAGTTTTACTTACTTTGAACCTCTGGCATCCTATCTAGACAGTTAGTTTGATGATACTGAGTGCGATTAAGTAGAATTGAGGCCTGATGAGTTGACCTCTGTGAGCGTTGTTTGTCCTATTTATCATAGACCTGAACACAGGAGTCGCACCTGGGGGTCAGTGAAAAATCGAACTTCCTTATTTTCCACCTCAAAATTACTTCTTTAAAATCAATATACTATCGAAAACTAATAAGAAAATAAAGTTTTGGAGTGAATATAATGTTTTGAGAAAAATGTCAAAAAATCCTGTTTGATGGCTATATATTGCCTTCAAAATTGATTTTGTATATGCAGGAAGGTTAAGCTGAAGAAAATCTTGAATATCTCTGGCTGTACTGAAGCTAGAACTCTAATTTAAAAAGTTGTATCTACTTTGAACCTCTGGCATCCTATCTAGACAGTTAGTTTGATGATATCGAGTGCGATAAAGTAGAATTGAGGCCTGATGAGTTGACCTCTGTGAGCGTTGTTTGTCTTATTTATTATAGACCTGAACACAGGAGTCGCACCTGGGGGTGAATGAAACATAGAACTTCCTTCTTTTCCACCTCAAAATTACTTCTTGAAAATCAATATACTATCGAAAACTAATAAGAAAATAAAGTTTTGGAGTGAATATGGAGTTTTGAGAAAAATGTCAAAAAATCCTGTTTGATGGCTATATATTGGCTTCAAAATTGATTTTGTATATGCAGGAAGGTTAAGCTGAAGAAAATCTTGAATATCTCTGGCTGTACTGAAGCTAGAACTCTAAGTTAAAAAGTTTTATCTACTTTGAACCTCTGGCATCCTATCTAGACAGTTAGTTTGATGATATCGAGTGCGATAAAGTAGATTTGAGGCCTGATGAGTTGACCTCTGTGAGCGTTGTTTGTCTTATTTATTATAGACCTGAACACAGGAGTCCCACCTGGGGGTGAATGAAACATCGAACTTCCTTCTTTTCCACCTCAAAATTACTTCTTGAAAATCAATATACTATCGAAAACTAATAAGAAAATAAAGTTTTGGAGTGAATATGGAGTTTTGAGAAAAATGTCAAAAAATCCTGTTTGATGGCTATATATTGTCTTCAAAATTGATTTTGTATATGCAGGAAGGTTAAGCTGAAGAAAATCTTGAATATCTCTGGCTGTACTGAAGCTAGAACTCTAAGTTAAAAAGTTTTATTTACTTTGAACCTCTGGCATCCTATCTAGACAGTTAGTTTGATGATATCGTGTGCGATTAACTAGAATTGAGGCCTGATGAGTTGACCTCTCTCAGCCTTGTTTGTCTTATTTATTATAGACCTGAACACAGGAGTCCCACCTGGGGGTGAATGAAACATCGAACTTCCTTCTTTTCCACCTCAAAATTACTTCTTGAAAATCAATATACTATCGAAAACTAATAAGAAAATAAAGTTTTGGAGTGAATATGGAGTTTTGAGAAAAATGTCAAAAAATCCTGTTTGATGGCTATATATTGTCTTCAAAATTGATTTTGTATATGCAGGAAGGTTAAGCTGAAGAAAATCTTGAATATCTCTGGCTGTACTGAAGCTAGAACTCTAAGTTAAAAAGTTTTATTTACTTTGAACCTCTGGCATCCTATCTAGACAGTTAGTTTGATGATATCGTGTGCGATTAACTAGAATTGAGGCCTGATGAGTTGACCTCTCTCAGCCTTGTTTGTCTTATTTATCATAGACCTGAACACAGGAGTCGCACCTGGGGGTCAGTGAAAAATCGAACTTCCTTCTTTTGCACCTTATAATTACTTCTTGAAAATCAATATACTATCGAAAACTAATAAGAAAATAAAGTTTTGGAGTGAATATGGAGTTTTGAGAAAAATGTCAAAAAATCCTGTTTGATGGCTATATATTGGCTTCAAAATTGATTTTGTATATGCAGGAAGGTTAAGCTGAAGAAAATCTTGAATATCTCTGGCTGTATTGAAGCTAGAACGCTAAGTTAAAAAGTTTTATCTAGTTTGAACCTCTGGCATCCTATCTAGACAGTTAGTTTGATGATATCGTGTGCGATAAAGTAGAATTGAGGCCTGATGACTTGACCTCTGTGAGCCTTGTTTGTCTTATTTATCATAGACCTGAACACAGGAGTCCCACCTGGGGGCCAGTGAAAAATCGAACTTCCTTCTTTTCCACCTCAAAATTACTTCTTGAAAATCAATATACTATCGAAAACTAATAAGAAAATAAAGTTTTGGAGTGAATATGGAGTTTTGAGAAAAATGTCAAAAAATCCTGTTTGATGGCTATATATTGTCTTCAAAATTGATTTTGTATATGCAGGAAGGTTAAGCTGAAGAAAATCTTGAATATCTCTGGCTGTACTGAAGCTAGAACTCTAAGTTAAAAAGTTTTATCTACTTTGAACCTCTGGCATCCTATCTAGACAGTTAGTTTGATGATATCGTGTGCGATTAAGTAGAATTGAGGCCTGATGACTTGACCTCTGTGACCCTTGTTTGTCCTATTTATCATAGACCTGAACACAGGAATCGCACCTGGGGGTCAGTAAAAAATCGAACTTCCTTCTTTTCCACCTGAAAATTACTTCTTGAAAATCAATATACTATCGAAAACTAATAAGAAAATAAAGTTTTGGAATGAATATGGAGTTTTGAGAAAAATGTCAAAAAATCCTGTTTGATGGCTATATATTGGCTTCAAAATTGATTTTGTATATGCAGGAAGGTTAAGCTCAAGAAACTCTTGAATATCTCTGGCTGTACTGAAGCTAGAACTCTAAGTTAAAAAGTTTTATCTACTTTGAACCTCTGGCATCCTATCTAGACAGTTAGTTTGATGATATCGTGTGCGATTAACTAGAATTGAGGCCTGATGAGTTGACCTCTCTCAGCCTTGTTTGTCTTATTTATCATAGACCTGAACACAGGAGTCGCACCTGGGGGTCAGTGAAAAATCGAACTTCCTTCTTTTGCACCTTAAAATTACTTCTTGAAAATCAATATACTATCGAAAACTAATAAGAAAATAAAGTTTTGGAGTGATTATGGAGTTTTGAGAAAAATGTCAAAAAATCCTGTTTGATGGCTATATATTGGCTTCAAAATTGATTTTGTATATGCAGGAAGGTTAAGCTGAAGAAAATCTTGAATATCTCTGGCTGTATTGAAGCTAGAACGCTAAGTTAAAAAGTTTTATCTACTTTGAACCTCTGGCATCCTATCTAGACAGTTAGTTTGATGATACTGAGTGCGATAAAGTAGAATTGAGGCCTGATGACTTGACCTCTGTGAGCCTTGTTTGTCTTATTTATCATAGACCTGAACACAGGAGTCGCACCTAGAGGTCAGTGAAAAATCGAACTTCCTTCTTTTGCACCTTAAAATTACTTCTTGAAAATCAATATACTATCGAAAACTAATAAGAAAATAAAGTTTTGGAGTGAATATGGAGTTTTGAGAAAAATGTCAAAAAATCCTGTTTGATGGCTATATATTGGCTTCAAAATTGATTTTGTATATGCAGGAAGGTTAAGCTGAAGAAAATCTTGAATATCTCTGGCTGTATTGAAGCTAGAACGCTAAGTTAAAAAGTTTTATCTACTTTGAACCTCTGGCATCCTATCTAGACAGTTAGTTTGATGATACTGAGTGCGATAAAGTAGAATTGAGGCCTCATGAGTTGACCTCTGTGAGCCTTGTTTGTCTTATTTATCATAGACCTGAACACAGGAGTCCCAACTGGGGGTGAATGAAAAATCAAACTTCCTTCTTTTGCACCTTAAAATTACTTCTTGAAAATCAATATACTATCGAAAACTAATAAGAAAATAAAGTTTTGGAGTGAATATGGAGTTTTGAGAAAAATGTCAAAAAATCCTGTTTGATGGCTATATATTGTGTTCAAAATTGATTTTGTATATGCAGGAAGGTTAAGCTGAAGAAAATCTTGAATATCTCTGGCTGTACTGAAGCTAGAACTCTAAGTTAAAAAGTTTTATCTACTTTGAACCTCTGGAATCCTATCTAGACAGTTAGTTTGATGATATCGTTTGCGATTAAGTAGAATTGAGGCCTGATGACTTGACCTCTGTGAGCCTTGGTTGTCCTATTTATCATAGACCTGAACACAGGAGTCGCACCTGGGGGTCAGTGAAAAATCGAACTTCCTTCTTTTCCACCTCAAAATTACTTCTTGAAAATCAATATACTATCGAAAACTAATAAGAAAATAAAGTTTTGGAGTGAATATGGAGTTTTGAGAAAAATGTCAAAAAATCCTGTTTGATGGCTATATATTGGCTTCAAAATTGATTTTGTATATATAGGAAGGTTAAGCTGAAGAAAATCTTGAATATCTCTGGCTGTATTGAAGCTAGAACGCTAAGTTAAAAAGTTTTATCTACTTTGAACCTCTGGCATCCTATCTAGACAGTTAGTTTGATGATACTGAGTGCGATAAAGTAGAATTGAGGCCTCATGAGTTGACCTCTGTGAGCCTTGTTTGTCTTATTTATCATAGACCTAAACACAGGAGTCGCACCTGGGGGTCAGTGAAAAATCGAACTTCCTTCTTTTGCACCTTAAAATTACTTCTTGAAAATCAATATACTATCGAAAACTAATAAGAAAATAAAGTTTTGGAGTGAATATGGAGTTTTGAGAAAAATGTCAAAAAATCCTGTTTGATGGCTATATATTGGCTTCAAAATTGATTTTGTATGTGCAGGAAGGTTAAGCTGAAGAAAATCTTGAATATCTCTGGCTGTATTGAAGCTAGAACGCTAAGTTAAAAAGTTTTATCTACTTTGAACCTCTGGCATCCTATCTAGACAGTTAGTTTGATGATACTGAGTGCGATAAAGTAGAATTGAGGCCTCATGAGTTGACCTCTGTGAGCCTTGTTTGTCTTATTTATCATAGACCTGAACACAGGAGTCCCACCTGGGGGTGAATGAAAAATCGAACTTCCTTCTTTTCCACCTCAAAATTACTTCTTGAAAATCAATATACTATCGAAAACTAATAAGAAAATAAAGTTTTGGAGTGAATATGGAGTTTTGAGAAAAATGTCAAAAAATCTTGTTTGATGGCTATATATTGTCTTCAAAATTGATTTTGTATATGCAGGAAGGTTAAGCTGAAGAAAATCTTGAATATCTCTGGCTGTACTGAAGCTAGAACTCTAAGTTAAAAAGTTTTATTTACTTTGAACCTCTGGCATCCTATCTAGACAGTTAGTTTGATGATATCGTGTGCGATTAACTAGAATTGAGGCCTGATGAGTTGACCTCTCTCAGCCTTGTTTGTCTTATTTATCATAGACCTGAACACAGGAGTCGCACCTGGGGGTCAGTGAAAAATCGAACTTCCTTCTTTTGCACCTTAAAATTACTTCTTGAAAATCAATATACTATCGAAAACTAATAAAGAAATAAAGTTTTGGAGTGAATATGGAGTTTTGAGAAAAATGTCAAAAATCCTGTTTGATGGCTATATATTGGCTTCAAAATTGATTTTGTATATGCAGGAAGGTTAAGCTGAAGAAAATCTTGAATATCTCTGGCTGTATTGAAGCTAGAACGCTAAGTTAAAAAGTTTTATCTACTTTGAACCTCTTGCATCCTATCTAGACAGTTAGTTTGATGATACGGAGTGCGATAAAGTAGAATTGAGTCCTCATGAGTTGACCTCTGTGAGCCTTGTTTGTGTTATTTATCATAGACCTGAACACAGGAGTCCCACCTGGGGGTGAATGAAAAATCGAACTTCCTTCTTTTGCACCTTCAAATTACTTCTTGAAAATCAATATACTATCGAAAACTAATAAGAAAATAAAGTTTTGGAGTGAATATGGAGTTTTGAGAAAAATGTCAAAAAATCCTGTTTGATGGGTATATATTGGCTTCAAAATTGATTTTGTATATGCAGGAAGGTTAAGCTGAAGAAAATCTTGAATATCTCTGGCTGTACTGAAGGTAGAACTCTAAGTTAAAAAGTTTTATCTACTTTGAACCTCTGGCATCCTATCTAGACAGTTAGTTTGATGATACTGAGTGCGATAAAGTAGAATTGAGGCCTCATGAGTTGACCTCTGTGAGCCTTTTTTGTCTTATTTATCATAGACCTGAACACAGGAGTCGCACCTGGGGGTCAGTGAAAAATCGAACTTCCTTCTTTTGCACCTTAAAAATACTTCTTGAAAATCAATATACTATCGAAAACTAATAAGAAAATAAAGTTTTGGAGTGATTATGGAGTTTTGAGAAAAATGTCAAAAAATCCTGTTTGTTGGCTATATATTGGCTTCAAAATTGATTTTGTATATGCAGGAAGGTTAAGCTGAAGAAAATCTTGAATATCTCTGGCTGTATTGAAGCTAGAAAGCTAAGTTAAAAAGTTTTATCTACTTTGAACCTCTGGCATCCTATCTAGACAGTTAGTTTGATGATACGGAGTGCGATAAAGTAGAATTGAGGCCTCATGAGTTGACCTCTGTGAGCCTTGTTTGTCTTATTTATCATAGACCTGAACACAGGAGTCCCACCTGGGGGTGAATGAAAAATCGAACTTCCTTCTTTTGCACCTTAAAATTACTTCTTGAAAATCAATATACTATCGAAAACTAATAAGAAAATAAAGTTTTGGAGTGAATATGGAGTTTTGAGAAAAATGTCAAAAAATCCTGTTTGATGGGTATATATTGGCTTCAAAATTGATTTTGTATATGCAGGAAGGTTAAGCTGAAGAAAATCTTGAATATCTCTGGCTGTACTGAAGGTAGAACTCTAAGTTAAAAAGTTTTATCTACTTTGAACCTCTGGCATCCTATCTAGACAGTTAGTTTGATGATACTGAGTGCGATAAAGTAGAATTGAGGCCTCATGAGTTGACCTCTGTGAGCCTTTTTTGTCTTATTTATCATAGACCTGAACACAGGAGTCGCACCTGGGGGTCAGTGAAAAATCGAACTTCCTTCTTTTGCACCTTAAAAATACTTCTTGAAAATCAATATACTATCGAAAACTAATAAGAAAATAAAGTTTTGGAGTGATTATGGAGTTTTGAGAAAAATGTCAAAAAATCCTGTTTGTTGGCTATATATTGGCTTCAAAATTGATTTTGTATATGCAGGAAGGTTAAGCTGAAGAAAATCTTGAATATCTCTGGCTGTATTGAAGCTAGAAAGCTAAGTTAAAAAGTTTTATCTACTTTGAACCTCTGGCATCCTATCTAGACAGTTAGTTTGATGATACGGAGTGCGATAAAGTAGAATTGAGGCCTCATGAGTTGACCTCTGTGAGCCTTGTTTGTCTTATTTATCATAGACCTGAACACAGGAGTCCCACCTGGGAATGAATGAAAAATCGAACTTCCTTCTTTTGCACCTTAAAATTACTTCTTGAAAATCAATTTACTATCGAAAACTAATAAGAAAATAAAGTTTTGGAGTGAATATGGAGTTTTGAGAAAAATGTCAAAAAATCCTGTTTGATGGCTATATATTGGCTTCAAAATTGATTTTGTATATGCAGGAAGGTTAAGCTGAAGAAAATCTTGAATATCTCTGGCTGTACTGAAGCTAGAACTCTAAGTTAAAAAGTTTTATCTACTTTGAACCTCTGGCATCCTATCTAGACAGTTAGTTTGATGATACTGAGTGCGATAAAGTAGAATTGAGGCCTGATGAGTTGACCTCTGTGAGCCTTTTTTGTCTTATTTATCATAGACCTGAACACAGGAGTCGCACCTGGGGGTCAGTGAAAAATCGAACTTCCTTCTTTTCCACCTTAAAATTACTTCTTGAAAATCAATATACTATCGAAAACTAATAAGAAAATAAAGTTTTGGAGTGAATATGGAGTTTTGAGAAAAATGTCAAAAAATCCTGTTTGATGGCTATATATTGGCTTCAAAATTGATTTTGTATATGCAGGAAGGTTAAGCTGAAGAAAATCTTGAATATCTCTGGCTGTATTGAAGCTAGAACGCTAAGTTAAAAAGTTTTATCTACTTTGAACCTCTGGCATCCTATCTAGACAGTTAGTTTGATGATACTGAGTGCGATAAAGTAGAATTGAGGCCTCATGAGTTGACCTCTGTGAGCCTTGTTTGTCTTATTTATCATACACCTGAACACAGGAGTCCCACCTGGGGGTGAATGAAAAATCGAACTTCCTTCTTTTCCACCTTAAAATTACTTCTTGAAAATCAATATACTATCGAAAACTAATAAGAAAATAAAGTTTTGGAGTGAATATGGAGTTTTGAGAAAAATGTCAAAAAATCCTGTTTGATGGCTATATATTGGCTTCAAAATTGATTTTGTATATGCAGGAAGGTTAAGCTGAAGAAAATCTTGAATATCTCTGGCTGTACTGAAGCTAGAACTCTAAGTTAAAAAGTTTTATCTACTTTGAACCTCTGGCATCCTATCTAGACAGTTAGTTTGATGATACGGAGTGCGATAAAGTAGAATTGAGGCCTCATGAGTTGACCTCTGTGAGCCTTGTTTGTCTTATTTATCATAGACCTGAACACAGGAGTCCCACCTGGGAATGAATGAAAAATCGAACTTCCTTCTTTTGCACCTTAAAATTACTTCTTGAAAATCAATTTACTATCGAAAACTAATAAGAAAATAAAGTTTTGGAGTGAATATGGAGTTTTGAGAAAAATGTCAAAAAATCCTGTTTGTTGGCTATATATTGTCTTCAAAATTGATTTTGTATATGCAGGAAGGTTAAGCTGAAGAAAATCTTGAATATCTCTGGCTGTACTGAAGCTAGAACTCTAAGTTAAAAAGTTTTATCTACTTTGAACCTCTGGCATCCTATCTAGACAGTTAGTTTGATGATATCGTGTGCGATTAAGTAGAATTGAGGCCTGATGACTTGACCTCTGTGAGCCTTGTTTGTCCTATTTATCATAGACCTGAACACAGGAGTCGCACCTGGGGGTCAGTGAAAAATCGAACTTCCTTCTTTTCCACCTCAAAATTACTTCTTGAAAATCAATATACTATCGAAAACTAATAAGAAAATAAAGTTTTGGAGTGAATATGGAGTTTTGAGAAAAATGTCAAAAAATCCTGTTTGATGGCTATATATTGGCTTCAAAATTGATTTTGTATATGCAGGAAGGTTAAGCTGAAGAAAATCTTGAATATCTCTGGCTGTACTGAAGCTAGAACTCTAAGTTAAAAAGTTTTATCTACTTTGAACCTCTGGCATCCTATCTAGACAGTTAGTTTGATGATACTGAGTGCGATAAAGTAGAATTGAGGCCTGATGAGTTGACCTCTGTGAGCCTTTTTTGTCTTATTTATCATAGACCTGAACACAGGAGTCGCACCTGGGGGTCAGTGAAAAATCGAACTTCCTTCTTTTCCACCTTAAAATTACTTCTTGAAAATCAATATACTATCGAAAACTAATAAGAAAATAAAGTTTTGGAGTGAATATGGAGTTTTGAGAAAAATGTCAAAAAATCCTGTTTGATGGCTATATATTGGCTTCAAAATTGATTTTGTATATGCAGGAAGGTTAAGCTGAAGAAAATCTTGAATATCTCTGGCTGTATTGAAGCTAGAACGCTAAGTTAAAAAGTTTTATCTAGTTTGAACCTCTGGCATCCTATCTAGACAGTTAGTTTGATGATACTGAGAGCGATAAAGTAGAATTGAGGCCTCATGAGTTGACCTCTGTGAGCCTTGTTTGTCTTATTTATCATAGACCTGAACACAGGAGTCCCACCTGGGGGTGAATGAAAAATCGAACTTCCTTCTTTTCCACCTTAAAATTACTTCTTGAAAATCAATATACTATCGAAAACTAATAAGAAAATAAAGTTTTGGAGTGAATATGGAGTTTTGAGAAAAATGTCAAAAAATCCTGTTTGATGGCTATATATTGGCTTCAAAATTGATTTTGTATATGCAGGAAGGTTAAGCTGAAGAAAATCTTGAATATCTCTGGCTGTACTGAAGCTAGAACTCTAAGTTAAAAAGTTTTATCTACTTTGAACCTCTGGCATCCTATCTAGACAGTTAGTTTGATGATACTGAGTGCGATAAAGTAGAATTGAGGCCTCATGAGTTGACCTCTGTGAGCCTTGTTTGTCTTATTTATCATAGACCTGAACACAGGAGTCCCACCTGGGGGTGAATGAAAAATCGAACTTCCTTCTTTTGCACCTTAAAATTACTTCTTGAAAATCAATATACTATCGAAAACTAATAAGAAAATAAAGTTTTGGAGTGAATATGGAGTTTTGAGAAAAATGTCAAAAAATCCTGTTTGTTGGCTATATATTGTCTTCAAAATTGATTTTGTATATGCAGGAAGGTTAAGCTGAAGAAAATCTTGAATATCTCTGGCTGTACTGAAGCTAGAACTCTAAGTTAAAAAGTTTTATCTACTTTGAACCTCTGGCATCCTATCTAGACAGTTAGTTTGATGATATCGTGTGCGATTAAGTAGAATTGAGGCCTGATGACTTGACCTCTGTGAGCCTTGTTTGTCCTATTTATCATAGACCTGAACACAGGAGTCGCACCTGGGGGTCAGTGAAAAATCGAACTTCCTTCTTTTCCACCTCAAAATTACTTCTTGAAAATCAATATACTATCGAAAACTAATAAGAAAATAAAGTTTTGGAGTGAATATGGAGTTTTGAGAAAAATGTCAAAAAATCCTGTTTGATGGCTATATATTGGCTTCAAAATTGATTTTGTATATGCAGGAAGGTTAAGCTGAAGAAAATCTTGAATATCTCTGGCTGTACTGAAGCTAGAACTCTAAGTTAAAAAGTTTTATCTACTTTGAACCTCTGGCATCCTATCTAGACAGTTAGTTTGATGATACTGAGTGCGATAAAGTAGAATTGAGGCCTGATGAGTTGACCTCTGTGAGCCTTGTTTGTCTTATTTATCATAGACCTGAACACAGGAGTCGCACCTGGGGGTCAGTGAAAAATCGAACTTCCTTCTTTTCCACCTTAAAATTACTTCTTGAAAATCAATATACTATCGAAAACTAATAAGAAAATAAAGTTTTGGAGTGAATATGGAGTTTTGAGAAAAATGTCAAAAAATCCTGTTTGATGGCTATATATTGGCTTCAAAATTGATTTTGTATATGCAGGAAGGTTAAGCTGAAGAAAATCTTGAATATCTCTGGCTGTATTGAAGCTAGAACGCTAAGTTAAAAAGTTTTATCTACTTTGAACCTCTGGCATCCTATCTAGACAGTTAGTTTGATGATACTGAGTGCGATAAAGTAGAATTGAGGCCTCATGAGTTGACCTCTGTGAGCCTTGTTTGTCTTATTTATCATAGACCTGAACAAAGGAGT
Source organism: Anthopleura sola (assembly GCA_023349425.1). NCBI lineage: Eukaryota > Metazoa > Cnidaria > Anthozoa > Actiniaria > Actiniidae > Anthopleura > Anthopleura sola. The sequence continues at coordinate 383,395 of JALHLI010000046.1, read as the reverse complement.
CCCACCTGGGGGTGAATGAAAAATCGAACTTCCTTCTTTTCCACCTTAAAATTACTTCTTGAAAATCAATATACTATCGAAAACTAATAAGAAAATAAAGTTTTGGAGTGAATATGGAGTTTTGAGAAAAATGTCAAAAAATCCTGTTTGATGGCTATATATTGGCTTCAAAATTGATTTTGTATATGCAGGAAGGTTAAGCTGAAGAAAATCTTGAATATCTCTGGCTGTACTGAAGCTAGAACTCTAAGTTAAAAAGTTTTATCTACTTTGAACCTCTGGCATCCTATCTAGACAGTTAGTTTGATGATACTGAGTGCGATAAAGTAGAATTGAGGCCTCATGAGTTGACCTCTGTGAGCCTTTTTTGTCTTATTTATCATAGACCTGAACACAGGAGTCGCACCTGGGGGTCAGTGAAAAATCGAACTTCCTTCTTTTGCACCTTAAAATTACTTCTTGAAAATCAATATACTATCGAAAACTAATAAGAAAATAAAGTTTTGGAGTGAATATGGAGTTTTGAGAAAAATGTCAAAAAATCCTGTTTGATGGCTATATATTGGCTTCAAAATTGATTTTGTATATGCAGGAAGGTTAAGCTGAAGAAAATCTTGAATATCTCTGGCTGTACTGAAGCTAGAACGCTAAGTTAAAAAGTTTTATCTACTTTGAACCTCTGGCATGCTATCTAGACAGTTAGTTTGATGATATCGTGTGCGATTAACTAGAATTGAGGCCTGATGAGTTGACCTCTCTCAGCCTTGTTTGTCTTATTTATCATAGACCTGAACACAGGAGTCGCACCTGGGGGTCAGTGAAAAATCGAACTTCCTTCTTTTCCACCTCAAAATTACTTCTTGAAAATCAATATACTATCGAAAACTAATAAGAAAATAAAGTTTTGGAGTGAATATGGAGTTTTGAGAAAAATGTCAAAAAATCTTGTTTGATGGCTATATATTGTCTTCAAAATTGATTTTGTATATGCAGGAAGGTTAAGCTGAAGAAAATCTTGAATATCTCTGGCTGTACTGAAGCTAGAACTCTAAGTTAAAAAGTTTTATCTACTTTGAACCTCTGGCATCCTATCTAGACAGTTAGTTTGATGATACTGAGTGCGATAAAGTAGAATTGAGGCCTGATGAGTTGACCTCTGTGAGCCTTTTTTGTCTTATTTATCATAAACCTGAACACAGGAGTCGCACCTGGGGGTCAGTGAAAAATCGAACTTCCTTCTTTTGCACCTTAAAATTACTTCTTGAAAATCAATATACTATCGAAAACTAATAAGAAAATAAAGTTTTGGAGTGAATATGGAGTTTTGAGAAAAATGTCAAAAAATCCTGTTTGATGGCTATATATTGGCTTCAAAATTGATTTTGTATATGCAGGAAGGTTAAGCTGAAGAAAATCTTGAATATCTCTGGCTGTATTGAAGCTAGAACGCTAAGTTAAAAAGTTTTATCTACTTTGAACCTCTGGCATCCTATCTAGACAGTTAGTTTGATGATACTGAGTGCGATAAAGTAGAATTGAGGCCTCATGAGTTGACCTCTGTGAGCCTTGTTTGTCTTATTTATCATAGACCTGAACACAGGAGTCCCACCTGGGGGTGAATGAAAAATCGAACTTCCTTCTTTTCCACCTCAAAATTACTTCTTGAAAATCAATATACTATCGAAAACTAATAAGAAAATAAAGTTTTGGAGTGAATATGGAGTTTTGAGAAAAATGTCAAAAAATCCTGTTTGATGGCTATATATTGGCTTCAAAATTGATTTTGTATATGCAGGAAGGTTAAGCTGAAGAAAATCTTGAATATCTCTGGCTGTATTGAAGCTAGAACGCTAAGTTAAAAAGTTTTATCTACTTTGAACCTCTGGCATCCTATCTAGACAGTTAGTTTGATGATACTGAGTGCGATAAAGTAGAATTGAGGCCTCATGAGTTGACCTCTGTGAGCCTTGTTTGTCTTATTTATCATAGACCTGAACACAGGAGTCCCAACTGGGGGTAAATGAAAAATCGAACTTCCTTCTTTTGCACCTTAAAATTACTTCTTGAAAATCAATATACTATCGAAAACTAATAAGAAAATAAAGTTTTGGAGTGAATATGGAGTTTTGTGAAAAATGTCAAAAAATCCTGTTTGATGGCTATATATTGTCTTCAAAATTGATTTTGTATATGCAGGAAGGTTAAGCTGAAGAAAATCTTGAATATCTCTGGCTGTACAGAAGCTAGAACTCTAAGTTAAAAAGTTTTATCTACTTTGAACCTCTGGCATCCTATCTAGACAGTTAGTTTGATGATATCGTTTGCGATTAAGTAGAATTGAGGCCTGATGACTTGACCTCTGTGAGCCTTGTTTGTCCTATTTATCATAGACCTGAACACAGGAGTCGCACCTGGGGGTCAGTGAAAAATCGAACTTCCTTCTTTTCCACCTCAAAATTACTTCTTGAAAATCAATATACTATCGAAAACTAATAAGAAAATAAAGTTTTGGAGTGAATATTTAGTTTTGAGAAAAATGTCAAAAAATCCTGTTTGATGGCTATATATTGGCTTCAAAATTGATTTTGTATATGCAGGAAGGTTAAGCTGAAGAAAATCTTGAATATCTCTGGCTGTATTGAAGCTAGAACGCTAAGTTAACAAGTTTTATCTACTTTGAACCTCTGGCATCCTATCTAGACAGTTAGTTTGATGATACTGAGTGCGATAAAGTAGAATTGAGGCCTCATGAGTTGACCTCTGTGAGCCTTGTTTGTCTTATTTATCATAGACCTGAACACAGGAGTCCCACCTGGGGGTGAATGAAAAATCGAACTTCCTTCTTTCCACCTCAAAATTACTTCTTGAAAATCAATATACTATCGAAAACTAATAAGAAAATAAAGTTTTGGAGTGAATATGGAGTTTTGTGAAAAATGTCAAAAAATCCTGTTTGATGGCTATATATTGTCTTCAAAATTGATTTTGTATATGCAGGAAGGTTAAGCTGAAGAAAATCTTGAATATCTCTGGCTGTACAGAAGCTAGAACTCTAAGTTAAAAAGTTTTATCTACTTTGAACCTCTGGCATCCTATCTAGACAGTTAGTTTGATGATATCGTGTGCGATTAAGTAGAATTGAGGCCTGATGACTTGACCTCTGTGAGCCTTGTTTGTCCTATTTATCATAGACCTGAACACAGGAGTCGCACCTGGGGGTCAGTGAAAAATCGAACTTCCTTCTTTTCCACCTCAAAATTACTTCTTGAAAATCAATATACTATCGAAAACTAATAAGAAAATAAAGTTTTGGAGTGAATATGGAGTTTTGAGAAAAATGTCAAAAAATCCTGTTTGATGGCTATATATTGGCTTCAAAATTGATTTTGTATATGCAGGAAGGTTAAGCTGAAGAAAATCTTGAATATCTCTGGCTGTATTGAAGCTAGAACGCTAAGTTAAAAAGTTTTATCTACTTTGAACCTCTTGCATCCTATCTAGACAGTTAGTTTGATGATACTGAGTGCGATAAAGTAGAATTGAGGCCTCATGAGTTGACCTCTGTGAGCCTTGTTTGTGTTATTTATCATAGAAATGAACACAGGAGTCCCACCTGGAGGTGAATGAAAAATCGAACTTCCTTCTTTTGCACCTTAAAATTACTTCTTGAAAATCAATATACTATCGAAAACTAATAAGAAAATAAAGTTTTGGAGTGAATATGGAGTTTTGAGAAAAATGTCAAAAAATCCTGTTTGTTGGCTATATATTGTCTTCAAAATTGATTTTGTATATGCAGGAAGGTTAAGCTTAAGAAAATCTTGAATATCTCTGGCTGTACTGAAACTAGAACTCTAAGTTAAAAAGTTTTATCTACTTTGAACCTCTGGCATCCTATCTAGACAGTTAGTTTGATGATATCGTGTGCGATTAAGTAGAATTGAGGCCTGATGACTTGACCTCTGTGAGCCTTGTTTGTCCTATTTATCATAGACCTGAACACAGGAGTCGCACCTGGGGGTCAGTGAAAAATCGAACTTCCTTCTTTTCCACCTCAAAATTACTTCTTGAAAATCAATATACTATCGAAAACTAATAAGAAAATAAAGTTTTGGAGTGAATATGGAGTTTTGAGAAAAATGTCAAAAAATCCTGTTTGATGGCTATATATTGGCTTCAAAATTGATTTTGTATATGCAGGAAGGTTAAGCTGAAGAAAATCTTGAATATCTCTGGCTGTACTGAAGGTAGAACTCTAAGTTAAAATGTTTTATCTACTTTGAACCTCTGGCATCCTATCTAGACAGTTAGTTTGATGATACTGAGTGCGATAAAGTAGAATTGAGGCCTCATGAGTTGACCTCTGTGAGCCTTTTTTGTCTTATTTATCATAGACCTGAACACAGGAGTCGCATCTGGGGGTCAGTGAAAAATCGAACTTCCTTCTTTTGCACCTTAAAATTACTTCTTGAAAATCAATATACTATCGAAAACTAATAAGAAAATAAAGTTTTGGAGTGAATATGGAGTTTTGAGAAAAATGTCAAAAAATCCTGTTTGATGGCTAAATATTGGCTTCAAAATTGATTTTGTATATGCAGGAAGGTTAAGCTGAAGAAAATCTTGAATATCTCTGGCTGTATTGAAGCTAGAACGCTAAGTTAAAAAGTTTTATCTACTTTGAACCTCTGGCATCCTATCAAGACAGTTAGTTTGATGATACTGAGTGCGATAAAGTAGAATTGAGGCCTCATGAGTTGACCTCTGTGAGCCTTGTTTGTCTTATTTATCATAGACCTGAACACAGGAGTCCCACCTGGGGGTGAATGAAAAATCGAACTTCCTTCTTTTCCACCTCAAAATTACTTCTTGAAAATCAATATACTATCGAAAACTAATAAGAAAATAAAGTTTTGGAGTGAATATGGAGTTTTGAGAAAAATGTCAAAAAATCCTGTTTGATGGCTATATATTGTCTTCAAAATTGATTTTGTATATGCAGGAAGGTTAAGCTGAAGAAAATCTTGAATATCTCTGGCTGTACTGAAGCTAGAACTCTAAGTTAAAAAGTTTTATGTACTTTGAACCTCTGGCATCCTATCTAGACAGTTAGTTTGATGATATCGTGTGCGATTAACTAGAATTGAGGCCTCATGAGTTGACCTCTGTGAGCCTTGTTTGTCTTATTTATCATAGACCTGAACACAGGAGTCGCACCTGGGGGTCAGTGAAAAATCGAACTTCCTTCTTTTGCACCTTAAAATTACTTCTTGAAAATCAATATACTATCGAAAACTAATAAGAAAATAAAGTTTTGGAGTGAATATGGAGTTTTGAGAAAAATGTCAAAAAATCCTGTTTGATGGCTATATATTGGCTTCAAAATTGATTTTGTATATGCAGGAAGGTTAAGCTGAAGAAAATCTTGAATATCTCTGGCTGTACTGAAGCTAGAACTCTAAGTTAAAAAGTTTTATCTACTTTGAACCTCTGGCATCCTATCTAGACAGTTAGTTTGTTGATACTGAGTGCGATAAAGTAGAATTGAGGCCTGATGAGTTGACCTCTGTGAGCCTTGTTTGTCTTATTTATCATGGACCTGAACAGAGGAGTCCCACCTGGGGGTCAGTGAAAAATCGAACTTCCTTCTTTTGCACCTTAAAATTACTTCTTGAAAATCAATATACTATCGAAAACTAATAAGAAAATAAAGTTTTGGAGTGAATATGGAGTTTTCAGAAAAATGTCAAAAAATACTGTTTGATGGCTAAATATTGGCTTCAAAATTGATTTTGTATATGCAGGAAGGTTAAGCTGAAGAAAATCTTGAATATCTCTGGCTGTACTGAAGCTAGAACTCTAAGTTAAAAAGTTTTATCTACTTTAATCCTCTGGCATCCTATCTAAACAGTTAGTTTGATGATATCGTGTGCGATTAAGTAGAATTGAGGCCTGATGACTTGACCTCTGTGAGCCTTGTTTGTCCTTTTTATTATAGACCTGAGCACAGGAGTCGCACCTGGGGGTCAGTGAAAAATCGAACTTCCTTCTTTTCCACCTCAAAATTACTTCTTGAAAATCAATATACTATCGAAAACTAATAAGAAAATAAAGTTTTGGAGTGAATATGGAGTTTTGAGAAAAATGTCAAAAAATCCTGTTTGATGGCTATATATTGTCTTCAAAATTGATTTTGTATATGCAGGAAGGTTAAGCTGAAGAAAATCTTGAATATCTCTGGCTGTACTGAAGCTAGAACTCTAAGTTAAAAAGTTTTATGTACTTTGAACCTCTGGCATCCTATCTAGACAGTTAGTTTGATGATATCGTGTGCGATTAACTAGAATTGAGGCCTCATGAGTTGACCTCTGTGAGCCTTGTTTGTCTTATTTATCATAGACCTGAACACAGGAGTCGCACCTGGGGGTCAGTGAAAAATCGAACTTCCTTCTTTTGCACCTTAAAATTACTTCTTGAAAATCAATATACTATCGAAAACTAATAAGAAAATAAAGTTTTGGAGTGAATATGGAGTTTTGAGAAAAATGTCAAAAAATCCTGTTTGATGGCTATATATTGGCTTCAAAATTGATTTTGTATATGCAGGAAGGTTAAGCTGAAGAAAATCTTGAATATCTCTGGCTGTACTGAAGCTAGAACTCTAAGTTAAAAAGTTTTATCTACTTTGAACCTCTGGCATCCTATCTAGACAGTTAGTTTGTTGATACTGAGTGCGATAAAGTAGAATTGAGGCCTGATGAGTTGACCTCTGTGAGCCTTGTTTGTCTTATTTATCATGGACCTGAACAGAGGAGTCCCACCTGGGGGTCAGTGAAAAATCGAACTTCCTTCTTTTGCACCTTAAAATTACTTCTTGAAAATCAATATACTATCGAAAACTAATAAGAAAATAAAGTTTTGGAGTGAATATGGAGTTTTCAGAAAAATGTCAAAAAATACTGTTTGATGGCTAAATATTGGCTTCAAAATTGATTTTGTATATGCAGGAAGGTTAAGCTGAAGAAAATCTTGAATATCTCTGGCTGTACTGAAGCTAGAACTCTAAGTTAAAAAGTTTTATCTACTTTGAACCTCTGGCATCCTATCTAAACAGTTAGTTTGATGATATCGTGTGCGATTAAGTAGAATTGAGGCCTGATGAGTTGACCTCTGTGAGCCTTGTTTGTCTTATTTATCATGGACCTGAACAGAGGAGTCCCACCTGGGGGTCAGTGAAAAATCGAACTTCCTTCTTTTGCACCTTAAAATTACTTCTTGAAAATCAATATACTATCGAAAACTAATAAGAAAATAAAGTTTTGGAGTGAATATGGAGTTTTCAGAAAAATGTCAAAAAATACTGTTTGATGGCTAAATATTGGCTTCAAAATTGATTTTGTATATGCAGGAAGGTTAAGCTGAAGAAAATCTTGAATATCTCTGGCTGTATTGAAGCTAGAACGCTAAGTTAAAAAGTTTTATCTACTTTGAACCTCTTGCATCCTATCTAGACAGTTAGTTTGATGATACTGAGTGCGATAAAGTAGAATTGAGGCCTCATGAGTTGACCTCTGTGAGCCTTGTTTGTGTTATTTATCATAGAAATGAACACAGGAGTCCCACCTGGAGGTGAATGAAAAATCGAACTTCCTTCTTTTGCACCTTAAAATTACTTCTTGAAAATCAATATACTATCGAAAACTAATAAGAAAATAAAGTTTTGGAGTGAATATGGAGTTTTGAGAAAAATGTCAAAAAATCCTGTTTGTTGGCTATATATTGTCTTCAAAATTGATTTTGTATATGCAGGAAGGTTAAGCTTAAGAAAATCTTGAATATCTCTGGCTGTACTGAAACTAGAACTCTAAGTTAAAAAGTTTTATCTACTTTGAACCTCTGGCATCCTATCTAGACAGTTAGTTTGATGATATCGTGTGCGATTAAGTAGAATTGAGGCCTGATGACTTGACCTCTGTGAGCCTTGTTTGTCCTATTTATCATAGACCTGAACACAGGAGTCGCACCTGGGGGTCAGTGAAAAATCGAACTTCCTTCTTTTCCACCTCAAAATTACTTCTTGAAAATCAATATACTATCGAAAACTAATAAGAAAATAAAGTTTTGGAGTGAATATGGAGTTTTGAGAAAAATGTCAAAAAATCCTGTTTGATGGCTATATATTGGCTTCAAAATTGATTTTGTATATGCAGGAAGGTTAAGCTGAAGAAAATCTTGAATATCTCTGGCTGTACTGAAGGTAGAACTCTAAGTTAAAATGTTTTATCTACTTTGAACCTCTGGCATCCTATCTAGACAGTTAGTTTGATGATACTGAGTGCGATAAAGTAGAATTGAGGCCTCATGAGTTGACCTCTGTGAGCCTTTTTTGTCTTATTTATCATAGACCTGAACACAGGAGTCGCACCTGGGGGTCAGTGAAAAATCGAACTTCCTTCTTTTGCACCTTAAAATTACTTCTTGAAAATCAATATACTATCGAAAACTAATAAGAAAATAAAGTTTTGGAGTGAATATGGAGTTTTGAGAAAAATGTCAAAAAATCCTGTTTGATGGCTAAATATTGGCTTCAAAATTGATTTTGTATATGCAGGAAGGTTAAGCTGAAGAAAATCTTGAATATCTCTGGCTGTATTGAAGCTAGAACGCTAAGTTAAAAAGTTTTATCTACTTTGAACCTCTGGCATCCTATCAAGACAGTTAGTTTGATGATACTGAGTGCGATAAAGTAGAATTGAGGCCTCATGAGTTGACCTCTGTGAGCCTTGTTTGTCTTATTTATCATAGACCTGAACACAGGAGTCCCACCTGGGGGTGAATGAAAAATCGAACTTCCTTTTTTTGCACCTTAAAATTACTTCTTGAAAATCAATATACTATCGAAAACTAATAAGAAAATAAAGTTTTGGAGTGAATATGGAGTTTTGAGAAAAATGTCAAAAAATCCTGTTTGTTGGCTATATATTGTCTTCAAAATTGATTTTGTATATGCAGGAAGGTTAAGCTGAAGAAAATCTTGAATATCTCTGGCTGTACTGAAGCTAGAACTCTAAGTTAAAAAGTTTTATCTACTTTGAACCTCTGGCATCCTATCTAGACAGTTAGTTTGATGATATCGTGTGCGATTAAGTAGAATTGAGGCCTGATGACTTGACCTCTGTGAGCCTTGTTTGTCCTATTTATCATAGACCTGAACACAGGAGTCGCACCTGGGGGTCAGTGAAAAATCGAACTTCCTTCTTTTCCACCTCAAAATTACTTCTTGAAAATCAATATACTATCGAAAACTAATAAGAAAATAAAGTTTTGGAGTGAATATGGAGTTTTGAGAAAAATGTCAATAAATCCTGTTTTATGGCTATATATTGGCTTCAAAATTGATTTTGTATATGCAGGAAGGTTAAGCTGAAGAAAATCTTGAATATCTCTGGCTGTACTGAAGCTAGAACTCTAAGTTAAAACGTTTTATCTACTTTGAACCTCTGGCATCCTATCTAGACAGTTAGTTTGATGATATCGTGTGCGATAAAATAGAATTGAGGCCTGATGAGTTGACCTCTGTGAGCGTTGTTTGTCTTATTTATCATAGACCTGAACACAGGAGTCCCACCTGGGGGTGAATGAAAAATCGAACTTCCTTCTTTTCCACCTCAAAATTACTTCTTGAAAATCAATATACTATCGAAAACTAATAAGAAAATAAAGTTTTGGAGTGAATATGGAGTTTTGAGAAAAATGTCAAAAAATCCTGTTTGATGGCTATATATTGTCTTCAAAATTGATTTTGTATATGCAGGAAGGTTAAGCTGAAGAAAATCTTGAATATCTCTGGCTGTACTGAAGCTAGAACTCTAAGTTAAAAAGTTTTATGTACTTTGAACCTCTGGCATCCTATCTAGACAGTTAGTTTGATGATATCGTGTGCGATTAACTAGAATTGAGGCCTCATGAGTTGACCTCTGTGAGCCTTGTTTGTCTTATTTATCATAGACCTGAACACAGGAGTCGCACCTGGGGGTCAGTGAAAAATCGAACTTCCTTCTTTTGCACCTTAAAATTACTTCTTGAAAATCAATATACTATCGAAAACTAATAAGAAAATAAAGTTTTGGAGTGAATATGGAGTTTTGAGAAAAATGTCAAAAAATCCTGTTTGATGGCTATATATTGGCTTCAAAATTGATTTTGTATATGCAGGAAGGTTAAGCTGAAGAAAATCTTGAATATCTCTGGCTGTACTGAAGCTAGAACTCTAAGTTAAAAAGTTTTATCTACTTTGAACCTCTGGCATCCTATCTAGACAGTTAGTTTGTTGATACTGAGTGCGATAAAGTAGAATTGAGGCCTGATGAGTTGACCTCTGTGAGCCTTGTTTGTCTTATTTATCATGGACCTGAACAGAGGAGTCCCACCTGGGGGTCAGTGAAAAATCGAACTTCCTTCTTTTGCACCTTAAAATTACTTCTTGAAAATCAATATACTATCGAAAACTAATAAGAAAATAAAGTTTTGGAGTGAATATGGAGTTTTCAGAAAAATGTCAAAAAATACTGTTTGATGGCTAAATATTGGCTTCAAAATTGATTTTGTATATGCAGGAAGGTTAAGCTGAAGAAAATCTTGAATATCTCTGGCTGTACTGAAGCTAGAACTCTAAGTTAAAAAGTTTTATCTACTTTAATCCTCTGGCATCCTATCTAAACAGTTAGTTTGATGATATCGTGTGCGATTAAGTAGAATTGAGGCCTGATGACTTGACCTCTGTGAGCCTTGTTTGTCCTTTTTATTATAGACCTGAGCACAGGAGTCGCACCTGGGGGTCAGTGAAAAATCGAACTTCCTTCTTTTCCACCTCAAAATTACTTCTTGAAAATCAATATACTATCGAAAACTAATAAGAAAATAAAGTTTTGGAGTGAATATGGAGTTTTGAGAAAAATGTCAAAAAATCCTGTTTGATGGCTATATATTGTCTTCAAAATTGATTTTGTATATGCAGGAAGGTTAAGCTGAAGAAAATCTTGAATATCTCTGGCTGTACTGAAGCTAGAACTCTAAGTTAAAAAGTTTTATGTACTTTGAACCTCTGGCATCCTATCTAGACAGTTAGTTTGATGATATCGTGTGCGATTAACTAGAATTGAGGCCTCATGAGTTGACCTCTGTGAGCCTTGTTTGTCTTATTTATCATAGACCTGAACACAGGAGTCGCACCTGGGGGTCAGTGAAAAATCGAACTTCCTTCTTTTGCACCTTAAAATTACTTCTTGAAAATCAATATACTATCGAAAACTAATAAGAAAATAAAGTTTTGGAGTGAATATGGAGTTTTGAGAAAAATGTCAAAAAATCCTGTTTGATGGCTATATATTGGCTTCAAAATTGATTTTGTATATGCAGGAAGGTTAAGCTGAAGAAAATCTTGAATATCTCTGGCTGTACTGAAGCTAGAACTCTAAGTTAAAAAGTTTTATCTACTTTGAACCTCTGGCATCCTATCTAGACAGTTAGTTTGTTGATACTGAGTGCGATAAAGTAGAATTGAGGCCTGATGAGTTGACCTCTGTGAGCCTTGTTTGTCTTATTTATCATGGACCTGAACAGAGGAGTCCCACCTGGGGGTCAGTGAAAAATCGAACTTCCTTCTTTTGCACCTTAAAATTACTTCTTGAAAATCAATATACTATCGAAAACTAATAAGAAAATAAAGTTTTGGAGTGAATATGGAGTTTTCAGAAAAATGTCAAAAAATACTGTTTGATGGCTAAATATTGGCTTCAAAATTGATTTTGTATATGCAGGAAGGTTAAGCTGAAGAAAATCTTGAATATCTCTGGCTGTACTGAAGCTAGAACTCTAAGTTAAAAAGTTTTATCTACTTTGAACCTCTGGCATCCTATCTAAACAGTTAGTTTGATGATATCGTGTGCGATTAAGTAGAATTGAGGCCTGATGAGTTGACCTCTGTGAGCCTTGTTTGTCTTATTTATCATGGACCTGAACAGAGGAGTCCCACCTGGGGGTCAGTGAAAAATCGAACTTCCTTCTTTTGCACCTTAAAATTACTTCTTGAAAATCAATATACTATCGAAAACTAATAAGAAAATAAAGTTTTGGAGTGAATATGGAGTTTTCAGAAAAATGTCAAAAAATACTGTTTGATGGCTAAATATTGGCTTCAAAATTGATTTTGTATATGCAGGAAGGTTAAGCTGAAGAAAATCTTGAATATCTCTGGCTGTACTGAAGCTAGAACTCTAAGTTAAAAAGTTTTATCTACTTTGAACCTCTGGCATCCTATCTAGACAGTTAGTTTGATGATATCGTGTGCGATTAAGTAGAATTGAGGCCTGATGACTTGACCTCTGTGAGCCTTGTTTGTCCTATTTATCATAGACCTGAGCACAGGAGTCGCACCTGGGGGTCAGTGAAAAATCGAACTTCCTTCTTTTCCACCTCAAAATTACTTCTTGAAAATCAATATACTATCGAAAACTAATAAGAAAATAAAGTTTTGGAGTGAATATGGAGTTTTGAGAAAAATGTCAAAAAATCTTGTTTGATGGCTATATATTGGCTTCAAAATTGATTTTGTATATGCAGGAAGGTTAAGCTGAAGAAAATCTTGAATATCTCTGGCTGTACTGAAGCTAGAACTCTAAGTTAAAAAGTTTTATCTAGTTTGAACCTCTGGCATCCTATCTAGACAGTTAGTTTGATGATATCGTGTGCGATAAAGTAGAATTGAGGCGTGATGAGTTGACCTCTGTGAGCCTTGTTTGTCTTATTTATCATAGACCTGAACACAGGAGTCCCACCTGGGGGTCAGTGAAAAATCGAACTTCCTTCTTTTCCACCTTAAAATTACTTCTTGAAAATCAATATACTATCGAAAACTAATAAGAAAATAAAGTTTTGGAGTGAATATGGAGTTTTGAGAAAAATGTCAAAAAATCCTGTTTGATGGCTATATATTGGCTTCAAAATTGATTTTGTATATGCAGGAAGGTTAAGCTGAAGAAAATCTTGAATATCTCTGGCTGTACTGAAGCTAGTACTCTAAGTTAAAAAGTTTTATCTACTTTGAACCTCTGGCATCCTATCTAGACAGTTAGTTTGATGATATCGTGTGCGATTAAGTAGAATTGAGGCCTGATGACTTGACCTCTGTGAGCCTTGTTTGTCCTATTTATCATAGACCTGAACACAGGAGTCGCACCTGGGGGTCAGTGAAAAATCGAACTTCCTTCTTTTCCACCTCAAAATTACTTCTTGAAAATCAATATACTATCGAAAACTAATAAGAAAATAAAGTTTTGGAGTGAATATGGAGTTTTGAGAAAAATGTCAAAAAATCCTGTTTGATGGCTATATTTTGCCTTCAAAATTGATTTTGTATATGCAGGAAGGTTAAGCTGAAGAAAATCTTGAATATCTCTAGCTGTACTGAAGCTAGAGCTCTAAGTTAAAAAGTTTTGTCTACTTTGAACCTCTGGCATCCTATCTAGCCAGTTAGTTTGATGATATCGTGTGCGAGAAAGTAGAATTGAGGCCTGATGAGTTGACCTCTCTGAGCCTTGTTTGTCTTATTTATCATAGACCTGAAAACAGGAGTCCCACCTGGGGGTGAATGAAAAATTGAACTTCCTTCTTTTCCACCTCAAAATTACTTCTTGAAAATCAATATACTATCGAAAACTAATAAGAAAATAAAGTTTTGGAGTGAATATGGAGTTTTGAGAAAAATGTCAAAAAATCCTGTTTGATGGCTATATATTGGCTTCAAAATTGATTTTGTATATGCAGGAAGGTTAAGCTGAAGAAAATCTTGAATATCTCTGGCTGTACTGAAGCTAGAACTCTAAGTTAAAAAGTTTTATCTAGTTTGAACCTCTGGCATCCTATCTAGACAGTTAGTTTGATGATATCGTGTGCGATAAAGTAGAATTGAGGCGTGATGAGTTGACCTCTGTGAGCCTTGTTTGTCTTATTTATCATAGACCTGAACACAGGAGTCGCACCTGGGGGTCAGTGAAAAATCGAACTTCCTTCTTTTCCACCTTAAAATTACTTCTTGAAAATCAATATACTATCGAAAACTAATAAGAAAATAAAGTTTTGGAGTGAATATGGAGTTTTGAGAAAAAGGTCAAAAAATCCTGTTTGATGGCTATATATTGGCTTCAAAATTGATTTTGTATATGCAGGAAGGTTAAGCTGAAGAAAATCTTGAATATCTCTGGCTGTACTGAAGCTAGAACTCTAAGTTAAAAAGTTTTATCTACTTTGAACCTCTGGCACCCTATCTAGACAGTTAGTTTGATGATATCGTGTGCGATAAAGTAGAATTGAGGCCTGATGAGTTGACCTCTGTGAGCGTTGTTTGTCTTATTTATCATAGACCTGAACACAGGAGTCCCACCTGGGGGTGAATGAAAAATCGAACTTCCTTCTTTTCCACCTCAAAATTACTTCTTGAAAATCAATATACTATCGAAAACTAATAAGAAAATAAAGTTTTGGAGTGAATATGGAGTTTTGAGAAAAATGTCAAAAAATCCTGTTTGATGGCTATATATTGTCTTCAAAATTAATTTTGTATATGCAGGAAGGTTAAGCTGAAGAAAATCTTGAATATCTCTGGCTGTACTGAAGCTAGAACTCTAAGTTAAAAAGTTTTATCTACTTTGAACCTCTGGCATCCTATCTAGCCAGTTAGTTTGATGATATCGTGTGCGAGAAAGTAGAATTGAGGCCTGATGAGTTGACCTCTCTGAGCCTTGTTTGTCTTATTTATCATAGACCTGAACACAGGAGTCCCACCTGGGGGTGAATGAAAAATCGAACTTCCTTCTTTTGCACCTGAAAATTACTTCTTGAAAATCAATATACTATCGAAAACTAATAAGAAAATAAAGTTTTGGAGTGAATATGGAGTTTTGAGAAAAATGTCAAAAAATCCTGTTTGGTGGCTATATATTGGCTTCAAAATTGATTTTGTATATGCAGGAAGGTTAAGCTGAAGAAAATCTTGAATATCTCTGGCTGTACCGAAGCTAGAACTCTAAGTTAAAAAGTTTTATCTAGTTTGAACCTCTGGCATCCTATCTAGACAGTTAGTTTGATGATATCGTGTGCGATAAAGTAGAATTGAGGCGTGATGAGTTGACCTCTGTGAGCCTTGTTTGTCTTATTTATCATAGACCTGAACACAGGAGTCGCACCTGGGGGTCAGTGAAAAATCGAACTTCCTTCTTTTGCACCTTAAAATTACTTCTTGAAAATCAATATACTATCGAAAACTAATAAGAAAATAAAGTTTTGGAGTGAATATGGAGTTTTGAGAAAAAGGTCAAAAAATCCTGTTTGATGGCTATATATTGGCTTCAATATTGATTTTGTATATGCAGGAAGGTTAAGCTGAAGAAAATCTTGAATATCTCTTGCTGTACTGAAGCTAGAACTCTAAGTTAAAAAGTTTTATCTACTTTGAACCTCTGGCATCCTATCTAGACAGTTAGTTTGATGATATCGTGTGCGATAAAGTAGAATTGAGGCGTGATGAGTTGACCTCTGTGAGCCTTGTTTGTCTTATTTATCATAGACCTGAACACAGGAGTCCCACCTGGGGGTCAGTGAAAAATCGAACTTCCTTCTTTTCCACCTTAAAATTACTTCTTGAAAATCAATATACTATCGAAAACTAATAAGAAAATAAAGTTTTGGAGTGAATATGGAGTTTTGAGAAAAATGTCAAAAAATCCTGTTTGATGTCTAAATATTGGCTTCAAAATTGATTTTGTATATGCAGGAAGGTTAAGCTGAAGAAAATCTTGAATATCTCTGGCTGTACTGAAGCTAGAACTCTAAGTTAAAACGTTTTATCTAATTTGAACCTCTGGCATCCTATCTAGACAGTTAGTTTGATGATATCGTGTGCGATTAAGTAGAATTGAGTCCTGATGACTTGACCTCTGTGAGCCTTGTTTGTCCTATTTATCATAGACCTGAACACAGGAGTCGCACCTGAGGGTCAGTGAAAAATCGAACTTCCTTCTTTTCCACCTCAAAATTACTTCTTGAAAATCAATATACTATCGAAAACTAATAAGAAAATAAAGTTTTGGAGTGAATATGGAGTTTTGAGAAAAATGTCAAAAAATCCTGTTTGATGGCTATATATTGCCTTCAAAATTGATTTTGTATATGCAGGAAGGTTAAGCTGAAGAAAATCTTGAATATCTCTGGCTGTACTGAAGCTAGAACTCTAAGTTAAAACGTTTTATCTACTTTGAACCTCTGGCATCCTATCGAGACAGTTAGTTTGATGATATCGTGTGCGATAAAGTAGAATCGAGGCCTGATGAGTTGACCTCTGTGAGCGTTGTTTGTCTTATTTATCATAGACCTGAACACAGGAGTCCCACCTGGGGGTGAATGAAAAATCGAACTTCCTTCTTTTCCACCTCAAAATTACTTCTTGAAAATCAATATACTATCGAAAACTAATAAGAAAATAAAGTTTTGGAGTGAATATGGAGTTTTGAGAAAAATGTCAAAAAATCCTGTTTGGTGGCTATATATTGGCTTCAAAATTGATTTTGTATATGCAGGAAGGTTAAGCTGAAGAAAATCTTGAATATCTCTGGCTGTACCGAAGCTAGAACTCTAAGTTAAAAAGTTTTATCTAGTTTGAACCTCTGGCATCCTATCTAGACAGTTAGTTTGATGATATCGTGTGCGATAAAGTAGAATTGAGGCGTGATGAGTTGACCTCTGTGAGCCTTGTTTGTCTTATTTATCATAGACCTGAACACAGGAGTCGCACCTGGGGGTCAGTGAAAAATCGAACTTCCTTCTTTTGCACCTTAAAATTACTTCTTGAAAATCAATATACTATCGAAAACTAATAAGAAAATAAAGTTTTGGAGTGAATATGGAGTTTTGAGAAAAAGGTCAAAAAATCCTGTTTGATGGCTATATATTGGCTTCAAAATTGATTTTGTATATGCAGGAAGGTTAAGCTGAAGAAAATCTTGAATATCTCTTGCTGTACTGAAGCTAGAACTCTAAGTTAAAAAGTTTTATCTACTTTGAACCTCTGGCATCCTATCTAGACAGTTAGTTTGATGATATCGTGTGCGATAAAGTAGAATTGAGGCCTGATGAGTTGACCTCTGTGAGCGTTGTTTGTCTTATTTATCATAGACCTGAACACAGGACTCCCACCTGGGGGTGAATGAAAAATCGAACTTTCTTCTTTTCCACCTCAAAATTACTTCTTGAAAATCAATATACTATCGAAAACTAATAAGAAAATAAAGTTTTGGAGTAAATATGGAGTTTTGAGAAAAATGTCAAAAAATCCTGTTTGATGGCTATATATTGTCTTCAAAATTAATTTTGTATATGCAGGAAGGTTAAGCTGAAGAAAATCTTGAATATCTCTTGCTGTACTGAAGCTAGAACTCTAAGTTAAAAAGTTTTATGTACTTTGAACCTCTGGCATCCTATCTAGACAGTTAGTTTGATGATATCGTGTGCGATTAACTAGAATTGAGGCCTCATGAGTTGACCTCTGTGAGCCTTGTTTGTCTTATTTATCATAGACCTGAACACAGGAGTCGCACCTGGGGGTCAGTGAAAAATCGAACTTCCTTCTTTTGCACCTTAAAATTACTTCTTGAAAATCAATATACTATCGAAAACTAATAAGAAAATAAAGTTTTTGAGTGAATATGGAGTTTTGAGAAAAATGTCAAAAAATCCTGTTTGATGGCTATATATTGGCTTCAAAATTGATTTTGTATATGCAGGAAGGTTAAGCTGAAGAAAATCTTGAATATCTCTGGCTGTACTGAAGCTAGAACTCTAAGTTAAAAAGTTTTATCTAGTTTGAACCTCTGGCATCCTATCTAGACAGTTAGTTTGATGATATCGTGTACGATAAAGTAGAATTGAGGCGTGATGAGTTGACCTCTGTGAGCCTTGTTTGTCTTATTTATCATAGACCTGAACACAGGAGTCCCACCTGGGGGTCAGTGAAAAATCGAACTTCCTTCTTTTCCACCTTAAAATTACTTCTTGAAAATCAATATACTATCGAAAACTAATAAGAAAATAAAGTTTTGGAGTGAATATGGAGTTTTGAGAAAAATGTCAAAAAATCCTGTTTGATGTCTAAATATTGGCTTCAAAATTGATTTTGTATATGCAGGAAGGTTAAGCTGAAGAAAATCTTGAATATCTCTTGCTGTACTGAAGCTAGAACTCTAAGTTAAAAAGTTTTATCTACTTTGAACCTCTGGCATCCTATCTAGACAGTTAGTTTGATGATATCGTGTGCGATAAAGTAGAATTGAGGCCTGATGAGTTGACCTCTGTGAGCGTTGTTTGTCTTATTTATCATAGACCTGAACACAGGAGTCCCACCTGGGGGTGAATGAAAAATCGAACTTTCTTCTTTTCCACCTCAAAATTACTTCTTGAAAATCAATATACTATCGAAAACTAATAAGAAAATAAAGTTTTGGAGTAAATATGGAGTTTTGAGAAAAATGTCAAAAAATCCTGTTTGATGGCTATATATTGTCTTCAAAATTAATTTTGTATATGCAGGAAGGTTAAGCTGAAGAAAATCTTGAATATCTCTTGCTGTACTGAAGCTAGAACTCTAAGTTAAAAAGTTTTATGTACTTTGAACCTCTGGCATCCTATCTAGACAGTTAGTTTGATGATATCGTGTGCGATTAAGTAGAATTGAGGCCTGATGACTTGACCTCTGTGAGCCTTGTTTGTCTTATTTATCATAGACCTGAACACAGGAGTCGCACCTGGGGGTCAGTGAAAAATCGAACTTCCTTCTTTTCCACCTCAAAATTACTTCTTGAAAATCAATATACTATCGAAAACTAATAAGAAAATTAAGTTTTGGAGTGAATATGGAGTTTTGAGAAAAATGTCAAAAAATCCTGTTTGATGGCTATATATTGGCTTCAAAATTGATTTTGTATATGCAGGAAGGTTAAGCTGAAGAAAATCTTGAATATCTCTGGCTGTAGTGAAGCTAGAAGTCTACGTTAAAAAGTTTTATCTAGTTTGAACCTCTGGCATCCTATCTAGACAGTTAGTTTGATGATATCGTGTGCGATAAAGTAGAATTGAGGCGTGATGAGTTGACCTCTGTGAGCCTTGTTTGTCTTATTTATCATACACCTGAACACAGGAGTCCCACCTGGGGGTGAATGAAAAATCGAACTTCCTTCTTTTGCACCTTAAAACTACTTCTTGAAAATCAATATACTATCGAAAACTAATAAGAAAATAAAGTTTTGGAGTGAATATGGAGTTTTGAGAAAAATGTCAAAAAATCCTGTTTGATGGCTATATATTGGCTTCAAAATTGATTTTGTATATGCAGGAAGGTTAAGCTGAAGAAAATCTTGAATATCTCTGGCTGTACTGAAGCTAGAACTCTAAGTTAAAAAGTTTTATCTACTTTGAACCTCTGGCATCCTATCTAGACAGTTAGTTTGATGATATCGTGTGCGATTAAGTAGAATTGAGGCCTGATGACTTGACCTCTGTGAGCCTTGTTTGTCCTATTTATCATAGACCTGAACACAGGAGTCGCACCTGGGGGTCAGTGAAAAATCGAACTTCCTTCTTTTCCACCTCAAAATTACTTCTTGAAAATCAATATACTATCGAAAACTAATAAGAAAATAAAGTTTTGGAGTGAATATGGAGTTTTCAGAAAAATGTCAAAAAATCCTGTTTGATGGCTATATATTGGCTTCAAAATTGATTTTGTATATGCAGGAAGGTTAAGCTGAAGAAAATCTTGAATATCTCTGGCTGTACTGAAGCTAGAACTCTAAGTTAAAAAGTTTTATTTACTTTGAACCTCTGGCATCCTGTCTAGACAGTTAGTTTGATGATATCGTGTGCGATTAAGTAGAATTGAGGCCTGATGAGTTGACCTCTCTCAGCCTTGTTTGTCTTATTTATCATAGACCTGAACACAGGAGTCGCACCTGGGGGTCAGTGAAAAATCGAACTTCCTTCTTTTCCACCTCAAAATTACTTCTTGAAAATCAATATACTATCGAAAACTAATAAGAAAATAAAGTTTTGGAGTCAATATGGTGTTTTGAGAAAAATGTCAAAAAATCCTGTTTGATGGCTATATATTGGCTTCAAAATTGATTTTGTATATGCAGGAAGGTTAAGCTGAAGAAAATCTTGAATATCTCTGGCTGTACTGAAGCTAGAACTCTAAGTTAAAAAGTTTTATCTACTTTGAACCTCGGGCATCCTATCTAGACAGTTAGTTTGATGATACTGAGTGCGATAAAGTAGAATTGAGGCCTGATGAGTTGACCTCTGTGAGCCTTGTTTGTCTTATTTATCATAGACCTGAACACAGGAGTCCCACCTGGGGGTGAATGAAAAATCGAACTTCCTTCTTTTGCACCTTAAAATTACTTCTTGAAAATCAATATACTATCGAAAACTAATAAGAAAATAAAGTTTTGGAGTGAATATGGAGTTTTGAGAAAAATGTCACAAAATCCTGTTTGATGGCTATATATTGGCTTGAAAATTGATTTTGTATATGCAGGAAGGTTAAGCTGAAGAAAATCTTGAATATCTCTGGCTGTACTTAAGCTAGAACTCTAAGTTAAAAAGTTTTATCTACTTTGAACCTCTGGCATCCTATCTAGACAGTTAGTTTGATGATATCGTGTGCGATAAAGTAGAATTGAGGCGTGATGAGTTGACCTCTGTGAGCCTTGTTTGTCTTATTTATCATAGACCTGAACACAGGAGTCGCACCTGGGGGTCAGTGAAAAATCGAACTTCCTTCTTTTCCACCTCAAAATTACTTCTTGAAAATCAATATACTATCGAAAACTAATAAGAAAATAAAGTTTTTGAGTGAATATGGAGTTTTGAGAAAAATGTCAAAAAATCCTGTTTGATGGCTATATATTGGCTTCAAAATTGATTTTGTATATGCAGGAAGGTTAAGCTGAAGAAAATCTTGAATATCTCTGGCTGTACTGAAGCTAGAACTCTAAGTTAAAAAGTTTTATCTACTTTGAACCTCGGGCATCCTATCTAGACAGTTAGTTTGATGATACTGAGTGCGATAAAGTAGAATTGAGGCCTGATGAGTTGACCTCTGTGAGCCTTGTTTGTCTTATTTATCATAGACCTGAACACAGGAGTCCCACCTGGGGGTGAATGAAAAATCGAACTTCCTTCTTTTGCACCTTAAAATTACTTCTTGAAAATCAATATACTATCGAAAACTAATAAGAAAATAAAGTTTTGGAGTGAATATGGAGTTTTGAGAAAAATGTCACAAAATCCTGTTTGATGGCTATATATTGGCTTGAAAATTGATTTTGTATATGCAGGAAGGTTAAGCTGAAGAAAATCTTGAATATCTCTGGCTGTACTTAAGCTAGAACTCTAAGTTAAAAAGTTTTATCTACTTTGAACCTCTGGCATCCTATCTAGACAGTTAGTTTGATGATATCGTGTGCGATAAAGTAGAATTGAGGCCTGATGACTTGACCTCTGTGAGCCTTGTTTGTCTTATTTATCATAGACCTGAACACAGGAGTCGCACCTGGGGGTCAGTGAAAAATCGAACTTCCTTCTTTTCCACCTCAAAATTACTTCTTGAAAATCAATATACTATCGAAAACTAATAAGAAAATAAAGTTTTTGAGTGAATATGGAGTTTTGAGAAAAATGTCAAAAAATCCTGTTTGATGGCTATATATTGGCTTCAAAATTGATTTTGTATATGCAGGAAGGTTAAGCTGAAGAAAATCTTGAATATCTCTGGCTGTACTGAAGCTAGAACTCTAAGTTAAAAAGTTTTATCTACTTTGAACCTCTGGCATCCTATCTAGACAGTTAGTTTGATGATACTGAGTGCGATAATGTAGAATTGAGGCCTGATGAGTTGACCTCTGTGAGCCTTGTTTGTCTTATTTATCATAGACCTGAACACAGGAGTCGCACCTGGGGGTGAATGAAAAATCGAACTTCGTTCTTTTCACCTCAAAATTACTTCTTGAAAATCAATATACTATCGAAAACTAATAAGAAAATAAAGTTTTTGATTGAATATGGAGTTTTCAGAAAAATGTCAAAAAATCCTGTTTGATGGCTATATATTGGCTTCAAAATTGATTTTGTATATGCAGGAAGGTAAAGCTGAAGAAAATCTTGAATATCTCTGGCTGTACTGAAGCTAGAACTCTAAGTTAAAAAGTTTTATCTACTTTGAACCTCTGGCATCCTATCTAGACAGTTAGTTTGATGATACTGAGTGCGATAAAGTAGAATTGAGGCCTGATGAGTTGACCTCTGTGAGCCTTGTTTGTCTTATTTATCATAGACCTGAACACAGGAGTCCCACCTGGGGGTGAATGAAAAATCGAACTTCCTTCTTTTGCACCTTAAAATTACTTCTTGAAAATCAATATACTATCGAAAACTAATAAGAAAATAAAGTTTTGGAGTGAATATGGAGTTTTGAGAAAAATGTCAAAAAATCCTGTTTGATGGCTATATATTGGCTTCAAAATTGATTTTGTATATGCAGGAAGGTTAAGCTGAAGAAAATCTTGAATATCTCTGGCTGTACTGAAGTTAGAACTCTAAGTTAAAAAGTTTTATCTACTTTGAACCTCTGGCATCCTATCTGGACAGTTAGTTTGATGATATCGTGTGCGATTAAGTAGAATTGAGGCCTGATGACTTGACCTCTGTGAGCCTTGTTTGTCCTATTTATCATAGACCTGAACACCGGAGTCGCACCTGGGGGTCAGTGAAAAATCGAACTTCCTTCTTTTCCACCTCAAAATTACTTCTTGAAAATCAATATACTATCGAAAACTAATAAGAAAATAAAGTTTTTGAGTGAATATGGAGTTTTGAGAAAAATGTCAAAAAATCCTGTTTGATGGCTATATATTGGCTTCAAAATTGATTTTGTATATGCAGGAAGGTTAAGCTGAAGAAAATCTTGAATATCTCTGGCTGTACTGAAGTTAGAACTCTAAGTTAAAAAGTTTTATCTACTTTGAACCTCTGGCATCCTATCTGGACAGTTAGTTTGATGATATCGTGTGCGATTAAGTAGAATTGAGGCCTGATGACTTGACCTCTGTGAGCCTTGTTTGTCCTATTTATCATAGACCTGAACACAGGAGTCGCACCTGGGGGTCAGTGAAAAATCGAACTTCCTTCTTTTCCACCTCAAAATTACTTCTTGAAAATCAATATACTATCGAAAACTAATAAGAAAATAAAGTTTTTGAGTAAATATGGAGTTTTGAGAAAAATGTCAAAAAATCCTGTTTGATGGCTATATATTGGCTTCAAAATTGATTTTGTATATGCAGGAAGGTTAAGCTGAAGAAAATCTTGAATATCTCTGGCTGTACTGAAGTTAGAACTCTAAGTTAAAAAGTTTTATCTACTTTGAACCTCTGGCATCCTATCTGGACAGTTAGTTTGATGATATCGTGTGCGATTAAGTAGAATTGAGGCCTGATGACTTGACCTCTGTGAGCCTTGTTTGTCCTATTTATCATAGACCTGAACACAGGAGTCGCACCTGGGGGTCAGTGAAAAATCGAACTTCCTTCTTTTCCACCTCAAAATTACTTCTTGAAAATCAATATACTATCGAAAACTAATAAGAAAATAAAGTTTTTGAGTGAATATGGAGTTTTGAGAAAAATGTCAAAAAATCCTGTTTGATGGCTATATATCGGCTTCAAAATTGATTTTGTATATGCAGGAAGGTTAAGCTGAAGAAAATCTTGAATATCTCTGGCTGTACTGAAGCTAGAACTCTAAGTTAAAAAGTTTTATCTACTTTGAACCTCTGGCATCCTATCTAGACAGTTAGTTTGATGATACTGAGTGCGATAAAGTAGAATTGAGGCCTGATGATTTGACCTCTGTGAGCCTTGTTTGTCTTATTTATCATAGACCTGAACAGAGGAGTCCCACCTGGGGGTGAATGAAAAATCGAACTTCCTTCTTTTGCACCTTAAAATTACTTCTTGAAAATCAATATACTATCGAAAACTAATAAGAAAATAAAGTTTTGGAGTGAATATGGAGTTTTGAGAAAAATGTCAAAAAATCCTGTTTGATGGCTATATATCGGCTTCAAAATTGATTTTGTATATGCAGGAAGGTTAAGCTGAAGAAAATCTTGAATATCTCTGGCTGTACTGAAGTTAGAACTCTAAGTTAAAAAGTTTTATCTACTTTGAACCTCTGGCATCCTATCTAGACAGTTAGTTTGATGATGTCGTGTGCGATTAAGTAGAATTGAGGCCTGATGACTTGACCTCTGTGAGCCTTGTTTGTCCTATTTATCATAGACCTGAACACAGGAGTCGCACCTGGGGGTCAGTGAAAAATCGAACTTCCTTCTTTTCCACCTCAAAATTACTTCTTGAAAATCAATATACTATCGAAAACTAATAAGAAAATAAAGTTTTTGAGTGAATATGGTGTTTTGAGAAAAATGTCAAAAAATCCTGTTTGATGGCTATATATCGGCTTCAAAATTGATTTTGTATATGCAGGAAGGTTAAGCTGAAGAAAATCTTGAATATCTCTGGCTGTACTGAAGCTAGAACTCTAAGTTAAAAAGTTTTATCTACTTTGAACCTCTGGCATCCTATCTAGACAGTTAGTTTGATGATACTGAGTGCGATAAAGTAGAATTGAGGCCTGATGATTTGACCTCTGTGAGCCTTGTTTGTCTTATTTATCATAGACCTGAACACAGGAGTCCCACCTGGGGGTGAATGAAAAATCGAACTTCCTTCTTTTGCACCTTAAAATTACTTCTTGAAAATCAATATACTATCGAAAACTAATAAGAAAATAAAGTTTTGGAGTGAATATGGAGTTTTGAGAAAAATGTCAAAAAATCCTGTTTGATGGCTATATATCGGCTTCAAAATTGATTTTGTATATGCAGGAAGGTTAAGCTGAAGAAAATCTTGAATATCTCTGGCTGTACTGAAGCTAGAACTCTAAGTTAAAAAGTTTTATCTACTTTGAACCTCTGGCATCCTATCTAGACAGTTAGTTTGATGATATCGTGTGCGATTAAGTAGAATTGAGGCCTGATGACTTGACCTCTGTGAGCCTTGTTTGTCCTATTTATCATAGACCTGAACACAGGAGTCGCACCTGGGGGTCAGTGAAAAATCGAACTTCCTTCTTTTGCACCTTAAAATTACTTCTTGAAAATCAATATACTATCGAAAACTAATAAGAAAATAAAGTTTTGGAGTGAATATGGAGTTTTGAGAAAAATGTCAAAAAATCCTGTTTGATGGCTATATATTGGCTTCAAAATTGATTTTGTATATGCAGGAAGGTTAAGCTGAAGAAAATCTTGAATATCTCTGGCTGTACTGAAGCTAGAACTCTAAGTTAAAAAGTTTTATCTACTTTGAACCTCTGGCATCCTATCTAGACAGTTAGTTTGATATTACTGAGTGCGATAAAGTAGAATTGAGGCCTGATGATTAGACCTCTGTGAGCCTTGTTTGTCTTATTTATCATAGACCTGAACACAGGAGTCCCACCTGGGGGTGAATGAAAAATCGAACTTCCTTCTTTTGCACCTTAAAATTACTTCTTGAAAATCAATATACTATCGAAAACTAATAAGAAAATAAAGTTTTGGAGTGAATATGGAGTTTTGAGAAAAATGTCAAAAAATCCTGTTTGATGGCTATATATCGGCTTCAAAATTGATTTTGTATATACAGGAAGGTTAAGCTGAAGAAAATCTTGAATATCTCTGGCTGTACTGAAGCTAGAACTCTAAGTTAAAAAGTTTTATCTACTTTGAACCTCTGGCATCCTATCTAGACAGTTAGATTGATGATATCGTGTGCGATTAAGTAGAATTGAGGCCTGATGACTTGACCTCTGTGAGCCTTGTTTGTCCTATTTATCATAGACCTGAACACAGGAGTCGCACCTGGGGGTCAGTGAAAAATCGAACTTCCTTCTTTTGCACCTTAAAATTACTTCTTGAAAATCAATATACTATCGAAAACTAATAAGAAAATAAAGTTTTGGAGTGAATATGGAGTTTTGAGAAAAATGTCAAAAAATCCTGTTTGATGGCTATATATCGGCTTCAAAATTGATTTTGTATATGCAGGAAGGTTAAGCTGAAGAAAATCTTGAATATCTCTGGCTGTACTGAAGTTAGAACTCTAAGTTAAAAAGTTTTATCTACTTTGAACCTCTGGCATCCTATCTAGACAGTTAGTTTGATGATATCGTGTGCGATTAAGTAGAATTGAGGCCTGATGACTTGACCTCTGTGAGCCTTGTTTGTCCTATTTATCATAGACCTGAACACAGGAGTCGCACCTGGGGGTCAGTGAAAAATCGAACTTCCTTCTTTTCCACCTCAAAATTACTTCTTGAAAATCAATATACTATCGAAAACTAATAAGAAAATAAAGTTTTTGAGTGAATATGGAGTTTTGAGAAAAATGTCAAAAAATCCTGTTTGATGGCTATATATCGGCTTCAAAATTGATTTTGTATATGCAGGAAGGTTAAGCTGAAGAAAATCTTGAATATCTCTGGCTGTACTGAAGCTAGAACTCTAAGTTAAAAAGTTTTATCTACTTTGAACCTCTGGCATCCTATCTAGACAGTTAGTTTGATGATATCGTGTGCGATTAAGTAGAATTGAGGCCTGATGACTTGACCTCTGTGAGCCTTGTTTGTCCTATTTATCATAGACCTGAACACAGGAGTCGCACCTGGGGGTCAGTGAAAAATCGAACTTCCTTCTTTTGCACCTTAAAATTACTTCTTGAAAATCAATATACTATCGAAAACTAATAAGAAAATAAAGTTTTGGAGTGAATATGGAGTTTTGAGAAAAATGTCAAAAAATCCTGTTTGATGGCTATATATTGGCTTCAAAATTGATTTTGTATATGCAGGAAGGTTAAGCTGAAGAAAATCTTGAATATCTCTGGCTGTACTGAAGCTAGAACTCTAAGTTAAAAAGTTTTATCTACTTTGAACCTCTGGCATCCTATCTAGACAGTTAGTTTGATATTACTGAGTGCGATAAAGTAGAATTGAGGCCTGATGATTAGACCTCTGTGAGCCTTGTTTGTCTTATTTATCATAGACCTGAACACAGGAGTCCCACCTGGGGGTGAATGAAAAATCGAACTTCCTTCTTTTGCACCTTAAAATTACTTCTTGAAAATCAATATACTATCGAAAACTAATAAGAAAATAAAGTTTTGGAGTGAATATGGAGTTTTGAGAAAAATGTCAAAAAATCCTGTTTGATGGCTATATATCGGCTTCAAAATTGATTTTGTATATACAGGAAGGTTAAGCTGAAGAAAATCTTGAATATCTCTGGCTGTACTGAAGCTAGAACTCTAAGTTAAAAAGTTTTATCTACTTTGAACCTCTGGCATCCTATCTAGACAGTTAGATTGATGATATCGTGTGCGATTAAGTAGAATTGAGGCCTGATGACTTGACCTCTGTGAGCCTTGTTTGTCCTATTTATCATAGACCTGAACACAGGAGTCGCACCTGGGGGTCAGTGAAAAATCGAACTTCCTTCTTTTGCACCTTAAAATTACTTCTTGAAAATCAATATACTATCGAAAACTAATAAGAAAATAAAGTTTTGGAGTGAATATGGAGTTTTGAGAAAAATGTCAAAAAATCCTGTTTGATGGCTATATATCGGCTTCAAAATTGATTTTGTATATGCAGGAAGGTTAAGCTGAAGAAAATCTTGAATATCTCTGGCTGTACTGAAGTTAGAACTCTAAGTTAAAAAGTTTTATCTACTTTGAACCTCTGGCATCCTATCTAGACAGTTAGTTTGATGATATCGTGTGCGATTAAGTAGAATTGAGGCCTGATGACTTGACCTCTGTGAGCCTTGTTTGTCCTATTTATCATAGACCTGAACACAGGAGTCGCACCTGGGGGTCAGTGAAAAATCGAACTTCCTTCTTTTCCACCTCAAAATTACTTCTTGAAAATCAATATACTATCGAAAACTAATAAGAAAATAAAGTTTTTGAGTGAATATGGAGTTTTGAGAAAAATGTCAAAAAATCCTGTTTGATGGCTATATATCGGCTTCAAAATTGATTTTGTATATGCAGGAAGGTTAAGCTGAAGAAAATCTTGAATATCTCTGGCTGTACTGAAGCTAGAACTCTAAGTTAAAAAGTTTTATCTACTTTGAACCTCTGGCATCCTATCTAGACAGTTAGTTTGATGATACTGAGTGCGATAAAGTAGAATTGAGGCCTGATGATTTGACCTCTGTGAGCCTTGTTTGTCTTATTTATCATAGACCTGAACACAGGAGTCCCACCTGGGGGTGAATGAAAAATCGAACTTCCTTCTTTTGCACCTTAAAATTACTTCTTGAAAATCAATATACTATCGAAAACTAATAAGAAAATAAAGTTTTGGAGTGAATATGGAGTTTTGAGAAAAATGTCAAAAAATCCTGTTTGATGGCTATATATTGGCTTCAAAATTGATTTTGTATATGCAGGAAGGTTAAGCTGAAGAAAATCTTGAATATCTCTGGGTGTACTGAAGCTAGAACTCTAAGTTAAAAAGTTTTATGTACTTTGAACCTCTGGCATCTTATCTAGACAGTTATTTTGATGATATCGTGTGCGATTAACTAGAATTGAGGCCTCATGAGTTGACCTCTGTGAGCCTTGTTTGTCTTATTTATCATAGACCTGAACACAGGAGTCGCACCTGGGGGTCAGTGAAAAATCGAACTTCCTTCTTTTCCAACTCAAAATTACTTCTTGAAAATCAATATACTATCGAAAACTAATAAGAAAATAAAGTTTTGGAGTGAATATGGAGTTTTGAGAAAAATGTCAAAAAATCCTGTTTGATGGCTATATATTGGCTTCAAAATTGATTTTGTATATGCAGGAAGGTTAAGCTGAAGAAAATCTTGAATATCTCTGGCTGTACTGAAGCTAGAACGCTAAGTTAAAAAGTTTTATCTAGTTTGAACCTCTGGCATCCTATCTAGACAGTTAGTTTGATGATATCGTGTGCGATAAAGTAGAATTGAGGCGTGATGAGTTGACCTCTGTGAGCCTTGTTTGTCTTATTTATCATACACCTGAACACAGGAGTCGCACCTGGGGGTCAGTGAAAAATCGAACTTCCTTCTTTTCCACCTCAAAATTACTTCTTGAAAATCAATATACTATCGAAAACTAATAAGAAAATAAAGTTTTGGAGTGAATATGGAGTTTTGAGAAAAATGTTAAAAAATCCTGTTTGATGGCTATATATTGGTTTCAAAATTGATTTTGTATATGCAGGAAGGTTAAGCTGAAGAAAATCTTGAATATCTCTAGCTGTACTGAAGCTAGAGCTCTAAGTTAAAAAGTTTTATCTACTTTGAACCTCTGGCATCCTATCTAGACAGTTAGTTTGATGATATCGTGTGCGATAAAGTAGAATTGAGGCGTGATGAGTTGACCTCTGTGAGCCTTGTTTGTCTTATTTATCATACACCTGAACACAGGAGTCGCACCTGGGGGTCAGTGAAAAATCGAACTTCCTTCTTTTCCACCTCAAAATTACTTCTTGAAAATCAATATACTATCGAAAACTAATAAGAAAATAAAGTTTTGGAGTGAATATGGAGTTTTGAGAAAAATGTCAAAAAATCCTGTTTGATGGCTATATATTGGCTTCAAAATTGATTTTGTATATGCAGGAAGGTTAAGCTGAAGAAAATCTTGAATATCTCTGGCTGTACTGAAGCTAGAACGCTAAGTTAAAAAGTTTTATCTAGTTTGAACCTCTGGCATCCTATCTAGACAGTTAGTTTGATGATATCGTGTGCGATAAAGTAGAATTGAGGCGTGATGAGTTAACCTCTGTGAGCCTTGTTTGTCTTATTTATCATACACCTGAACACAGGAGTCGCACCTGGGGGTCAGTGAAAAATCGAACTTCCTTCTTTTCCACCTCAAAATTACTTCTTGAAAATCAATATACTATCGAAAACTAATAAGAAAATAAAGTTTTGGAGTGAATATGGAGTTTTGAGAAAAATGTCAAAAAATCCTGTTTGATGGCTATATATTGGCTTCAAAATTGATTTTGTATATGCAGGAAGGTTAAGCTGAAGAAAATCTTGAATATCTCTAGCTGTACTGAAGCTAGAACGCTAAGTTAAAAAGTTTTATCTAGTTTGAACCTCTGGCATCCTATCTAGACAGTTAGTTTGATGATATCGTGTGCGATAAAGTAGAATTGAGGCCTGATGACTTGACCTCTGTGAGCCTTGTTTGTCTTATTTATCATAGACCTGAACACAGGAGTCGCACCTGGGGGTCAGTGAAAAATCGAACTTCCTTCTTTTCCACCTCAAAATTACTTCTTGAAAATCAATATACTATCGAAAACTAATAAGAAAATAAAGTTTTGGAGTGAATATGGAGTTTTGAGAAAAATGTCAAAAAATCCTGTTTGATGGCTATATATTGGCTTCAAAATTGATTTTGTATATGCAGGAAGGTTAAGCTGAAGAAAATCTTGAATATCTCTGGCTGTACTGAAGCTAGAACTCTAAGTTAAAAAGTTTTATCTACTTTGAACCTCTGGCATCCTATCGAGACAGTTAGTTTGATGATATCGTGTGCGATAAAGTAGAATTGAGGCATGATGACTTGACCTCTGTGAGCCTTGTTTGTCTTATTTATCATAGACCTGAACACAGGAGTCGCACCTGGGGGTCAGTGAAAAATCGAACTTCCTTCTTTTCCAACTCAAAATTACTTCTTGAAAATCAATATACTATCGAAAACTAATAAGAAAATAAAGTTTTGGAGTGAATATGGAGTTTTGAGAAAAATGTCAAAAAATCCTGTTTGATGGCTATATATTGGCTTCAAAATTGATTTTGTATATGCAGGAAGGTTAAGCTGAAGAAAATCTTGAATATCTCTGGCTGTACTGAAGCTAGAACGCTAAGTTAAAAAGTTTTATCTAGTTTGAACCTCTGGCATCCTATCTAGACAGTTAGTTTGATGATATCGTGTGCGATAAAGTAGAATTGAGGCGTGATGAGTTGACCTCTGTGAGCCTTGTTTGTCTTATTTATCATACACCTGAACACAGGAGTCGCACCTGGGGGTCAGTGAAAAATCGAACTTCCTTCTTTTCCACCTCAAAATTACTTCTTGAAAATCAATATACTATCGAAAACTAATAAGAAAATAAAGTTTTGTAGTGAATATGGAGTTTTGAGAAAAATGTCAAAAAATCCTGTTTGATGGCTATATATTGGTTTCAAAATTGATTTTGTATATGCAGGAAGGTTAAGCTGAAGAAAATCTTGAATATCTCTAGCTGTACTGAAGCTAGAGCTCAAAGTTAAAAAGTTTTATCTACTTTGAACCTCTGGCATCCTATCTAGACAGTTAGTTTGATGATATCGTGTGCGATAAAGTAGAATTGAGGCGTGATGAGTTGACCTCTGTGAGCCTTGTTTGTCTTATTTATCATACACCTGAACACAGGAGTCGCACCTGGGGGTCAGTGAAAAATCGAACTTCCTTCTTTTCCACCTCAAAATTACTTCTTGAAAATCAATATACTATCGAAAACTAATAAGAAAATAAAGTTTTGGAGTGAATATGGAGTTTTGAGAAAAATGTCAAAAAATCCTGTTTGATGGCTATATATTGGCTTCAAAATTGATTTTGTATATGCAGGAAGGTTAAGCTGAAGAAAATCTTGAATATCTCTGGCTGTACTGAAGCTAGAACGCTAAGTTAAAAAGTTTTATCTAGTTTGAACCTCTGGCATCCTATCTAGACAGTTAGTTTGATGATATCGTGTGCGATAAAGTAGAATTGAGGCGTGATGAGTTGACCTCTGTGAGCCTTGTTTGTCTTATTTATCATACACCTGAACACAGGAGTCGCACCTGGGGGTCAGTGAAAAATGGAACTTCCTTCTTTTCCACCTCAAAATTACTTCTTGAAAATCAATATACTATCGAAAACTAATAAGAAAATAAAGTTTTGGAGTGAATATGGAGTTTTGAGAAAAATGTCAAAAAATCCTGTTTGATGGCTATATATTGGCTTCAAAATTGATTTTGTATATGCAGGAAGGTTAAGCTGAAGAAAATCTTGAATATCTCTAGCTGTACTGAAGCTAGAGCTCTAATTTAAAAAGTTTTATCTACTTTGAACCTCTGGCATCCTATCTAGACAGTTAGTTTGATGATATCGTGTGCGATAAAGTAGAATTGAGGCGTGATGAGTTGACCTCTGTGAGCCTTGTTTGTCTTATTTATCATACATCTGAACACAGGAGTCGCACCTGGGGGTCAGTGAAAAATCGAACTTCCTTCTTTTCCACCTCAAAATTACTTCTTGAAAATCAATATACTATCGAAAACTAATAAGAAAATAAAGTTTTGGAGTGAATATGGAGTTTTGAGAAAAATGTCAAAAAATCCTGTTTGATCGCTATATATTGCCTTCAAAATTGATTTTGTATATGCAGGAAGGTTAAGCTGAAGAAAATCTTGAATATCTCTAGCTGTACTGAAGCTAGAGTTCTAAGTTAAAAAGTTTTATCTACTTTGAACCTCTGGCATCTTATCTAGACAGTTATTTTGATGATATCGTGTGCGATTAACTAGAATTGAGGCCTCATGAGTTGACCTCTGTGAGCCTTGTTTGTCTTATTTATCATAGACCTGAACACAGGAGTCGCACCTGGGGGTCAGTGAAAAATCGAACTTCCTTCTTTTCCAACTCAAAATTACTTCTTGAAAATCAATATACTATCGAAAACTAATAAGAAAATAAAGTTTTGGAGTGAATATGGAGTTTTGAGAAAAATGTCAAAAAATCCTGTTTGATGGCTATATATTGGCTTCAAAATTGATTTTGTATATGCAGGAAGGTTAAGCTGAAGAAAATCTTGAATATCTCTGGCTGTACTGAAGCTAGAACGCTAAGTTAAAAAGTTTTATCTAGTTTGAACCTCTGGCATCCTATCTAGACAGTTAGTTTGATGATATCGTGTGCGATAAAGTAGAATTGAGGCGTGATGAGTTGACCTCTGTGAGCCTTGTTTGTCTTATTTATCATACACCTGAACACAGGAGTCGCACCTGGGGGTCAGTGAAAAATCGAACTTCCTTCTTTTCCACCTCAAAATTACTTCTTGAAAATCAATATACTATCGAAAACTAATAAGAAAATAAAGTTTTGGAGTGAATATGGAGTTTTGAGAAAAATGTTAAAAAATCCTGTTTGATGGCTATATATTGGTTTCAAAATTGATTTTGTATATGCAGGAAGGTTAAGCTGAAGAAAATCTTGAATATCTCTAGCTGTACTGAAGCTAGAGCTCTAAGTTAAAAAGTTTTATCTACTTTGAACCTCTGGCATCCTATCTAGACAGTTAGTTTGATGATATCGTGTGCGATAAAGTAGAATTGAGGCGTGATGAGTTGACCTCTGTGAGCCTTGTTTGTCTTATTTATCATACACCTGAACACAGGAGTCGCACCTGGGGGTCAGTGAAAAATCGAACTTCCTTCTTTTCCACCTCAAAATTACTTCTTGAAAATCAATATACTATCGAAAACTAATAAGAAAATAAAGTTTTGGAGTGAATATGGAGTTTTGAGAAAAATGTCAAAAAATCCTGTTTGATGGCTATATATTGGCTTCAAAATTGATTTTGTATATGCAGGAAGGTTAAGCTGAAGAAAATCTTGAATATCTCTGGCTGTACTGAAGCTAGAACGCTAAGTTAAAAAGTTTTATCTAGTTTGAACCTCTGGCATCCTATCTAGACAGTTAGTTTGATGATATCGTGTGCGATAAAGTAGAATTGAGGCGTGATGAGTTAACCTCTGTGAGCCTTGTTTGTCTTATTTATCATACACCTGAACACAGGAGTCGCACCTGGGGGTCAGTGAAAAATCGAACTTCCTTCTTTTCCACCTCAAAATTACTTCTTGAAAATCAATATACTATCGAAAACTAATAAGAAAATAAAGTTTTGGAGTGAATATGGAGTTTTGAGAAAAATGTCAAAAAATCCTGTTTGATGGCTATATATTGGCTTCAAAATTGATTTTGTATATGCAGGAAGGTTAAGCTGAAGAAAATCTTGAATATCTCTAGCTGTACTGAAGCTAGAACGCTAAGTTAAAAAGTTTTATCTAGTTTGAACCTCTGGCATCCTATCTAGACAGTTAGTTTGATGATATCGTGTGCGATAAAGTAGAATTGAGGCCTGATGACTTGACCTCTGTGAGCCTTGTTTGTCTTATTTATCATAGACCTGAACACAGGAGTCGCACCTGGGGGTCAGTGAAAAATCGAACTTCCTTCTTTTCCACCTCAAAATTACTTCTTGAAAATCAATATACTATCGAAAACTAATAAGAAAATAAAGTTTTGGAGTGAATATGGAGTTTTGAGAAAAATGTCAAAAAATCCTGTTTGATGGCTATATATTGGCTTCAAAATTGATTTTGTATATGCAGGAAGGTTAAGCTGAAGAAAATCTTGAATATCTCTGGCTGTACTGAAGCTAGAACTCTAAGTTAAAAAGTTTTATCTACTTTGAACCTCTGGCATCCTATCGAGACAGTTAGTTTGATGATATCGTGTGCGATAAAGTAGAATTGAGGCATGATGACTTGACCTCTGTGAGCCTTGTTTGTCTTATTTATCATAGACCTGAACACAGGAGTCGCACCTGGGGGTCAGTGAAAAATCGAACTTCCTTCTTTTCCAACTCAAAATTACTTCTTGAAAATCAATATACTATCGAAAACTAATAAGAAAATAAAGTTTTGGAGTGAATATGGAGTTTTGAGAAAAATGTCAAAAAATCCTGTTTGATGGCTATATATTGGCTTCAAAATTGATTTTGTATATGCAGGAAGGTTAAGCTGAAGAAAATCTTGAATATCTCTGGCTGTACTGAAGCTAGAACGCTAAGTTAAAAAGTTTTATCTAGTTTGAACCTCTGGCATCCTATCTAGACAGTTAGTTTGATGATATCGTGTGCGATAAAGTAGAATTGAGGCGTGATGAGTTGACCTCTGTGAGCCTTGTTTGTCTTATTTATCATACACCTGAACACAGGAGTCGCACCTGGGGGTCAGTGAAAAATCGAACTTCCTTCTTTTCCACCTCAAAATTACTTCTTGAAAATCAATATACTATCGAAAACTAATAAGAAAATAAAGTTTTGTAGTGAATATGGAGTTTTGAGAAAAATGTCAAAAAATCCTGTTTGATGGCTATATATTGGTTTCAAAATTGATTTTGTATATGCAGGAAGGTTAAGCTGAAGAAAATCTTGAATATCTCTAGCTGTACTGAAGCTAGAGCTCAAAGTTAAAAAGTTTTATCTACTTTGAACCTCTGGCATCCTATCTAGACAGTTAGTTTGATGATATCGTGTGCGATAAAGTAGAATTGAGGCGTGATGAGTTGACCTCTGTGAGCCTTGTTTGTCTTATTTATCATACACCTGAACACAGGAGTCGCACCTGGGGGTCAGTGAAAAATCGAACTTCCTTCTTTTCCACCTCAAAATTACTTCTTGAAAATCAATATACTATCGAAAACTAATAAGAAAATAAAGTTTTGGAGTGAATATGGAGTTTTGAGAAAAATGTCAAAAAATCCTGTTTGATGGCTATATATTGGCTTCAAAATTGATTTTGTATATGCAGGAAGGTTAAGCTGAAGAAAATCTTGAATATCTCTGGCTGTACTGAAGCTAGAACGCTAAGTTAAAAAGTTTTATCTAGTTTGAACCTCTGGCATCCTATCTAGACAGTTAGTTTGATGATATCGTGTGCGATAAAGTAGAATTGAGGCGTGATGAGTTGACCTCTGTGAGCCTTGTTTGTCTTATTTATCATACACCTGAACACAGGAGTCGCACCTGGGGGTCAGTGAAAAATGGAACTTCCTTCTTTTCCACCTCAAAATTACTTCTTGAAAATCAATATACTATCGAAAACTAATAAGAAAATAAAGTTTTGGAGTGAATATGGAGTTTTGAGAAAAATGTCAAAAAATCCTGTTTGATGGCTATATATTGGCTTCAAAATTGATTTTGTATATGCAGGAAGGTTAAGCTGAAGAAAATCTTGAATATCTCTAGCTGTACTGAAGCTAGAGCTCTAATTTAAAAATTTTTATCTACTTTGAACCTCTGGCATCCTATCTAGACAGTTAGTTTGATGATATCGTTTGCGATAAAGTAGAATTGAGGCGTGATGAGTTGACCTCTGTGAGCCTTGTTTGTCTTATTTATCATACATCTGAACACAGGAGTCGCACCTGGGGGTCAGTGAAAAATCGAACTTCCTTCTTTTCCACCTCAAAATTACTTCTTGAAAATCAATATACTATCGAAAACTAATAAGAAAATAAAGTTTTGGAGTGAATATGGAGTTTTGAGAAAAATGTCAAAAAATCCTGTTTGATCGCTATATATTGCCTTCAAAATTGATTTTGTATATGCAGGAAGGTTAAGCTGAAGAAAATCTTGAATATCTCTAGCTGTACTGAAGCTAGAGTTCTAAGTTAAAAAGTTTTATCTACTTTGAACCTCTGGCATCCTATCTACAATCTTGGACAAAAAGGGTTGAGAATTTTTGATCATATCAAAAAAATGGAATTTTCCTCATAAAATATTATCTAAACTAAAATTCCCCCTCCCCCCCAGCACAATGTTGGTTCCATTGGCTAGCACAGTTCCCTCTCGACAGACCCAACATTGTTCTGGGGGGAGGGGGGTCGTTAGAGAGGGATTTAACTGTGTTTTACCCAATATATCCTTAAAAACTCAAAAATTCTCAACCATTTTGTCCAAGATTGTCTGCGATGTGTATATGCTAAAAATCATGAATTCTTCCGTCGAATCACAAAAAAACACATTCAATAACCCATATTTCTTGTTTTACACATCGCACCCTTAACATAATGAGACAAAATGACATTGTACATCCTTCATAATTCAATATAGGTATGGATTTGTATACAATCCGACTGATACCCCACTGCTACGCATGTTGTAAATTGCATGACGTCACAAAGAATGGCATTTTTTCTTCGAAAAGTAGCGGTAATTCGTTAACCATAGAACTCTAGGGTGTTAATTTGAATGCAAAGATTTTCAAGGAGTACGATTCCCAAGAAGAATCACTCTTAGAACCATCCCAAGAAGGAAGAAATGAATTTACCAAACGAAATGAGGCCCTTTCATTAAGTAACATATAGCCTACCTAACGTACAGAAGCTTCTATCAAGGCGAGATTTTACCGTATATTTGAAATATTACTGTTCTACAACGGTTAACTACGGTTAACAAATATACTTTTGTCGGTTTTGATAAAATACGAAAGAAAAAAGCACGGTTCACAACGGTTTACAGCCATCTACACAATAATAAAAAGAATTATTCTAAAATATCTTTTTATCGCGATTTGAATGTTAACCGTTGTGAACCGTGGAAAATTGGCTCCAATCTTGTTGTTTATCGTTATTTTTTAAAGTTTTTAGGTTGTTCTAAAGTTTCTTACTTATATTATGTGCTTTCGTTTGAAATTGATTAAGATATTACACTTATTTGGCCATTAGAGCGACCACGGTTAACAAACCGGAAGTGAAACTGTAATAATGAACCGGAAGTAAACGTTTGAATACTCATTTCAGTAAAACAAAATTAAATGCGTCTCATTTACAATTTTTGAGATCAGTATTTTCTTTGTCATCAGCTTTTTGGAAGAAAAGATCGGACTTTCCTTCCGTAGAATTTTAACTTCACAAAAGAGTTGTCTTTCCATCCATTGGGTATTTGTTCCTGGGTCTTACAGGGCTCTTTGCCTTTTTTGTTCCTTTTTTGAGCCTTTATATTAAAATTTTGAAAAATATACACTGATTCTAGACCCATCTTGGCCTCCTTTGCAATATCTACTATTTTGTTGCTTTTTTAGGTAAATGTAAATGGCGTATACCATTTATTCCAAATTATTACCCTTTCTAAATACCACTTTTTGGACTTCTATAAATATCCACTTTTTGTGACGTCACATTTTTCTTTGCATTTATGACTTAATTCAAATTAATTAATTCAAAAGTAACATTTTCTAGAATCTCTGAGTCTATTTCTTATAATTGACGCCTAATTCCCTTTTAAACTGCATGGCATCTCTTTTAATTACAAATGCCATTTCCAGACAATCTTGGACAAAAAGGGTTGAGAATTTTTGATCATATCAAAAAAATGGAATTTTCCTCATAAAATATTATCTAAACTAAAATTCCCCCTCCCCCCCAGCACAATGTTGGTTCCATTGGCTAGCACAGTTCCCTCTCGACAGACCCAACATTGTTCTGGGGGGAGGGGGGTCGTTAGAGAGGGATTTAACTGTGTTTTACCCAATATATCCTTAAAAACTCAAAAATTCTCAACCATTTTGTCCAAGATTGTCTGCGATGTGTATATGCTAAAAATCATGAATTCTTCCGTCGAATCACAAAAAAACACATTCAATAACCCATATTTCTTGTTTTACACATCGCACCCTTAACATAATGAGACAAAATGACATTGTACATCCTTCATAATTCAATATAGGTATGGATTTGTATACAATCCGACTGATACCCCACTGCTACGCATGTTGTAAATTGCATGACGTCACAAAGAATGGCATTTTTTCTTCGAAAAGTAGCGGTAATTCGTTAACCATAGAACTCTAGGGTGTTAATTTGAATGCAAAGATTTTCAAGGAGTACGATTCCCAAGAAGAATCACTCTTAGAACCATCCCAAGAAGGAAGAAATGAATTTACCAAACGAAATGAGGCCCTTTCATTAAGTAACATATAGCCTACCTAACGTACAGAAGCTTCTATCAAGGCGAGATTTTACCGTATATTTGAAATATTACTGTTCTACAACGGTTAACTACGGTTAACAAATATACTTTTGTCGGTTTTGATAAAATACGAAAGAAAAAAGCACGGTTCACAACGGTTTACAGCCATCTACACAATAATAAAAAGAATTATTCTAAAATATCTTTTTATCGCGATTTGAATGTTAACCGTTGTGAACCGTGGAAAATTGGCTCCAATCTTGTTGTTTATCGTTATTTTTTAAAGTTTTTAGGTTGTTCTAAAGTTTCTTACTTATATTATGTGCTTTCGTTTGAAATTGATTAAGATATT
The DNA here is from genome assembly GCA_023349425.1 of Anthopleura sola. Classification (NCBI taxonomy): domain Eukaryota; kingdom Metazoa; phylum Cnidaria; class Anthozoa; order Actiniaria; family Actiniidae; genus Anthopleura; species Anthopleura sola. The sequence goes on along the minus strand of JALHLI010000046.1, from coordinate 344,004 downwards.
ACACTTATTTGGCCATTAGAGCGACCACGGTTAACAAACCGGAAGTGAAACTGTAATAATGAACCGGAAGTAAACGTTTGAATACTCATTTCAGTAAAACAAAATTAAATGCGTCTCATTTACAATTTTTGAGATCAGTATTTTCTTTGTCATCAGCTTTTTGGAAGAAAAGATCGGACTTTCCTTCCGTAGAATTTTAACTTCACAAAAGAGTTGTCTTTCCATCCATTGGGTATTTGTTCCTGGGTCTTACAGGGCTCTTTGCCTTTTTTGTTCCTTTTTTGAGCCTTTATATTAAAATTTTGAAAAATATACACTGATTCTAGACCCATCTTGGCCTCCTTTGCAATATCTACTATTTTGTTGCTTTTTTAGGTAAATGTAAATGGCGTATACCATTTATTCCAAATTATTACCCTTTCTAAATACCACTTTTTGGACTTCTATAAATATCCACTTTTTGTGACGTCACATTTTTCTTTGCATTTATGACTTAATTCAAATTAATTAATTCAAAAGTAACATTTTCTAGAATCTCTGAGTCTATTTCTTATAATTGACGCCTAATTCCCTTTTAAACTGCATGGCATCTCTTTTAATTACAAATGCCATTTCCAGACAATCTTGGACAAAAAGGGTTGAGAATTTTTGATCATATCAAAAAAATGGAATTTTCCTCATAAAATATTATCTAAACTAAAATTCCCCCTCCCCCCCAGCACAATGTTGGTTCCATTGGCTAGCACAGTTCCCTCTCGACAGACCCAACATTGTTCTGGGGGGAGGGGGGTCGTTAGAGAGGGATTTAACTGTGTTTTACCCAATATATCCTTAAAAACTCAAAAATTCTCAACCATTTTGTCCAAGATTGTCTGCGATGTGTATATGCTAAAAATCATGAATTCTTCCGTCGAATCACAAAAAAACACATTCAATAACCCATATTTCTTGTTTTACACATCGCACCCTTAACATAATGAGACAAAATGACATTGTACATCCTTCATAATTCAATATAGGTATGGATTTGTATACAATCCGACTGATACCCCACTGCTACGCATGTTGTAAATTGCATGACGTCACAAAGAATGGCATTTTTTCTTCGAAAAGTAGCGGTAATTCGTTAACCATAGAACTCTAGGGTGTTAATTTGAATGCAAAGATTTTCAAGGAGTACGATTCCCAAGAAGAATCACTCTTAGAACCATCCCAAGAAGGAAGAAATGAATTTACCAAACGAAATGAGGCCCTTTCATTAAGTAACATATAGCCTACCTAACGTACAGAAGCTTCTATCAAGGCGAGATTTTACCGTATATTTGAAATATTACTGTTCTACAACGGTTAACTACGGTTAACAAATATACTTTTGTCGGTTTTGATAAAATACGAAAGAAAAAAGCACGGTTCACAACGGTTTACAGCCATCTACACAATAATAAAAAGAATTATTCTAAAATATCTTTTTATCGCGATTTGAATGTTAACCGTTGTGAACCGTGGAAAATTGGCTCCAATCTTGTTGTTTATCGTTATTTTTTAAAGTTTTTAGGTTGTTCTAAAGTTTCTTACTTATATTATGTGCTTTCGTTTGAAATTGATTAAGATATTACACTTATTTGGCCATTAGAGCGACCACGGTTAACAAACCGGAAGTGAAACTGTAATAATGAACCGGAAGTAAACGTTTGAATACTCATTTCAGTAAAACAAAATTAAATGCGTCTCATTTACAATTTTTGAGATCAGTATTTTCTTTGTCATCAGCTTTTTGGAAGAAAAGATCGGACTTTCCTTCCGTAGAATTTTAACTTCACAAAAGAGTTGTCTTTCCATCCATTGGGTATTTGTTCCTGGGTCTTACAGGGCTCTTTGCCTTTTTTGTTCCTTTTTTGAGCCTTTATATTAAAATTTTGAAAAATATACACTGATTCTAGACCCATCTTGGCCTCCTTTGCAATATCTACTATTTTGTTGCTTTTTTAGGTAAATGTAAATGGCGTATACCATTTATTCCAAATTATTACCCTTTCTAAATACCACTTTTTGGACTTCTATAAATATCCACTTTTTGTGACGTCACATTTTTCTTTGCATTTATGACTTAATTCAAATTAATTAATTCAAAAGTAACATTTTCTAGAATCTCTGAGTCTATTTCTTATAATTGACGCCTAATTCCCTTTTAAACTGCATGGCATCTCTTTTAATTACAAATGCCATTTCCAGACAATCTTGGACAAAAAGGGTTGAGAATTTTTGATCATATCAAAAAAATGGAATTTTCCTCATAAAATATTATCTAAACTAAAATTCCCCCTCCCCCCCAGCACAATGTTGGTTCCATTGGCTAGCACAGTTCCCTCTCGACAGACCCAACATTGTTCTGGGGGGAGGGGGGTCGTTAGAGAGGGATTTAACTGTGTTTTACCCAATATATCCTTAAAAACTCAAAAATTCTCAACCATTTTGTCCAAGATTGTCTGCGATGTGTATATGCTAAAAATCATGAATTCTTCCGTCGAATCACAAAAAAACACATTCAATAACCCATATTTCTTGTTTTACACATCGCACCCTTAACATAATGAGACAAAATGACATTGTACATCCTTCATAATTCAATATAGGTATGGATTTGTATACAATCCGACTGATACCCCACTGCTACGCATGTTGTAAATTGCATGACGTCACAAAGAATGGCATTTTTTCTTCGAAAAGTAGCGGTAATTCGTTAACCATAGAACTCTAGGGTGTTAATTTGAATGCAAAGATTTTCAAGGAGTACGATTCCCAAGAAGAATCACTCTTAGAACCATCCCAAGAAGGAAGAAATGAATTTACCAAACGAAATGAGGCCCTTTCATTAAGTAACATATAGCCTACCTAACGTACAGAAGCTTCTATCAAGGCGAGATTTTACCGTATATTTGAAATATTACTGTTCTACAACGGTTAACTACGGTTAACAAATATACTTTTGTCGGTTTTGATAAAATACGAAAGAAAAAAGCACGGTTCACAACGGTTTACAGCCATCTACACAATAATAAAAAGAATTATTCTAAAATATCTTTTTATCGCGATTTGAATGTTAACCGTTGTGAACCGTGGAAAATTGGCTCCAATCTTGTTGTTTATCGTTATTTTTTAAAGTTTTTAGGTTGTTCTAAAGTTTCTTACTTATATTATGTGCTTTCGTTTGAAATTGATTAAGATATTACACTTATTTGGCCATTAGAGCGACCACGGTTAACAAACCGGAAGTGAAACTGTAATAATGAACCGGAAGTAAACGTTTGAATACTCATTTCAGTAAAACAAAATTAAATGCGTCTCATTTACAATTTTTGAGATCAGTATTTTCTTTGTCATCAGCTTTTTGGAAGAAAAGATCGGACTTTCCTTCCGTAGAATTTTAACTTCACAAAAGAGTTGTCTTTCCATCCATTGGGTATTTGTTCCTGGGTCTTACAGGGCTCTTTGCCTTTTTTGTTCCTTTTTTGAGCCTTTATATTAAAATTTTGAAAAATATACACTGATTCTAGACCCATCTTGGCCTCCTTTGCAATATCTACTATTTTGTTGCTTTTTTAGGTAAATGTAAATGGCGTATACCATTTATTCCAAATTATTACCCTTTCTAAATACCACTTTTTGGACTTCTATAAATATCCACTTTTTGTGACGTCACATTTTTCTTTGCATTTATGACTTAATTCAAATTAATTAATTCAAAAGTAACATTTTCTAGAATCTCTGAGTCTATTTCTTATAATTGACGCCTAATTCCCTTTTAAACTGCATGGCATCTCTTTTAATTACAAATGCCATTTCCAGACAATCTTGGACAAAAAGGGTTGAGAATTTTTGATCATATCAAAAAAATGGAATTTTCCTCATAAAATATTATCTAAACTAAAATTCCCCCTCCCCCCCAGCACAATGTTGGTTCCATTGGCTAGCACAGTTCCCTCTCGACAGACCCAACATTGTTCTGGGGGGAGGGGGGTCGTTAGAGAGGGATTTAACTGTGTTTTACCCAATATATCCTTAAAAACTCAAAAATTCTCAACCATTTTGTCCAAGATTGTCTGCGATGTGTATATGCTAAAAATCATGAATTCTTCCGTCGAATCACAAAAAAACACATTCAATAACCCATATTTCTTGTTTTACACATCGCACCCTTAACATAATGAGACAAAATGACATTGTACATCCTTCATAATTCAATATAGGTATGGATTTGTATACAATCCGACTGATACCCCACTGCTACGCATGTTGTAAATTGCATGACGTCACAAAGAATGGCATTTTTTCTTCGAAAAGTAGCGGTAATTCGTTAACCATAGAACTCTAGGGTGTTAATTTGAATGCAAAGATTTTCAAGGAGTACGATTCCCAAGAAGAATCACTCTTAGAACCATCCCAAGAAGGAAGAAATGAATTTACCAAACGAAATGAGGCCCTTTCATTAAGTAACATATAGCCTACCTAACGTACAGAAGCTTCTATCAAGGCGAGATTTTACCGTATATTTGAAATATTACTGTTCTACAACGGTTAACTACGGTTAACAAATATACTTTTGTCGGTTTTGATAAAATACGAAAGAAAAAAGCACGGTTCACAACGGTTTACAGCCATCTACACAATAATAAAAAGAATTATTCTAAAATATCTTTTTATCGCGATTTGAATGTTAACCGTTGTGAACCGTGGAAAATTGGCTCCAATCTTGTTGTTTATCGTTATTTTTTAAAGTTTTTAGGTTGTTCTAAAGTTTCTTACTTATATTATGTGCTTTCGTTTGAAATTGATTAAGATATTACACTTATTTGGCCATTAGAGCGACCACGGTTAACAAACCGGAAGTGAAACTGTAATAATGAACCGGAAGTAAACGTTTGAATACTCATTTCAGTAAAACAAAATTAAATGCGTCTCATTTACAATTTTTGAGATCAGTATTTTCTTTGTCATCAGCTTTTTGGAAGAAAAGATCGGACTTTCCTTCCGTAGAATTTTAACTTCACAAAAGAGTTGTCTTTCCATCCATTGGGTATTTGTTCCTGGGTCTTACAGGGCTCTTTGCCTTTTTTGTTCCTTTTTTGAGCCTTTATATTAAAATTTTGAAAAATATACACTGATTCTAGACCCATCTTGGCCTCCTTTGCAATATCTACTATTTTGTTGCTTTTTTAGGTAAATGTAAATGGCGTATACCATTTATTCCAAATTATTACCCTTTCTAAATACCACTTTTTGGACTTCTATAAATATCCACTTTTTGTGACGTCACATTTTTCTTTGCATTTATGACTTAATTCAAATTAATTAATTCAAAAGTAACATTTTCTAGAATCTCTGAGTCTATTTCTTATAATTGACGCCTAATTCCCTTTTAAACTGCATGGCATCTCTTTTAATTACAAATGCCATTTCCAGACTGTCTGCGATGTGTATATGCTAAAAATCATGAATTCTTCCGTCGAATCACAAAAAAACACATTCAATAACCCATATTTCTTGTTTTACACATCGCACCCTTAACATAATGAGACAAAATGACATTGTACATCCTTCATAATTCAATATAGGTATGGATTTGTATACAATCCGACTGATACCCCACTGCTACGCATGTTGTAAATTGCATGACGTCACAAAGAATGGCATTTTTTCTTCGAAAAGTAGCGGTAATTCGTTAACCATAGAACTCTAGGGTGTTAATTTGAATGCAAAGATTTTCAAGGAGTACGATTCCCAAGAAGAATCACTCTTAGAACCATCCCAAGAAGGAAGAAATGAATTTACCAAACGAAATGAGGCCCTTTCATTAAGTAACATATAGCCTACCTAACGTACAGAAGCTTCTATCAAGGCGAGATTTTACCGTATATTTGAAATATTACTGTTCTACAACGGTTAACTACGGTTAACAAATATACTTTTGTCGGTTTTGATAAAATACGAAAGAAAAAAGCACGGTTCACAACGGTTTACAGCCATCTACACAATAATAAAAAGAATTATTCTAAAATATCTTTTTATCGCGATTTGAATGTTAACCGTTGTGAACCGTGGAAAATTGGCTCCAATCTTGTTGTTTATCGTTATTTTTTAAAGTTTTTAGGTTGTTCTAAAGTTTCTTACTTATATTATGTGCTTTCGTTTGAAATTGATTAAGATATTACACTTATTTGGCCATTAGAGCGACCACGGTTAACAAACCGGAAGTGAAACTGTAATAATGAACCGGAAGTAAACGTTTGAATACTCATTTCAGTAAAACAAAATTAAATGCGTCTCATTTACAATTTTTGAGATCAGTATTTTCTTTGTCATCAGCTTTTTGGAAGAAAAGATCGGACTTTCCTTCCGTAGAATTTTAACTTCACAAAAGAGTTGTCTTTCCATCCATTGGGTATTTGTTCCTGGGTCTTACAGGGCTCTTTGCCTTTTTTGTTCCTTTTTTGAGCCTTTATATTAAAATTTTGAAAAATATACACTGATTCTAGACCCATCTTGGCCTCCTTTGCAATATCTACTATTTTGTTGCTTTTTTAGGTAAATGTAAATGGCGTATACCATTTATTCCAAATTATTACCCTTTCTAAATACCACTTTTTGGACTTCTATAAATATCCACTTTTTGTGACGTCACATTTTTCTTTGCATTTATGACTTAATTCAAATTAATTAATTCAAAAGTAACATTTTCTAGAATCTCTGAGTCTATTTCTTATAATTGACGCCTAATTCCCTTTTAAACTGCATGGCATCTCTTTTAATTACAAATGCCATTTCCAGACAATCTTGGACAAAAAGGGTTGAGAATTTTTGATCATATCAAAAAAATGGAATTTTCCTCATAAAATATTATCTAAACTAAAATTCCCCCTCCCCCCCAGCACAATGTTGGTTCCATTGGCTAGCACAGTTCCCTCTCGACAGACCCAACATTGTTCTGGGGGGAGGGGGGTCGTTAGAGAGGGATTTAACTGTGTTTTACCCAATATATCCTTAAAAACTCAAAAATTCTCAACCATTTTGTCCAAGATTGTCTGCGATGTGTATATGCTAAAAATCATGAATTCTTCCGTCGAATCACAAAAAAACACATTCAATAACCCATATTTCTTGTTTTACACATCGCACCCTTAACATAATGAGACAAAATGACATTGTACATCCTTCATAATTCAATATAGGTATGGATTTGTATACAATCCGACTGATACCCCACTGCTACGCATGTTGTAAATTGCATGACGTCACAAAGAATGGCATTTTTTCTTCGAAAAGTAGCGGTAATTCGTTAACCATAGAACTCTAGGGTGTTAATTTGAATGCAAAGATTTTCAAGGAGTACGATTCCCAAGAAGAATCACTCTTAGAACCATCCCAAGAAGGAAGAAATGAATTTACCAAACGAAATGAGGCCCTTTCATTAAGTAACATATAGCCTACCTAACGTACAGAAGCTTCTATCAAGGCGAGATTTTACCGTATATTTGAAATATTACTGTTCTACAACGGTTAACTACGGTTAACAAATATACTTTTGTCGGTTTTGATAAAATACGAAAGAAAAAAGCACGGTTCACAACGGTTTACAGCCATCTACACAATAATAAAAAGAATTATTCTAAAATATCTTTTTATCGCGATTTGAATGTTAACCGTTGTGAACCGTGGAAAATTGGCTCCAATCTTGTTGTTTATCGTTATTTTTTAAAGTTTTTAGGTTGTTCTAAAGTTTCTTACTTATATTATGTGCTTTCGTTTGAAATTGATTAAGATATTACACTTATTTGGCCATTAGAGCGACCACGGTTAACAAACCGGAAGTGAAACTGTAATAATGAACCGGAAGTAAACGTTTGAATACTCATTTCAGTAAAACAAAATTAAATGCGTCTCATTTACAATTTTTGAGATCAGTATTTTCTTTGTCATCAGCTTTTTGGAAGAAAAGATCGGACTTTCCTTCCGTAGAATTTTAACTTCACAAAAGAGTTGTCTTTCCATCCATTGGGTATTTGTTCCTGGGTCTTACAGGGCTCTTTGCCTTTTTTGTTCCTTTTTTGAGCCTTTATATTAAAATTTTGAAAAATATACACTGATTCTAGACCCATCTTGGCCTCCTTTGCAATATCTACTATTTTGTTGCTTTTTTAGGTAAATGTAAATGGCGTATACCATTTATTCCAAATTATTACCCTTTCTAAATACCACTTTTTGGACTTCTATAAATATCCACTTTTTGTGACGTCACATTTTTCTTTGCATTTATGACTTAATTCAAATTAATTAATTCAAAAGTAACATTTTCTAGAATCTCTGAGTCTATTTCTTATAATTGACGCCTAATTCCCTTTTAAACTGCATGGCATCTCTTTTAATTACAAATGCCATTTCCAGACGTCTGCGATGTGTATATGCTAAAAATCATGAATTCTTCCGTCGAATCACAAAAAAACACATTCAATAACCCATATTTCTTGTTTTACACATCGCACCCTTAACATAATGAGACAAAATGACATTGTACATCCTTCATAATTCAATATAGGTATGGATTTGTATACAATCCGACTGATACCCCACTGCTACGCATGTTGTAAATTGCATGACGTCACAAAGAATGGCATTTTTTCTTCGAAAAGTAGCGGTAATTCGTTAACCATAGAACTCTAGGGTGTTAATTTGAATGCAAAGATTTTCAAGGAGTACGATTCCCAAGAAGAATCACTCTTAGAACCATCCCAAGAAGGAAGAAATGAATTTACCAAACGAAATGAGGCCCTTTCATTAAGTAACATATAGCCTACCTAACGTACAGAAGCTTCTATCAAGGCGAGATTTTACCGTATATTTGAAATATTACTGTTCTACAACGGTTAACTACGGTTAACAAATATACTTTTGTCGGTTTTGATAAAATACGAAAGAAAAAAGCACGGTTCACAACGGTTTACAGCCATCTACACAATAATAAAAAGAATTATTCTAAAATATCTTTTTATCGCGATTTGAATGTTAACCGTTGTGAACCGTGGAAAATTGGCTCCAATCTTGTTGTTTATCGTTATTTTTTAAAGTTTTTAGGTTGTTCTAAAGTTTCTTACTTATATTATGTGCTTTCGTTTGAAATTGATTAAGATATTACACTTATTTGGCCATTAGAGCGACCACGGTTAACAAACCGGAAGTGAAACTGTAATAATGAACCGGAAGTAAACGTTTGAATACTCATTTCAGTAAAACAAAATTAAATGCGTCTCATTTACAATTTTTGAGATCAGTATTTTCTTTGTCATCAGCTTTTTGGAAGAAAAGATCGGACTTTCCTTCCGTAGAATTTTAACTTCACAAAAGAGTTGTCTTTCCATCCATTGGGTATTTGTTCCTGGGTCTTACAGGGCTCTTTGCCTTTTTTGTTCCTTTTTTGAGCCTTTATATTAAAATTTTGAAAAATATACACTGATTCTAGACCCATCTTGGCCTCCTTTGCAATATCTACTATTTTGTTGCTTTTTTAGGTAAATGTAAATGGCGTATACCATTTATTCCAAATTATTACCCTTTCTAAATACCACTTTTTGGACTTCTATAAATATCCACTTTTTGTGACGTCACATTTTTCTTTGCATTTATGACTTAATTCAAATTAATTAATTCAAAAGTAACATTTTCTAGAATCTCTGAGTCTATTTCTTATAATTGACGCCTAATTCCCTTTTAAACTGCATGGCATCTCTTTTAATTACAAATGCCATTTCCAGATGTCTGCGATGTGTATATGCTAAAAATCATGAATTCTTCCGTCGAATCACAAAAAAACACATTCAATAACCCATATTTCTTGTTTTACACATCGCACCCTTAACATAATGAGACAAAATGACATTGTACATCCTTCATAATTCAATATAGGTATGGATTTGTATACAATCCGACTGATACCCCACTGCTACGCATGTTGTAAATTGCATGACGTCACAAAGAATGGCATTTTTTCTTCGAAAAGTAGCGGTAATTCGTTAACCATAGAACTCTAGGGTGTTAATTTGAATGCAAAGATTTTCAAGGAGTACGATTCCCAAGAAGAATCACTCTTAGAACCATCCCAAGAAGGAAGAAATGAATTTACCAAACGAAATGAGGCCCTTTCATTAAGTAACATATAGCCTACCTAACGTACAGAAGCTTCTATCAAGGCGAGATTTTACCGTATATTTGAAATATTACTGTTCTACAACGGTTAACTACGGTTAACAAATATACTTTTGTCGGTTTTGATAAAATACGAAAGAAAAAAGCACGGTTCACAACGGTTTACAGCCATCTACACAATAATAAAAAGAATTATTCTAAAATATCTTTTTATCGCGATTTGAATGTTAACCGTTGTGAACCGTGGAAAATTGGCTCCAATCTTGTTGTTTATCGTTATTTTTTAAAGTTTTTAGGTTGTTCTAAAGTTTCTTACTTATATTATGTGCTTTCGTTTGAAATTGATTAAGATATTACACTTATTTGGCCATTAGAGCGACCACGGTTAACAAACCGGAAGTGAAACTGTAATAATGAACCGGAAGTAAACGTTTGAATACTCATTTCAGTAAAACAAAATTAAATGCGTCTCATTTACAATTTTTGAGATCAGTATTTTCTTTGTCATCAGCTTTTTGGAAGAAAAGATCGGACTTTCCTTCCGTAGAATTTTAACTTCACAAAAGAGTTGTCTTTCCATCCATTGGGTATTTGTTCCTGGGTCTTACAGGGCTCTTTGCCTTTTTTGTTCCTTTTTTGAGCCTTTATATTAAAATTTTGAAAAATATACACTGATTCTAGACCCATCTTGGCCTCCTTTGCAATATCTACTATTTTGTTGCTTTTTTAGGTAAATGTAAATGGCGTATACCATTTATTCCAAATTATTACCCTTTCTAAATACCACTTTTTGGACTTCTATAAATATCCACTTTTTGTGACGTCACATTTTTCTTTGCATTTATGACTTAATTCAAATTAATTAATTCAAAAGTAACATTTTCTAGAATCTCTGAGTCTATTTCTTATAATTGACGCCTAATTCCCTTTTAAACTGCATGGCATCTCTTTTAATTACAAATGCCATTTCCAGATGTCTGCGATGTGTATATGCTAAAAATCATGAATTCTTCCGTCGAATCACAAAAAAACACATTCAATAACCCATATTTCTTGTTTTACACATCGCACCCTTAACATAATGAGACAAAATGACATTGTACATCCTTCATAATTCAATATAGGTATGGATTTGTATACAATCCGACTGATACCCCACTGCTACGCATGTTGTAAATTGCATGACGTCACAAAGAATGGCATTTTTTCTTCGAAAAGTAGCGGTAATTCGTTAACCATAGAACTCTAGGGTGTTAATTTGAATGCAAAGATTTTCAAGGAGTACGATTCCCAAGAAGAATCACTCTTAGAACCATCCCAAGAAGGAAGAAATGAATTTACCAAACGAAATGAGGCCCTTTCATTAAGTAACATATAGCCTACCTAACGTACAGAAGCTTCTATCAAGGCGAGATTTTACCGTATATTTGAAATATTACTGTTCTACAACGGTTAACTACGGTTAACAAATATACTTTTGTCGGTTTTGATAAAATACGAAAGAAAAAAGCACGGTTCACAACGGTTTACAGCCATCTACACAATAATAAAAAGAATTATTCTAAAATATCTTTTTATCGCGATTTGAATGTTAACCGTTGTGAACCGTGGAAAATTGGCTCCAATCTTGTTGTTTATCGTTATTTTTTAAAGTTTTTAGGTTGTTCTAAAGTTTCTTACTTATATTATGTGCTTTCGTTTGAAATTGATTAAGATATTACACTTATTTGGCCATTAGAGCGACCACGGTTAACAAACCGGAAGTGAAACTGTAATAATGAACCGGAAGTAAACGTTTGAATACTCATTTCAGTAAAACAAAATTAAATGCGTCTCATTTACAATTTTTGAGATCAGTATTTTCTTTGTCATCAGCTTTTTGGAAGAAAAGATCGGACTTTCCTTCCGTAGAATTTTAACTTCACAAAAGAGTTGTCTTTCCATCCATTGGGTATTTGTTCCTGGGTCTTACAGGGCTCTTTGCCTTTTTTGTTCCTTTTTTGAGCCTTTATATTAAAATTTTGAAAAATATACACTGATTCTAGACCCATCTTGGCCTCCTTTGCAATATCTACTATTTTGTTGCTTTTTTAGGTAAATGTAAATGGCGTATACCATTTATTCCAAATTATTACCCTTTCTAAATACCACTTTTTGGACTTCTATAAATATCCACTTTTTGTGACGTCACATTTTTCTTTGCATTTATGACTTAATTCAAATTAATTAATTCAAAAGTAACATTTTCTAGAATCTCTGAGTCTATTTCTTATAATTGACGCCTAATTCCCTTTTAAACTGCATGGCATCTCTTTTAATTACAAATGCCATTTCCAGACAATCTTGGACAAAAAGGGTTGAGAATTTTTGATCATATCAAAAAAATGGAATTTTCCTCATAAAATATTATCTAAACTAAAATTCCCCCTCCCCCCCAGCACAATGTTGGTTCCATTGGCTAGCACAGTTCCCTCTCGACAGACCCAACATTGTTCTGGGGGGAGGGGGGTCGTTAGAGAGGGATTTAACTGTGTTTTACCCAATATATCCTTAAAAACTCAAAAATTCTCAACCATTTTGTCCAAGATTGTAGACAGTAAGTTTGATGATATCGTGTGCGATAAAGTAGAATTGAGGCGTGATGAGTTGACCTCTGTGAGCCTTGTTTGTCTTATTTATCATACACCTGAACACAGGAGTCGCACCTGGGGGTCAGTGAAAAATCGAACTTCCTTCTTTTCCACCTCAAAATTACTTCTTGAAAATCAATATACTATCGAAAACTAATAAGAAAATAAAGTTTTGGAGTAAATATGGAGTTTTGAGAAAAATGTCAAAAAATCCTGTTTGATGGCTATATATTGCCTTCAAAATTGATTTTGTATATGCAGGAAGGTTAAGCTGAAGAAAATCTTGAATATCTCTAGCTGTACTGAAGCTAGAGCTCTAAGTTAAAAAGTTTTATCTACTTTGAACCTCTGGCATCCTATCTAGACAGTTAGTTTGATGATATCGTGTGCGATAAAGTAGAATTGAGGCCTGATGACTTGACCTCTGTGAGCCTTGTTTGTCTTATTTATCATACACTTGAACACAGGAGTCGCACCTGGGGGTGAATGAAAAATCGAACTTCCTTCTTTTGCACCTTAAAATTACTTCTTGAAAATCAATATACTATCGAAAACTAATAAGAAAATAAAGTTTTGGAGTGAATATGGAGTTTTGAGAAAAATGTCAAAAAATCCTGTTTGATGGCTATATATTGGCTTCAAAATTGATTTTGTATATGCAGGAAGGTTAAGCTGAAGAAAATCTTGAATATCTCTGGCTGTACTGAAGCTAGAACTCTAAATTAAAAAGTTTTATCTATTTTGAACCTCTGGCATCCTATCTAGACGGTTAGTTTGATGATATCGTGTGCGATTAAGTAGAATTGAGGTCTGATGACTTGACCTCTGTGAGCCTTGTTTGTCCTATTTATCATAGACCTGAACACAGGAGTCGCACCTGGGTGTCAGTGAAAAATCGAACTTCCTTCTTTTCCACCTCAAAATTACTTCTTGAAAATCAATATACTATCGAAAACTAATAAGAAAATAAAGTTTTGGAGTGAATATGGAGTTTTGAGAAAAATGTCAAAAAATCCTGTTTGATGGCTATATATTGGCTTCAAAATTTATTTTGTATATGCAGGAAGGTTAAGCTGAAGAAAATCTTGAATATCTCTGGCTGTACTGAAGCTAGAACGCTAAGTTAAAAAGTTTTATCTAGTTTGAACCTCTGGCATCCTATCTAGACAGTTAGTTTGATGATATCGTGTGCGATAAAGTAGAATTGAGGCCTGATGACTTGACCTCTGTGAGCCTTGTTTGTCTTATTTATCATAGACCTGAACACAGGAGTCGCACCTGGGGGTCAGTGAAAAATCGAACTTCCTTCTTTTCCACCTCAAAATTACTTCTTGAAAATCAATATACTATCGAAAACTAATAAGAAAATAAAGTTTTGGAGTGAATATGGAGTTTTGAGAAAAATGTCAAAAAATCCTGTTTGATGGCTATATATTGGCTTCAAAATTGATTTTGTATATGCAGGAAGGTTAAGCTGAAGAAAATCTTGAATATCTCTAGCTGTACTGAAGCTAGAGCTCTAAGTTAAAAAGTTTTATCTACTTTGAACCTCTGGCATCCTATCTAGACAGTTAGTTTGATGATATCGTGTGCGATAAAGTAGAATTGAGGCCTGATGACTTGACCTCTGTGAGCCTTGTTTGTCTTATTTATCATACACTTGAACACAGGAGTCGCACCTGGGGGTGAATGAAAAATCGAACTTCCTTCTTTTGCACCTTAAAATTACTTCTTGAAAATCAATATACTATCGAAAACTAATAAGAAAATAAAGTTTTGGAGTGAATATGGAGTTTTGAGAAAAATGTCAAAAAATCCTGTTTGATGGCTATATATTGGCTTCAAAATTGATTTTGTATATGCAGGAAGGTTAAGCTGAAGAAAATCTTGAATATCTCTGGCTGTACTGAAGCTAGAACTCTAAATTAAAAAGTTTTATCTATTTTGAACCTCTGGCATCCTATCTAGACGGTTAGTTTGATGATATCGTGTGCGATTAAGTAGAATTGAGGTCTGATGACTTGACCTCTGTGAGCCTTGTTTGTCCTATTTATCATAGACCTGAACACAGGAGTCGCACCTGGGTGTCAGTGAAAAATCGAACTTCCTTCTTTTCCACCTCAAAATTACTTCTTGAAAATCAATATACTATCGAAAACTAATAAGAAAATAAAGTTTTGGAGTGAATATGGAGTTTTGAGAAAAATGTCAAAAAATCCTGTTTGATGGCTATATATTGGCTTCAAAATTTATTTTGTATATGCAGGAAGGTTAAGCTGAAGAAAATCTTGAATATCTCTGGCTGTACTGAAGCTAGAACGCTAAGTTAAAAAGTTTTATCTAGTTTGAACCTCTGGCATCCTATCTAGACAGTTAGTTTGATGATATCGTGTGCGATAAAGTAGAATTGAGGCCTGATGACTTGACCTCTGTGAGCCTTGTTTGTCTTATTTATCATAGACCTGAACACAGGAGTCGCACCTGGGGGTCAGTGAAAAATCGAACTTCCTTCTTTTCCACCTCAAAATTACTTCTTGAAAATCAATATACTATCGAAAACTAATAAGAAAATAAAGTTTTGGAGTGAATATGGAGTTTTGAGAAAAATGTCAAAAAATCCTGTTTGATGGCTATATATTGGCTTCAAAATTGATTTTGTATATGCAGGAAGGTTAAGCTGAAGAAAATCTTGAATATCTCTGGCTGTACTGAAGCTAGAACTCTAAGTTAAAAAGTTTTATCTACTTTGAACCTCTGGCATCCTATCGAGACAGTTAGTTTGATGATATCGTGTGCGATAAAGTAGAATTGAGGCATGATGACTTGACCTCTGTGAGCCTTGTTTGTCTTATTTATCATAGACCTGAACACAGGAGTCGCACCTGGGGGTCAGTGAAAAATCGAACTTCCTTCTTTTCCACCTCAAAATTACTTCTTGAAAATCAATATACTATCGAAAACTAATAAGAAAATAAAGTTTTGGAGTGAATATGGAGTTTTGAGAAAAATGTCAAAAAATCCTGTTTGATGGCTATATATTGCCTTCAAAATTGATTTTGTATATGCAGGAAGGTTAAGCTGAAGAAAATCTTGAATATCTCTGGCTGTACTGAAGCTAGAACGCTTAGTTAAAAAGTTTTATCTACTTTGAACCTATGGCATCCCATCGAGACAGTTAGTTTGATGATATCGTGTGCGATAAAGTAGAATTGAGGCATGATGACTTGACCTCTGTGAGCCTTGTTTGTCTGATTTATCATAGACCTGAACACAGGAGTCGCACCTGGGGGTCAGTGAAAAATCGAACTTCCTTCTTTTCCACCTCAAAATTACTTCTTGAAAATCAATATACTATCGAAAACTAATAAGAAAATAAAGTTTTGGAGTGAATATGGAGTTTTGAGAAAAATGTCAAAAAATCCTGTTTCATGGCTATATATTGGCTTCAAAATTGATTTTGTATATGCAGGAAGGTTAAGCTGAAGAAAATCTTGAATATCTCTGGCTGTACTGAAGCTAGAACTCTAAGTTAAAAAGTTTTATTTACTTTGAACCTCTGGCATCCTATCTAGACAGTTAGTTTGATGATATCGTGTGCGATTAACTAGAATTGAGGCCTGATGAGTTGACCTCTGTGAGCCTTGTTTGTCTTATTTATCATAGACCTGAACACAGGAGTCGCACCTGGGGGTCAGTGAAAAATCGAACTTCCTTCTTTTCCACCTCAAAATTACTTCTTGAAAATCAATATACTATCGAAAACTAATAAGAAAATAAAGTTTTGGAGTGAATATGGAGTTTTGAGAAAAATGTCAAAAAATCCTGTTTGATGGCTATATATTGCCTTCAAAATTGATTTTGTATATGCAGGAAGGTTAAGCTGAAGAAAATCTTGAATATCTCTGGCTGTACTGAAGCTAGAACGCTAAGTTAAAAAGTTTTATCTACTTTGAACCTATGGCATCCCATCGAGACAGTTAGTTTGATGATATCGTGTGCGATAAAGTAGAATTGAGGCATGATGACTTGACCTCTGTGAGCCTTGTTTGTCTTATTTATCATAGACCTGAACACAGGAGTCGCACCTGGCGGTCAGTGAAAAATCGAACTTCCTTCTTTTCCACCTCAAAATTACTTCTTGAAAATCAATATACTATCGAAAACTAATAAGAAAATAAAGTTTTGGAGTGAATATGGAGTTTTGAGAAAAATGTCAAAAAATCCTGTTTCATGGCTATATATTGGCTACAAAATTGATTTTGTATATGCAGGAAGGTTAAGCTGAAGAAAATCTTGAATATCTCTGGCTGTACTGAAGCTAGAACTCTAAATTAAAAAGTTTTATTTACTTTGAACCTCTGGCATCCTATCTAGACAGTTAGTTTGATGATATCGTGTGCAATTAAGTAGAATTGAGGCCTGATGACTTGACCTCTGTGAGCCTTGTTTGTCCTATTTATCATAGACCTGAACACAGGAGTCGCACCTGGGGGTCAGTGAAAAATCGAACTTCCTTCTTTTCCACCTCAAAATTACTTCTTGAAAATCAATATACTATCGAAAACTAATAAGAAAATAAAGTTTTGGAGTGAATATGGAGTTTTGAGAAAAATGTCAAAAAATCCTGTTTGATGGCTATATATTGTCTTCAAAATTGATTTTGTATATGCAGGAAGGTTAAGCTGAAGAAAATCTTGAATATCTCTGGCTGTACTGAAGCTAGAACTCTAAGTTAAAAAGTTTTATTTACTTTGAACCTCTGGCATCCTATCTAGACAGTTAGTTTGATGATATCGTGTGCGATTAACTAGAATTGAGGCCTGATGAGTTGACCTCTGTGAGCCTTGTTTGTCTTATTTATCATAGACCTGAACACAGGAGTCGCACCTGGGGGTCAGTGAAAAATCGAACTTCCTTCTTTTCCACCTCAAAATTACTTCTTGAAAATCAATATACTATCGAAAACTAATAAGAAAATAAAGTTTTGGAGTGAATATGGAGTTTTGAGAAAAATGTCAAAAAATCCTGTTTGATGGCTATATATTGTCTTCAAAATTGATTTTGTATATGCAGGAAGGTTAAGCTGAAGAAAATCTTGAATATCTCTGGATGTACTGAAGCTAGAACTCTAAGTTAAAAAGTTTTATTTACTTTGAACCTCTGGCATCCTATCTAGACAGTTAGTTTGATGATATCGTGTGCGATTAACTAGAATTGAGGCCTGATGACTTGACCTCTGTGAGCCTTGTTTGTCTTATTTATCATAGACCTGAACACAGGAGTCGCACCTGGGGGTCAGTGAAAAATCGAACTTCCTTCTTTTCCACCTTAAAATTACTTCTTGAAAATCAATATACTATCGAAAACTAATAAGAAAATAAAGTTTTGGAGTGAATATGGAGTTTTGAGAAAAATGTCAAAAAATCCTGTTTGATGGCTATATATTGGCTTCAAAATTGATTTTGTATATGCAGGAAGGTTAAGCTGAAGAAAATCTTGAATATCTCTGGCTGTACTGAAGCTAGAACTCTAAGTTAAAAAGTTTTATTTACTTTGAACCTCTGGCATCCTATCTAGACAGTTAGTTTGATGATATCGTGTGCGATTAACTAGAATTGAGGCCTGATGACTTGACCTCTGTGAGCCTTGTTTGTCTTATTTATCATAGACCTGAACACAGGAGTCGCACCTGGGGGTCAGTGAAAAATCGAACTTCCTTCTTTTGCACCTTAAAATTACTTCTTGAAAATCAATATACTATCGAAAACTAATAAGAAAATAAAGTTTTGGAGTGAATATGGAGTTTTGAGAAAAATGTCAAAAAATCCTGTTTGATGGCTATATATTGGCTTCAAAATTGATTTTGTATATGCAGGAAGGTTAAGCTGAAGAAAATCTTGAATATCTCTGGCTGTACTGAAGCTAGAACGCTAAGTTAAAAAGTTTTATCTAGTTTGAACCTCTGGCATCCTATCTAGACAGTTAGTTTGATGATATCGTGTGCGATAAAGTAGAATTGAGGCCTGATGACTTGACCTCTGTGAGCCTTGTTTGTCTTATTTATCATAGACCTGAACACAGGAGTCGCACCTGGGGGTCAGTGAAAAATCGAACTTCGTTCTTTTGCATCTCAAAATTACTTCTTGAAAATCAATATACTATCGAAAACTAATAAGAAAATAAAGTTTTGGAGTGAATATGGAGTTTTGAGAAAAATGTCAAAAAATCCTGTTTGATGGCTATATATTGCCTTCAAAATTGATTTTGTATATGCAGGAAGGTTAAGCTGAAGAAAATCTTGAATATCTCTGGCTGTACTGAAGCTAGAACGCTAAGTTAAAAAGTTTTATCTACTTTGAACCTCTGGCATCCTATCGAGACAGTTAGTTTGATGATATCGTGTGCGATAAAGTAGAATTGAGGCATGATGACTTGACCTCTGTGAGCCTTGTTTGTCTGATTTATCATAGACCTGAACACAGGAGTCGCACCTGGGGGTCAGTGAAAAATCGAACTTCCTTCTTTTCCACCTCAAAATTACTTCTTGAAAATCAATATACTATCGAAAACTAATAAGAAAATAAAGTTTTGGAGTGAATATGGAGTTTTGAGAAAAATGTCAAAAAATCCTGTTTGATGGCTATATATTGGCTTCAAAATTGATTTTGTATATGCAGGAAGGTTAAGCTGAAGAAAATCTTGAATATCTCTGGCTGTACTGAAGCTAGAACTCTAAATTAAAAAGTTTTATTTACTTTGAACCTCTGGCATCCTATCTAGACAGTTAGTTTGATGATATCGTGTGCGATTAAGTAGAATTGAGGCCGGATGACTTGACCTCTGTGAGCCTTGTTTGTCCTATTTATCATAGACCTGAAAACAGGAGTCGCACCTGGGGGTCAGTGAAAAATCGAACTTCCTTCTTTTCCACCTCAAAATTACTTCTTGAAAATCAATATACTATCGAAAACTAATAAGAAAATAAAGTTTTGGAGTGAATATGGAGTTTTGAGAAAAATGTCAAAAAATCCTGTTTGATGGCTATATATTGTCTTCAAAATTGATTTTGTATATGCAGGAAGGTTAAGCTGAAGAAAATCTTGAATATCTCTGGCTGTACTGAAGCTAGAACTCTAAGTTAAAAAGTTTTATTTACTTTGAACCTCTGGCATCCTATCTAGACAGTTAGTTTGATGATATCGTGTGCGATTAACTAGAATTGAGGCCTGATGAATTGACCTCTGTGAGCCTTGTTTGTTTTATTTATCATAGACCTGAACACAGGAGTCGCATCTGGGGGTCAGTGAGAAAATGGAACTTCGTTCTTTTGCACCTTAAAATTACTTCTTGAAAATCAATATACTATCGAAAACTAATAAGAAAATAAAGTTTTGGAGTGAATATGGAGTTTTGAGAAAAATGTCAAAAAATCCTGTTTGATGGCTATATATTGGCTTCAAAATTGATTTTGTATATGCAGGAAGGTTAAGCTGAAGAAAATCTTGAATATCTCTGGCTGTACTGAAGCTAGAACTCTAAGTTAAAAAGTTTTATGTACTTTGAACCTCTGGCATCCTATCTAGACAGTTAGTTTGATGACATCGTGTGCGATAAAGTAGAATTGAGTCCTGATGACTTGACCTCTGTGAGCCTTGTTTGTCTTATTTATAATAGACCTGAACACAGGAGTCGCACCTGGGGGTGAATGAAAAATCGAACTTCCTTCTTTTCCACCTCAAAATTACTTCTTGAAAATCAATATACTATCGAAAACTAATAAGAAAATAAAGTTTTGGAGTGAATATGGAGTTTTGAGAAAAATGTCAAAAAATCCTGTTTGATGGCTATATATTGTCTTCAAAATTGATTTTGTATATGCAGGAAGGTTAAGCTGAAGAAAATCTTGAATATCTCTGGCTGTACTGAAGCTAGAACTCTAAGTTAAAAAGTTTTATTTACTTTGAACCTCTGGCATCCTATCTAGACAGTTAGTTTGATGATATCGTGTGCGATTAACTAGAATTGAGGCCTGATGACTTGACCTCTGTGAGCCTTGTTTGTCTTATTTATCATAGACCTGAACACAGGAGTCGCACCTGGGGGTCAGTGAAAAATCGAACTTCGTTCTTTTGCACCTTAAAATTACTTCTTGAAAATCAATATACTATCGAAAACTAATAAGAAAATAAAGTTTTGGAGTGAATATGGAGTTTTGAGAAAAATGTCAAAAAATCCTGTTTGATGGCTATATATTGGCTTCAAAATTGATTTTGTATATGCAGGAAGGTTAAGCTGAAGAAAATCTTGAATATCTCTGGCTGTACTGAAGCTAGAACTCTAAATTAAAAAGTTTTATCTACTTTGAACCTCTGGCATCCTATCTAGACAGTTAATTTGATGATATCGAGTGCGATAAAGTAGAAATGAGGCCTGATGAGTTGACCTCTGTGAGCCTTGTTTGTCTTATTTATCATAGACCTGAACACAGGAGTCGCACCTGGGGGTGAATGAAAAATCGAACTTCCTTCTTTTCCACCTCAAAATTACTTCTTGAAAATCAATATACTATCGAAAACTAATAAGAAAATAAAGTTTTGGAGTGAATATGGAGTTTTGAGAAAAATGTCAAAAAATCCTGTTTGATGGCTATATATTGTCTTCAAAATTGATTTTGTATATGCAGGAAGGTTAAGCTGTAGAAAATCTTGAATATCTCTGGCTGTACTGAAGCTAGAACTCTAAGTTAAAAAGTTTTATTTACTTTGAACCTCTGGCATCCTATCTAGACAGTTAGTTTGATGATACCGTGTGCGATTAACTAGAATTGAGGCCTGATGACTTGACCTCTTTGAGCCTTGTTTGTCTTATTTATCATAGACCTGAACACAGGAGTCGCACCTGGGGGTCAGTGAAAAATCGAACTTCCTTCTTTTCCACCTCAAAATTACTTCTTGAAAATCAATATACTATCGAAAACTAATAAGAAAATAAAGTTTTCGAGTGAATATGGAGTTTTGAGAAAAATGTCAAAAAATCCTGTTTGATGGCTATATATTGGCTTCAAAATTGATTTTGTATATGCAGGAAGGTTAAGCTGAAGAAAATCTTGAATATCTCTGGCTGTACTGAAGCTAGAACTCTAAGTTAAAAAGTTTTATGTACTTTGAACCTCTGGCATCCTATCTAGACAGTTAGTTTGATGATATCGTGTGCGATAAAGTAGAATTGAGTCCTGATGACTTGACCTCTGTGAGCCTTGTTTGTCTTATTTATCATAGACCTGAACACAGTAGTCGCACCTGGGGGTCAGTGAAAAATCGATCTTCCTTCTTTTCCACCTCAAAATTACTTCTTGAAAATCAATATACTATCGAAAACTAATAAGAAAATAAAGTTTTGGAGTGAATATGGAGTTTTGAGAAAAATGTCAAAAAATCCTGTTTGATGGCTATATATTGGCTTCAAAATTGATTTTGTATATGCAGAAAGGTTAAGCTGAAAAAAATCTTGAATATCTCTGGCTGTACTGAAGCTAGAACTCTAAGTTAAAAAGTTTTATCTACTTTTAACCTCTGGCATCCTATCTAGACAGTTAGTTTGATGATATCGAGTGCAATAAAGTAGAATTGAGGCCTGGTGAGTTGACCTCAGTGAGCCTTGTTTGTCTTATTTATCATAGACCTGAACACAGGAGTCGCACCTGGGGGTCAGTGAAAAATCGAACTTCCTTCTTTTCCACCTCAAAATTACTTCTTGAAAATCAATATACTATCGAAAACTAATAAGAAAATAAAGTTTTCGAGTGAATATGGAGTTTTGAGAAAAATGTCAAAAAATCCTGTTTGATGGCTATATATTGCCTTCAAAATTGATTTTGTATATGCAGGAAGGTTAAGCTGTAGAAAATCTTGAATATCTCTGGCTGTACTGAAGCTAGAACTCTAAGTTAAAAAGTTTTATCTACTTTGAACCTCTGGCATCCTATCGGACAGTTAGTTTGATGATATCGTGTGCGATAATGTAGAATTGAGGCATAATGACTTGACCTCTGTGAGCCTTGTTTGTCTTATTTATCATAGACCTGAACACAGGAGTCGCACCTGGGGGTCAGTGAAAAATCGAACTTCCTTCTTTTCCACCTCAAAATTACTTCTTGAAAATCAATATACTATCGAAAACTAATAAGAAAATAAAGTTTTGGAGTGAATATGGAGTTTTGAGAAAAATGTCAAAAAATCCTGTTTGATGGCTATATATTGGCTTCAAAATTGATTTTGTATATGCAGGAAGGTTAAGCTGAAGAAAATCTTGAATATCTCTGGCTGTACTGAAGCTAGAACTCTAAATTAAAAAGTTTTATTTACTTTGAACCTCTGGCATCCTATCTAGACAGTTAGTTTGATGATATCGTGTGCGATTAAGTAGAATTGAGGCCTGATGACTTGACCTCTGTGAGCCTTGTTTGTCTTATTTATCATAGACCTGAACACAGGAGTCGCACCTGGGGGTCAGTGAAAAATCGAACTTCCTTCTTTTCCACCTCAAAATTACTTCTTGAAAATCAATATACTATCGAAAACTAATAAGAAAATAAAGTTTTGGAGTGAATATGGAGTTTAGAGAAAAATGTCAAAAAATCCTGTTTGATGGCTATATATTGTCTTCAAAATTGATTTTGTATATGCAAGAAGGTTAAGCTGTAGAAAATCTTGAATATCTCTGGCTGTACTGAAGCTAGAACTCTAAGTTAAAAAGTTTTATCTACTTTGAACCTCTGGCATCCTATCTAGACAGTTAGTTTGATGATATCGTGTGCGATTAACTAGAATTGAGGCCTGATGACTTGACCTCTTTGAGCCTTGTTTGTCTTATTTATCATAGACCTGAACACAGGAGTCGCACCTGGGGGTCAGTGAAAAATCGAACTTCCTTCTTTTCCACCTCAAAATTACTTCTTGAAAATCAATATACTATCGAAAACTAATAAGAAAATAAAGTTTTCTAGTGAATATGGAGTTTTGAGAAAAATGTCAAAAAATCCTGTTTGATGGCTATATATTGGCTTCAAAATTGATTTTGTATATGCAGGAAGGTTAAGCTGAAGAAAATCTTGAATATCTCTGGCTGTACTGAAGCTAG
Source organism: Anthopleura sola (assembly GCA_023349425.1). NCBI lineage: Eukaryota > Metazoa > Cnidaria > Anthozoa > Actiniaria > Actiniidae > Anthopleura > Anthopleura sola. Next base: position 320,041 of record JALHLI010000046.1, on the reverse strand, counting down.
AACTCTAAGTTAAAAAGTTTTATCTACTTTTAACCTCTGGCATCCTATCTAGACAGTTAGTTTGATGATATCGTGTGCGATAAAGTAGAATTGAGGCCTGATGACTTGACCTCTGTGAGCCTTGTTTGTCTTATTTATCATAGACCTGAACACAGGAGTCGCACCTGGGGGTCAGTGAAAAATCGAACTTCCTTCTTTTCCACCTCAAAATTACTTCTTGAAAATCAATATACTATCGAAAACTAATAAGAAAATAAAGTTTTGGAGTGAATATGGAGTTTTGAGAAAAATGTCAAAAAATCCTGTTTGATGGCTATATATTGGCTTCAAAATTGATTTTGTATATGCAGGAAGGTTAAGCTGTAGAAAATCTTGAATATCTCTGGCTGTACTGAAGCTAGAACTCTAAGTTAAAAAGTTTTATCTACTTTGAACCTCTGGCATCCTATCTAGACAGTTAGTTTGATGATATCGTGTGCGATTAACTAGAATTGAGGCCTGATGACTTGACCTCTGTGAGCCTTGTTTGTCTTATTTATCATAGACCTGAACACAGGAGTCGCACCTGGGGGTCAGTGAAAAATCGAACTTCCTTCTTTTCCACCTCAAAATTACTTCTTGAAAATCAATATACTATCGAAAACTAATAAGAAAATAAAGTTTTGGAGTGAATATGGAGTTTTGAGAAAAATGTCAAAAAATCCTGTTTGATGGCTATATATTGGCTTCAAAATTGATTTTGTATTTGCAGAAAGGTTAAGCTGAAGAAAATCTTGAATATCTCTGGCTGTACTGAAGCTAGAACTCTAAGTTAAAAAGTTTTATCTACTTTTAACCTCTGGCATCCTATCTAGACAGTTAGTTTGATGATATCGAGTGCAATAAAGTAGAATTGAGGCCTGGTGAGTTGACCTCAGTGCGCCTTGTTTGTCTTATTTATCATAGACCTGAACACAGGAGTCGCACCTGGGGGTCAGTGAAAAATCGAACTTCCTTCTTTTCCAGCTCAAAATTACTTCTTGAAAATCAATATACTATCGAAAACTAATAAGAAAATAAAGTTTTGGAGTGAATATGGAGTTTTGAGAAAAATGTCAAAAAATCCTGTTTGATGGCTATATATTGCCTTCAAAATTGATTTTGTATATGCAGGAAGGTTAAGCTGTAGAAAATCTTGAATATCTCTGGCTGTACTGAAGCTAGAACTCTAAGTTAAAAAGTTTTATCTACTTTGAACCTCTGGCATCCTATCTAGACAGTTAGTTTGATGATATCGTGTGCGATTAACTAGAATTGAGGCCTGATGACTTGACCTCTGTGAGCCTTGTTTGTCTTATTTATCATAGACCTGAACACAGGAGTCGCACCTGGGGGTCAGTGAAAAATCGAACTTCCTTCTTTTCCACCTCAAAATTACTTCTTGAAAATCAATATACTATCGAAAACTAATAAGAAAATAAAGTTTTGGAGTGAATATGGAGTTTTGAGAAAAATGTCAAAAAATCCTGTTTGATGGCTATATATTGGCTTCAAAATTGATTTTGTATTTGCAGAAAGGTTAAGCTGAAGAAAATCTTGAATATCTCTGGCTGTACTGAAGCTAGAACTCTAAGTTAAAAAGTTTTATCTACTTTTAACCTCTGGCATCCTATCTAGACAGTTAGTTTGATGATATCGAGTGCAATAAAGTAGAATTGAGGCCTGGTGAGTTGACCTCAGTGAGCCTTGTTTGTCTTATTTATCATAGACCTGAACACAGGAGTCGCACCTGGGGGTCAGTGAAAAATCGAACTTCCTTCTTTTCCAGCTCAAAATTACTTCTTGAAAATCAATATACTATCGAAAACTAATAAGAAAATAAAGTTTTGGAGTGAATATGGAGTTTTGAGAAAAATGTCAAAAAATCCTGTTTGATGGCTATATATTGCCTTCAAAATTGATTTTGTATATGCAGGAAGGTTAAGCTGTAGAAAATCTTGAATATCTCTGGCTGTACTGAAGCTAGAACTCTAAGTTAAAAAGTTTTATCTACTTTGAACCTCTGGCATCCTATCTAGACAGTTAGTTTGATGATATCGTGTGCGATTAACTAGAATTGAGGCCTGATGACTTGACCTCTGTGAGCCTTGTTTGTCTTATTTATCATAGACCTGAACACAGGAGTCGCATCTGGGGGTCAGTGAAAAATCGAACTTCCTTCTTTTCCACCTCAAAATTACTTCTTGAAAATCAATATACTATCGAAAACTAATAAGAAAATAAAGTTTTGGAGTGAATATGAAGTTTTGAGAAAAATGTCAAAAAATCCTGTTTGATGGCTATATATTGGCTTCAAAATTGATTTTGTATTTGCAGAAAGGTTAAGCTGAAGAAAATCTTGAATATCTCTGGCTGTACTGAAGCTAGAACTCTAAGTTAAAAAGTTTTATCTACTTTTAACCTCTGGCATCCTATCTAGACAGTTAGTTTGATGATATCGAGTGCAATAAAGTAGAATTGAGGCCTGATGACTTGACCTCTGTGAGCCTTGTTTGTCTTATTTATCATAGACCTGAACACAGGAGTCGCATCTGGGGGTCAGTGAAAAATCGAACTTCCTTCTTTTCCACCTCAAAATTACTTCTTGAAAATCAATATACTATCGAAAACTAATAAGAAAATAAAGTTTTGGAGTGAATATGGAGTTTTGAGAAAAATGTCAAAAAATCCTGTTTGATGGCTATATATTGGCTTCAAAATTGATTTTGTATTTGCAGAAAGGTTAAGCTGAAGAAAATCTTGAATATCTCTGGCTGTACTGAAGCTAGAACTCTAAGTTAAAAAGTTTTATCTACTTTTAACCTCTGGCATCCTATCTAGACAGTTAGTTTGATGATATCGAGTGCAATAAAGTAGAATTGAGGCCTGGTGAGTTGACCTCAGTGAGCCTTGTTTGTCTTATTTATCATAGACCTGAACACAGGAGTCGCACCTGGGGGTCAGTGAAAAATCGAACTTCCTTCTTTTCCAGCTCAAAATTACTTCTTGAAAATCAATATACTATCGAAAACTAATAAGAAAATAAAGTTTTGGAGTGAATATGGAGTTTTGAGAAAAATGTCAAAAAATCCTGTTTGATGGCTATATATTGCCTTCAAAATTGATTTTGTATATGCAGGAAGGTTAAGCTGTAGAAAATCTTGAATATCTCTGGCTGTACTGAAGCTAGAACTCTAAGTTAAAAAGTTTTATCTACTTTGAACCTCTGGCATCCTATCTAGACAGTTAGTTTGATGATATCGTGTGCGATTAACTAGAATTGAGGCCTGATGACTTGACCTCTGTGAGCCTTGTTTGTCTTATTTATCATAGACCTGAACACAGGAGTCGCATCTGGGGGTCAGTGAAAAATCGAACTTCCTTCTTTTCCACCTCAAAATTACTTCTTGAAAATCAATATACTATCGAAAACTAATAAGAAAATAAAGTTTTGGAGTGAATATGGAGTTTTGAGAAAAATGTCAAAAAATCCTGTTTGATGGCTATATATTGGCTTCAAAATTGATTTTGTATTTGCAGAAAGGTTAAGCTGAAGAAAATCTTGAATATCTCTGGCTGTACTGAAGCTAGAACTCTAAGTTAAAAAGTTTTATCTACTTTTAACCTCTGGCATCCTATCTAGACAGTTAGTTTGATGATATCGAGTGCAATAAAGTAGAATTGAGGCCTGGTGAGTTGACCTCAGTGAGCCTTGTTTGTCTTATTTATCATAGACCTGAACACAGGAGTCGCACCTGGGGGTCAGTGAAAAATCGAACTTCCTTCTTTTCCACCTCAAAATTACTTCTTGAAAAGCAATATACTATCGAAAACTAATAAGAAAATAAAGTTTTGGAGTGAATATGGAGTTTTGAGAAAAATGTCAAAAAATCCTGTTTGATGGCTATATATTGCCTTCAAAATTGATTTTGTATATGCAGGAAGGTTAAGCTGTATAAAAATCTTGAATATCTCTGGCTGTACTGAAGCTAGAACTCTAAGTTAAAAAGTTTTATCTACTTTGAACCTCTGGCATCCTATCGAGACAGTTAGTTTGATGATATCGTGTGCGATAAAGTAGAATTGAGGCCTGATGACTTGACCTCTGTGAGCCTTGTTTGTCTTATTTATCATAGACGTGAACACAGGAGTCGCACCTGGGGGTCAGTGAAAAATCGAACTTCCTTCTTTTCCACCTCAAAATTACTTCTTGAAAATCAATATACTATCGAAAACTAATAAGAAAATAAAGTTTTAGAGTGAATATGGAGTTTTGAGAAAAATGTCAAAAAATCCTGTTTGATGGCTATATATTGCCTTCAAAATTGATTTTGTATATGCAGGAAGGTTAAGCTGAAGAAAATCTTGAATATCTCTGGCTGTACTGAAGCTAGAACTCTAAGTTAAAAAGTTTTATTTACTTTGAACCTCTGGCATCCTATCTAGACAGTTAGTTTGATGATATCGTGTGCGATTAACTAGAATTGAGGCCTGATGAGTTGACCTCTGTGAGCCTTGTTTGTCTTATTTATCATAGACCTGAACACAGGAGTCGCACCTGGGGGTCAGTGAAAAATCGGACTTCGTTCTTTTGCACCTTAAAATTACTTCTTGAAAATCAATATACTATCGAAAACTAATAAGAAAATAAAGTTTTGGAGTGAATATGGAGTTTTGAGAAAAATGTCAAAAAATCCTGTTTGATGGCTATATATTGGCTTCAAAATTGATTTTGTATATGCAGGAAGGTTAAGCTGAAGAAAATCTTGAATATCTCTGGCTGTACTGAAGCTAGAACGCTAAGTTAAAAAGTTTTATCTAGTTTGAACCTCTGGCATCCTATTTAGACAGTTAGTTTGATGATATCGTGTGCGATAAAGTAGAATTGAGGCCTGATGACTTGACCTCTGTGAGCCTTGTTTGTCTTATTTATCATAGACGTGAACACAGGAGTCGCACCTGGGGGTCAGTGAAAAATCGAACTTCCTTCTTTTCCACCTCAAAATTACTTCTTGAAAATCAATATACTATCGAAAACTAATAAGAAAATAAAGTTTTGGAGTGAATATGGAGTTTTGAGAAAAATGTCAAAAAATCCTGTTTGATGGCTATATATTGGCTTTAAAATTGATTTTGTATATGCAGGAAGGTTAAGCTGAAGAAAATCTTGAATATCTCTGGCTGTACTGAAGCTAGAACTCTAAATTAAAAAGTTTTATCTACTTTGAACCTCTGGCATCCTATCTAGACAGTTAGTTTGATGATATCGTGTGCGATTAACTAGAATTGAGGCCTGATGACTTGACCTCTTTGAGCCTTGTTTGTCTTATTTATCATAGACCTGAACACAGGAGTCGCACCTGGGGGTCAGTGAAAAATCGAACTTCGTTCTTTTGCACCTCAAAATTGCTTCTTGAAAATCAATATACTATCGAAAACTAATAAGAAAATAAAGTTTTCGAGTGAATATGGAGTTTTGAGAAAAATGTCAAAAAATCCTGTTTGATGGCTATATATTGGCTTCAAAATTGATTTTGTATATGCAGGAAGGTTAAGCTGTAGAAAATATTGAATATCTCTGGCTGTACTGAAGCTAGAACTCTAAGTTAAAAAGTTTTATCTACTTTGAACCTCTGGCATCCTATCTAAACAGTTAGTTTGATGATATCGTGTGCGATAAAGTAGAATTGAGGCCTGATGACTTGACCTCTGTGAGCCTTGTTTGTCTTATTTATCATAGACCTGAACACAGGAGTCGCACCTGGGGGTCAGTGAAAAATCGAACTTCCTTCTTTTCCACCTCAAAATTACTTCTTGAAAATCAATATACTATCGAAAACTAATAAGAAAATAAAGTTTTGGAGTGAATATGGAATTTTGAGAAAAATGTCAAAAAATCCTGTTTGATGGCTATATATTGGCTTCAAAATTGATTTTGTATATGCAGGAAGGTTAAGCTGAAGAAAATCTTGAATATCTCTGGCTGTACTGAAGCTAGAACTCTAAATTAAAAAGTTTTATTTACTTTGAACCTCTGGCATCCTATCTAGACAGTTAGTTTGATGATATCGTGTGCGATTAAGTAGAATTGAGGCCTGATGACTTGACCTCTGTGAGCCTTGTTTGTCCTATTTATCATAGACCTGAACACAGGAGTCGCACCTGGGGGTCAGTGAAAAATCGAACTTCCTTCTTTTCCACCTCAAAATTACTTCTTGAAAATCAATATACTATCGAAAACTAATAAGAAAATAAAGTTTTGGAGTGAATATGGAGTTTTGAGAAAAATGTCAAAAAATCCTGTTTGATGGCTATATATTGTCTTCAAAATTGATTTTGTATATGCAGGAAGGTTAAGCTGAAGAAAATCTTGAATATCTCTGGCTGTACTGAAGCTAGAACTCTAAGTTAAAAAGTTTTATTTACTTTGAACCTCTGGCATCCTATCTAGACAGTTAGTTTGATGATATCGTGTGCGATTAATTAGAATTGAGGCCTGATGAGTTGACCTCTGTGAGCCTTGTTTGTCTTATTTATCATAGACCTGAACACACATTGCCAGAAATATGGGACATGAGCCTGCTCACCCATGCGCAATGATGCGTTTTAGCTTACAAAATAGCCGCCGAGTCTTATAGGAAATGTATGGGGAATATAGAGCTTCCTCTATTTACGGCGAATAGGGTTTTATTTCCTCTGAGCTCCACATCGCGACAAACAACCCACCCTACAAGCTACTAAATAAGCTTAAAATGATCATTGAATCATGCGACATATTGGTTCCCGGACTACTTGCCTTCGAAAGGCTTCGAAAGCTCTAGATTCCATACATCGTCTATAAATCTGGCCACACTTGACCCCAAAATCGTCTTATTTGAAGTCGAAAAAAATTATAAGTAAAAGAGCTCTTCCTCGATATCACCAAACGAGTGTTTAATAATTCCAAAACCGCTCAAAATAGACAGCATGCCTGCAAAATGTTGGTTCCCAGGAAGCTTGAAGTTAGGTTAAATTTAAGTGATTCGACGCGTTGTTAGCTCGTAGTTTTCAGTTAAAAATGACAAGAAACCACAGAGGACTGCTCCAAACAGCTTCAAAACCCCCTAAATATCGCCATTTTGTTTTTACAAGCTCCTATTGACTGCTGAGATACAATAAGGAAGCTTAAAGTAACGATTTAGGTTTGAAACTTGTTTCTTGTCCTTCATGGGCTTCCTGTGGTGAGGCTTATCAACAGAAAAATAATAGTTGTTCTTTTGATTGTCAAGTAACTATTTTTTGGTAAGAATTGTTTTACTAACATCATAGTTGAATATAAATATGTGCTTGGAAACCATGTAGTTATATTTTTCCTCTAGAAAACCACTTCATTTTCATTCATGCGTAACACCGCTGACAATGTCCAATATTTCTGGCAATGAGGAGTCGCACCTGGGGGTCAGTGAAAAATCGAACTTCGTTCTTTTGCACCTTAAAATTACTTCTTGAAAATCAATATACTATCGAAAACTAATAAGAAAATAAAGTTTTGGAGTGAATATGGAGTTTTGAGAAAAATGTCAAAAAATCCTGTTTGATGGCTATATATTGGCTTCAAAATTGATTTTGTATATGCAGGAAGGTTAAGCTGAAGAAAATCTTGAATATCTCTGGCTGTACTGAAGCTAGAACGCTAAGTTAAAAAGTTTTATCTAGTTTGAACCTCTGGCATCCTATCTAGACAGTTAGTTTGATGATATCGTGTGCGATAAAGTAGAATTGAGGCCTGATGACTTGACCTCTGTGAGCCTTGTTTGTCTTATTTATCATAGACCTGAACACAGGAGTCGCACCTGGGGGTCAGTGAAAAATCGAACTTCCTTCTTTTCCACCTCAAAATTACTTCTTGAAAATCAATATACTATCGAAAACTAATAAGAAAATAAAGTTTTGGAGTGAATATGGAGTTTTGAGAAAAATGTCAAAAAATCCTGTTTGATGGCTATATATTGGCTTCAAAATTGATTTTGTATATGCAGGAAGGTTAAGCTGAAGAAAATCTTGAATATCTCTGGCTGTACTGAAGCTAGAACGCTAAGTTAAAAAGTTTTATCTACTTTGAACCTCTGGCATCCTATCGAGACAGTTAGTTTGATGATATCGTGTGCGATAAAGTAGAATTGAGGCATGATGACTTGACCTCTGTGAGGCTTGTTTGTCTTATTTATCATAGACCTGAACACAGGAGTCGCACCTGGGGGTCAGTGAAAAATCGAACTTCCTTCTTTTCCACCTCAAAATTACTTCTTGAAAATCAATATACTATCGAAAACTAATAAGAAAATAAAGTTTTGGAGTGAATATGGAGTTTTGAGAAAAATGTCAAAAAATCCTGTTTGATGGCTATATATTGGCTTCAAAATTGATTTTGTATTTGCAGAAAGGTTAAGCTGAAGAAAATCTTGAATATCTCTGGCTGTACTGAAGCTAGAACTCTAAGTTAAAAAGTTTTATCTACTTTTAACCTCTGGCATCCTATCGAGACAGTTAGTTTGATGATATCGAGTGCAATAAAGTAGAATTGAGGCCTGGTGAGTTGACCTCAGTGAGCCTTGTTTGTCTTATTTATCATAGACCTGAACACAGGAGTCGCACCTGGGGGTCAGTGAAAAATCGAACTTCCTTCTTTTCCACCTCAAAATTACTTCTTGAAAAGCAATATACTATCGAAAACTAATAAGAAAATAAAGTTTTGGAGTGAATATGGAGTTTTGAGAAAAATGTCAAAAAATCCTGTTTGATGGCTATATATTGCCTTCAAAATTGATTTTGTATATGCAGGAAGGTTAAGCTGTAGAAAATCTTGAATATCTCTGGCTGTACTGAAGCTAGAACTCTAAGTTAAAAAGTTTTATCTACTTTGAACCTCTGGCATCCTATCGAGACAGTTAGTTTGATGATATCGTGTGCGATAAAGTAGAATTGAGGCCTGATGACTTGACCTCTGTGAGCCTTGTTTGTCTTATTTATCATAGACGTGAACACAGGAGTCGCACCTGGGGGTCAGTGAAAAATCGAACTTCCTTCTTTTCCACCTCAAAATTACTTCTTGAAAATCAATATACTATCGAAAACTAATAAGAAAATAAAGTTTTAGAGTGAATATGGAGTTTTGAGAAAAATGTCAAAAAATCCTGTTTGATGGCTATATATTGCCTTCAAAATTGATTTTGTATATGCAGGAAGGTTAAGCTGAAGAAAATCTTGAATATCTCTGGCTGTACTGAAGCTAGAACTCTAAGTTAAAAAGTTTTATTTACTTTGAACCTCTGGCATCCTATCTAGACAGTTAGTTTGATGATATCGTGTGCGATTAACTAGAATTGAGGCCTGATGAGTTGACCTCTGTGAGCCTTGTTTGTCTTATTTATCATAGACCTGAACACAGGAGTCGCACCTGGGGGTCAGTGAAAAATCGAACTTCGTTCTTTTGCACCTTAAAATTACTTCTTGAAAATCAATATACTATCGAAAACTAATAAGAAAATAAAGTTTTGGAGTGAATATGGAGTTTTGAGAAAAATGTCAAAAAATCCTGTTTGATGGCTATATATTGGCTTCAAAATTGATTTTGTATATGCAGGAAGGTTAAGCTGAAGAAAATCTTGAATATCTCTGGCTGTACTGAAGCTAGAACGCTAAGTTAAAAAGTTTTATCTAGTTTGAACCTCTGGCATCCTATTTAGACAGTTAGTTTGATGATATCGTGTGCGATAAAGTAGAATTGAGGCCTCATGACTTGACCTCTGTGAGCCTTGTTTGTCTTATTTATCATAGACGTGAACACAGGAGTCGCACCTGGGGGTCAGTGAAAAATCGAACTTCCTTCTTTTCCACCTCAAAATTACTTCTTGAAAATCAATATACTATCGAAAACTAATAAGAAAATAAAGTTTTAGAGTGAATATGGAGTTTTGAGAAAAATGTCAAAAAATCCTGTTTGATGGCTATATATTGCCTTCAAAATTGATTTTGTATATGCAGGAAGGTTAAGCTGAAGAAAATCTTGAATATCTCTGGCTGTACTGAAGCTAGAACTCTAAGTTAAAAAGTTTTATTTACTTTGAACCTCTGGCATCCTATCTAGACAGTTAGTTTGATGATATCGTGTGCGATTAACTAGAATTGAGGCCTGATGAGTTGACCTCTGTGAGCCTTGTTTGTCTTATTTATCATAGACCTGATCACAGGAGTCGCACCTGGGGGTCAGTGAAAAATCGAACTTCGTTCTTTTGCACCTTAAAATTACTTCTTGAAAATCAATATACTATCGAAAACTAATAAGAAAATAAAGTTTTGGAGTGAATATGGAGTTTTGAGAAAAATGTCAAAAAATCCTGTTTGATGGCTATATATTGGCTTCAAAATTGATTTTGTATATGCAGGAAGGTTAAGCTGAAGAAAATCTTGAATATCTCTGGCTGTACTGAAGCTAGAACTCTAAATTAAAAAGTTTTATCTACTTTGAACCTCTGGCATCCTATCTAGACAGTTAATTTGATGATATCGATTGCGATAAAGTAGAAATGAGGCCTGATGAGTTGACCTCTGTGAGCCTTGTTTGTCTTATTTATCATAGACCTGAACACAGGAGTCGCACCTGGGGGTGAATGAAAAATCGAACTTCCTTCTTTTCCACCTCAAAATTACTTCTTGAAAATCAATATACTATCGAAAACTAATAAGAAAATAAAGTTTTGGAGTGAATATGGAGTTTTGAGAAAAATGTCAAAAAATCCTGTTTGATGGCTATATATTGTCTTCAAAATTGATTTTGTATATGCATGAAGGTTAAGCTGTAGAAAATCTTGAATATCTCTGGCTGTACTGAAGCTAGAACTCTAAGTTAAAAAGTTTTATCTACTTTGAACCTCTGGCATCCTATCTAGACAGTTAGTTTGATGATATCGTGTGCGATTAACTAGAATTGAGGCCTGATGACTTGACCTCTTTGAGCCTTGTTTGTCTTATTTATCATAGACCTGAACACAGGAGTCGCACCTGGGGGTCAGTGAAAAATCGAACTTCGTTCTTTTGCACCTCAAAATTACTTCTTGAAAATCAATATACTATCAAAAACTAATAAGAAAATAAAGTTTTCGAGTGAATATGGAGTTTTGAGAAAAATGTCAAAAAATCCTGTTTGATGGCTATATATTGGCTTCAAAATTGATTTTGTATATGCAGGAAGGTTAAGCTGAAGAAAATCTTGAATATCTCTGGCTGTACTGAAGCTAGAACTCTAAATTAAAAAGTTTTATCTACTTTGAACCTCTGGCATCCTATCTAGACAGTTAGTTTGATGATATCGTGTGCGATTAACTAGAATTGAGGCCTGATGACTTGACCTCTTTGAGCCTTGTTTGTCTTATTTATCATAGACCTGAACACAGGAGTCGCACCTGGGGGTCAGTGAAAAATCGAACTTCGTTCTTTTGCACCTCAAAATTGCTTCTTGAAAATCAATATACTATCGAAAACTAATAAGAAAATAAAGTTTTGGAGTGAATATGGAGTTTTGAGAAAAATGTCAAAAAATCCTGTTTGATGGCTATATATTGGCTTCAAAATTGATTTTGTATATGCAGGAAGGTTAAGCTGTAGAAAATATTGAATATCTCTGGCTGTACTGAAGCTAGAACTCTAAGTTAAAAAGTTTTATCTACTTTGAACCTCTGGCATCCTATCTAAACAGTTAGTTTGATGATATCGTGTGCGATAAAGTAGAATTGAGGCCTGATGACTTGACCTCTGTGAGCCTTGTTTGTCTTATTTATCATAAACCTGAACACAGGAGTCGCACCTGGGGGTCAGTGAAAAATCGAACTTCCTTCTTTTCCACCTCAAAATTACTTCTTGAAAATCAATATACTATCGAAAACTAATAAGAAAATAAAGTTTTGGAGTGAATATGGAATTTTGAGAAAAATGTCAAAAAATCCTGTTTGATGGCTATATATTGGCTTCAAAATTGATTTTGTATATGCAGGAAGGTTAAGCTGAAGAAAATCTTGAATATCTCTGGCTGTACTGAAGCTAGAACTCTAAATTAAAAAGTTTTATTTACTTTGAACCTCTGGCATCCTATCTAGACAGTTAGTTTGATGATATCGTGTGCGATTAAGTAGAATTGAGGCCTGATGACTTGACCTCTGTGAGCCTTGTTTGTCCTATTTATCATAGACCTGAACACAGGAGTCGCACCTGGGGGTCAGTGAAAAATCGAACTTCCTTCTTTTCCACCTCAAAATTACTTCTTGAAAATCAATATACTATCGAAAACTAATAAGAAAATAAAGTTTTGGAGTGAATATGGAGTTTTGAGAAAAATGTCAAAAAATCCTGTTTGATGGCTATATATTGTCTTCAAAATTGATTTTGTATATGCAGGAAGGTTAAGCTGAAGAAAATCTTGAATATCTCTGGCTGTACTGAAGCTAGAACTCTAAGTTAAAAAGTTTTATTTACTTTGAACCTCTGGCATCCTATCTAGACAGTTAGTTTGATGATATCGTGTGCGATTAACTAGAATTGAGGCCTGATGAGTTGACCTCTGTGAGCCTTGTTTGTCTTATTTATCATAGACCTGAACACACATTGCCAGAAATATGGGACATGAGCCTGCTCACCCATGCGCAATGATGCGTTTTAGCTTACAAAATAGCCGCCGAGTCTTATAGGAAATGTATGGGGAATATAGAGCTTCCTCTATTTACGGCGAATAGGGTTTTATTTCCTCTGAGCTCCACATCGCGACAAACAACCCACCCTACAAGCTACTAAATAAGCTTAAAATGATCATTGAATCATGCGACATATTGGTTCCCGGACTACTTGCCTTCGAAAGGCTTCGAAAGCTCTAGATTCCATACATCGTCTATAAATCTGGCCACACTTGACCCCAAAATCGTCTTATTTGAAGTCGAAAAAAATTATAAGTAAAAGAGCTCTTCCTCGATATCACCAAACGAGTGTTTAATAATTCCAAAACCGCTCAAAATAGACAGCATGCCTGCAAAATGTTGGTTCCCAGGAAGCTTGAAGTTAGGTTAAATTTAAGTGATTCGACGCGTTGTTAGCTCGTAGTTTTCAGTTAAAAATGACAAGAAACCACAGAGGACTGCTCCAAACAGCTTCAAAACCCCCTAAATATCGCCATTTTGTTTTTACAAGCTCCTATTGACTGCTGAGATACAATAAGGAAGCTTAAAGTAACGATTTAGGTTTGAAACTTGCTTCTTGTCCTTCATGGGCTTCCTGTGGTGAGGCTTATCAACAGAAAAATAATAGTTGTTCTTTTGATTGTCAAGTAACTATTTTTTGGTAAGAATTGTTTTACTAACATCATAGTTGAATATAAATATGTGCTTGGAAACCATGTAGTTATATTTTTCCTCTAGAAAACCACTTCATTTTCATTCATGCGTAACACCGCTGACAATGTCCAATATTTCTGGCAATGAGGAGTCGCACCTGGGGGTCAGTGAAAAATCGAACTTCGTTCTTTTGCACCTTAAAATTACTTCTTGAAAATCAATATACTATCGAAAACTAATAAGAAAATAAAGTTTTGGAGTGAATATGGAGTTTTGAGAAAAATGTCAAAAAATCCTGTTTGATGGCTATATGTTGGCTTCAAAATTGATTTTGTATATGCAGGAAGGTTAAGCTGAAGAAAATCTTGAATATCTCTGGCTGTACTGAAGCTAGAACGCTAAGTTAAAAAGTTTTATCTAGTTTGAACCTCTGGCATCCTATCTAGACAGTTAGTTTGATGATATCGTGTGCGATAAAGTAGAATTGAGGCCTGATGACTTGACCTCTGTGAGCCTTGTTTGTCTTATTTATCATAGACCTGAACACAGGAGTCGCACCTGGGGGTCAGTGAAAAATCGAACTTCCTTCTTTTCCACCTCAAAATTACTTCTTGAAAATCAATATACTATCGAAAACTAATAAGAAAATAAAGTTTTGGAGTGAATATGGAGTTTTGAGAAAAATGTCAAAAAATCCTGTTTGATGGCTATATATTGGCTTCAAAATTGATTTTGTATATGCAGGAAGGTTAAGCTGAAGAAAATCTTGAATATCTCTGCCTGTACTGAAGCTAGAACGCTAAGTTAAAAAGTTTTATCTAGTTTGAACCTCTGGCATCCTATCTAGACAGTTAGTTTGATGATATCGTGTGCGATAAAGTAGAATTGAGGCCTGATGACTTGACCTCTGTGAGCCTTGTTTGTCTTATTTATCATAGACCTGAACACAGGAGTCGCACCTGGGGGTCAGTGAAAAATCGAACTTCCTTCTTTGTCACCTCAAAATTACTTCTTGAAAATCAATATACTATCGAAAACTAATAAGAAAATAAAGTTTTGGAGTGAATATGGAGTTTTGAGAAAAATGTCAAAAAATCCTGTTTGATGGCTATATATTGCCTTCAAAATTGATTTTGTATATGCAGGAAGGTTAAGCTGAAGAAAATCTTGAATATCTCTGGCTGTACTGAAGCTAGAACTCTAAGTTAAAAAGTTTTATCTACTTTGAACCTATGGCATCCCATCGAGACAGTTAGTTTGATGATATCGTGTGCGATAAAGTAGAATTGAGGCATGATGACTTGACCTCTGTGAGCCTTGTTTGTCTTATTTATCATAGACCTGAACACAGGAGTCGCACCTGGGGGTCAGTGAAAAATCGAACTTCCTTCTTTTCCACCTCAAAATTACTTCTTGAAAATCAATATACTATCGAAAACTAATAAGAAAATAAAGTTTTGGAGTGAATATGGAGTTTTGAGAAAAATGTCAAAAAATCCTGTTTCATGGCTATATATTGGCTTCAAAATTGATTTTGTATATGCTGGAAGGTTAAGCTGAAGAAAATCTTGAATATCTCTGGCTGTACTGAAGCTAGAACTCTAAATTAAAACGTTTTATTTACTTTGAACCTCTGGCATCCTATCTAGACAGTTAGTTTGATGATATCGTGTGCGATTAAGTAGAATTGAGGCCTGATGACTTGACCTCTGTGAGCCTTGTTTGTCCTATTTATCATAGACCTGAACACAGGAGTCGCACCTGGGGGTCAGTGAAAAATCGAACTTCCTTCTTTTCCACCTCAAAATTACTTCTTGAAAATCAATATACTATCGAAAACTAATAAGAAAATAAAGTTTTGGAGTAAATATGGAGTTTTGAGAAAAATGTCAAAAAATCCTGTTTGATGGCTATATATTGCCTTCAAAATTGATTTTGTATATGCAGAAAGGTTAAGCTGAAGAAAATCTTGAATATCTCTGGCTGTACTGAACCTAGAACTCTAAGTTAAAAAGTTTTATCTACTTTGAACCTCTGGCATCCTATCTAGACAGTTAGTTTGATGATATCGAGTGCAATAAAGTAGAATTGAGGCCTGGTGAGTTGACCTCAGTGAGCCTTGTTTGTCTTATTTATCATAGACCTGAACACAGGAGTCGCACCTGGGGGTCAGTGAAAAATCGAACTTCCTTCTTTTCCACCTCAAAATTACTTCTTGAAAATCAATATACTATCGAAAACTAATAAGAAAATAAAGTTTTGGAGTGAATATGGAGTTTTGAGAAAAATGTCAAAAAATCCTGTTTGATGGCTATATATTGCCTTCAAAATTGATTTTGTATATGCAGGAAGGTTAAGCTGTAGAAAATCTTGAATACCTCTGGCTCTACTGAAGCTAGAACTCTAAGTTAAAAAGTTTTATCTACTTTGAACCTCTGGCATCCTATCGAGACAGTTAGTTTGATGATATCGTGTGCGATAAAGTAGAATTGAGGCATGATGACTTGACCTCTGTGAGGCTTGTTTGTCTTATTTATCATAGACCTGAACACAGGAGTCGCACCTGGGGGTCAGTGAAAAATCGAACTTCCTTCTTTTCCACCTCAAAATTACTTCTTGAAAATCAATATACTATCGAAAACTAATAAGAAAATAAAGTTTTGGAGTGAATATGGAGTTTTGAGAAACATGTCAAAAAATCCTGTTTGATGGCTATATATTGGCTTCAAAATTGATTTTGTATATGCAGGAAGGTTAAGCTGAAGAAAATCTTGAATATCTCTGGCTGTACTGAAGCTAGAACTCTATAATAAAAAGTTTTATTCTTTTTGAACCTCTGGCATCCTATCTAGACAGTTAGTTTGATGATATCGTGTGCGATTAAGTAGAATTGAGGCCTGATGACTTGACCTCTGTGAGCCTTGTTTGTCCTATTTATCATAGACCTGAACACAGGAGTCGCACCTTGGGGTCAGTGAAAAATCGAACTTCGTTCTTTTGCACCTTAAAATTACTTCTTGAAAATCAATATACTATCGAAAACTAATAAGAAAATAAAGTTTTGGAGTGAATATGGAGTTTTGAGAAAAATGTCAAAAAATCCTGTTTGATGGCTATATATTGGCTTCAAAATTGATTTTGTATATGCAGGAAGGTTAAGCTGAAGAAAATCTTGAATATCTCTGGCTGTACTGAAGCTGGAACGCTAAGTTAAAAAGTTTTATCTAGTTTGAACCTCTGGCATCCTATCTAGACAGTTAGTTTGATGATATCGTGTGCGATAAAGTAGAATTGAGGCCTGATGACTTGACCTCTGTGAGCCTTGTTTGTCTTATTTATCATAGACCTGAACACAGGAGTCGCACCTGGGGGTCAGTGAAAAATCGAACTTCCTTCTTTTCCACCTCAAAATTACTTCTTGAAAATCAATATACTATCGAAAACTAATAAGAAAATAAAGTTTTGGAGTGAATATGGAGTTTTGAGAAAAATGTCAAAAAATCCTGTTTGATGGCTATATATTGCCTTCAAAATTTATTTTGTATATGCAGGAAGGTTAAGCTGTAGAAAATCTTGAATATCTCTGGCTGTACTGAAGCTAGAACTCTAAGTTAAAAAGTTTTATCTACTTTGAACCTCTGGCATCCTATCGAGACAGTTAATTTGATGATATCGTGTGCGATAAAGTAGAATTGAGGCATGATGACTTGACCTCTGTGAGCCTTGTTTGTCTTATTTATCATAGACCTGAACACAGGAGTCGCACCTGGGGGTCAGTGAAAAATCGAACTTCCTTCTTTTCCACCTCAAAATTACTTCTTGAAAATCAATATACTATCGAAAACTAATAAGAAAATAAAGTTTTGGAGTGAATATGGAGTTTTGAGAAAAATGTCAAAAAATCCTGTTTGATGGCTATATATTGCCTTCCAAATTGATTTTGTTTATGCAGGAAGGTTAAGCTGAAGAAAATCTTGAATATCTCTGGCTGTACTGAAGCTAGAACTCTAAGTTAAAAAGTTTTATCTACTTTGAACCTCTGGCATCCTACCTAGACAGTTAGTTTGATGATATCGTGTGCGATTAAGTAGAATTGAGGCCTGATGACTTGACCTCTGTGAGCCTTGTTTGTCCTATTTATCATAGACCTGAACACAGGAGTCGCACCTGGGGGTTAGTGAAAAATCGAACTTCCTTCTTTTCCACCTCAAAATTACTTCTTGATATTCAATATACTATCGAAAACTAATAAGAAAATAAAGTTTTCGAGTGAATATGGAGTTTTGAGAAATATGTCAAAAAATCCTGTTTGATGGCTATATATTGGCTTCAAAATTGATTTTGTATATGCAGGAAGGTTAAGCTGAAGAAAATCTTGAATATCTCTGGCTGTACTGAAGCTAGAACTCTAAGTTAAAAAGTTTTATCTACTTTGAACCTCTGGCATCCTATCTAGACAGTTAGTTTGATGATATCGTGTAGCATAAAGTAGAATTGAGGCCTGATGAGTTGACCTCTCTGAGCCTTGTTTGTCTTATTTATCATAGACCTGAACACAGGAGTCCCACCTGGGGGTGAATGAAAAATCGAACTTCCTTCTTTTCCACCTCAAAATAACTTCTTGAAAATCAATATACTATCGAAAACTAATAAGAAAATAAAGTTTTGGAGTGAATATGGAGTTTTGAGAAAAATGTCAAAAAATCCTGTTTGATGGCTATATATTGGCTTCAAAATTGATTTTGTATATGCAGGAAGGTTAAGCTGAAGAAAATCTTGAATATCTCTGGCTGTACTGAAGCTAGAACTCTAAGTTAAAAAGTTTTATCTACTTTGAACCTCTGGCATCCTATCTAGACAGTTAGTTGGATGATATCGAGTGCGATAAAGTAGAATTGAGGCCTGATGAGTTGACCTCTGTGAGCCTTGTTTGTCTTATTTATCATAGACCTGAACACAGGAGTCGCACCTGGGGGTCTGTGAAAAATCGAACTTCCTTCTTTTCCACCTCAAAATTACTTCTTGAAAATCAATATACTATCGAAAACTAATAAGAAAATAAAGTTTTAGAGTGAATATGGAGTTTTGAGAAAAATGTCAAAAAATCCTGTTTGATGGCTATATATTGCCTTCAAAATTCATTTTGTATATGCAGGAAGGTTAAGCTGAAGAAAATCTTGAATATCTCTGGCTCTACTGAAGCTAGAACTCTAAATTAAAAAGTTTTATCTATTTTGAACCTCTGGCATCCTATCTAGACAGTTAGTTTGATGATATCGTGTGCGATAAAGTAGAATTGAGGCCTGATGAGTTGACCTCTGTGAGCCTTGTTTGTCTTATTATAATAGACCTGAACACAAGAGTCCCACCTGGGGGTGAATGAAAAATCGAACTTCCTTCTTTTCCACCTCAAAATAACTTCTTGAAAATCAATATACTATCGAAAACTAATAAGAAAATAAAGTTTTGGAGTGAATATGGAGTTTTGAGAAAAATGTCAAAAAATCCTGTTTGATGGCTATATATTGGCTTCAAAATTGATTTTGTATAAGCAGGAAGGTTAAGCTGAAGAAAATGTTGAATATCTCTGGCTGTACTGAAGCTAGAACTCTAAGTTCAAAAGTTTTATCTACTTTGAACCTCTGGCATCCTATCTAGACAGTTAGTTTGATGATATCGTGTGCGATAAAGTAGAATTGAGGCCTGATGAGTTGACCTCTGTGAGCCTTGTTTGTCTTATTATAATAGACCTGAACACAGGAGTCCCACCTGGGGGTGAATGAAAAATCGAACTTCCTTCTTTTCCACCTCAAAATAACTTCTTGAAAATCAATATAATATCGAAAACTAATAAGAAAATAAAGTTTTGGAGTGAATATGGAGTTTTGAGAAAAATGTCAAAAAATCCTGTTTGATGGCTATATATTGGCTTCAAAATTGATTTTGTATAAGCAGGAGGTCAAGCTGAAGAAAATGTTGAATATCTCTGGCTATACTGAAGCTAGAACTCTAAGTTAAAAAGTTTTATCTACTTTGAACCTCTGGCATCCTATCTAGACAGTTAGTTTGATGATATCGTGTGCGATAAAGTAGAATTGAGGCCTGATGAGTTGACCTCTGTGAGCCTTGTTTGTCTTATTATAATAGACCTGAACACAGGAGTCCCACCTGGGGGTGAATGAAAAATCGAACTTCCTTCTTTTCCACCTCAAAATAACTTCTTGAAAATCAATATACTATCGAAAACTAATAAGAAAATAAAGTTTTGGAGTGAATATGGAGTTTTGAGAAAAATGTCAAAAAATCCTATTTGATGGCTATATATTGGCTTCAAAATTGATTTTGTATATGCAGGAAGGTTAAGCTGAAGAAAATCTTGAATATCTCTGGCTGTACTGAAGCTAGAACTCTAAGTTAAAAAGTTTTATCTACTTTGAACCTCTGGCATCCTATCTAGACAGTTAGTTTGATGATATCGTGTGCGATAAAGTAGAATTGAGGCCTGATGAGTTGACCTCTGTGAGCCTTGTTTGTCTTATTATAATAGACCTGAACACAGGAGTCCCACCTGGGGGTGAATGAAAAATCGAACTTCCTTCTTTTCCACCTCAAAATTACTTCTTGAAAATCAATATACTATCGAAAACTAATAAGAAAATAAAGTTTTGGAGTGAATATGGAGTTTTGAGAAAAACGTCAAAAAATCCTATTTGATGGCTATATATTGGCTTCAAAATTGATTTTGTATATGCAGGAAGGTTAAGCTGAAGAAAATCTTGAATATCTCTGGCTGTACTGAAGCTAGAACTCTAAGTTAAAAAGTTTTATCTACTTTGAACCTCTGGCATCCTATCTAGACAGTTAGTTTGATGATATCGTGTGCGATAAAGTAGAATTGAGGCCTGATCAGTTGACCTCTGTGAGCCTTGTTTGTCTTATTTATCATAGACCTGAACACAGGAGTCGCACCTGGGGGTCTGTGAAAAATCGAACTTCCTTCTTTTCCACCTCAAAATTACTTCTTGAAAATCAATATACTATCGAAAACTAATAAGAAAATAAAGTTTTAGAGTGAATATGGAGTTTTGAGAAAAATGTCAAAAAATCCTGTTTGATGGCTATATATTGCCTTCAAAATTGATTTTGTATATGCAGGAAGGTTAAGCTGAAGAAAATGTTGAATATCTCTGGCTGTACTGAAGCTAGAACTCTAAGTTAAAAAGTTTTATCTACTTTGAACCTCTGGCATCCTATCTAGACAGTTAGTTTGATGATATCGTGTGCGATAAAGTAGAATTGAGGCCTGATGAGTTGACCTTTGTGAGCCTTGGTTGTCTTATTTATCATAGACCTGAACACAGGAGTCGCACCTGGGGGTGAATGAAAAATCGAACTTCCTTCTTTTCCACCTCAAAATTACTTCTTGAAAATCAATATACTATCGAAAACTAATAAGAAAATAAAGTTTTAGAGTGAATATGGAGTTTTGAGAAAAATGTCAAAAAATCCAGTTTGATGGCTATATATTGCCTTCAAAATTGATTTTGTATATGCAGGAAGGTTAAGCTGAAGAAAATCTTGAATATCTCTGGCTGTACTGAACCTAGAATTCTAAGTTAAAAAGTTTTATCTACTTTAAACCTCTGGCATCCTATCTAGACAGTTAGTTTGATGATAACGTGTGCGATAAAGTAGAATTGAGGCCTGATGACTTGACCTCTGTGAGCCTTGTTTGTCTTATTTATCATACACCTGAACACAGGAGTCGCACCTGGGGGTCAGTGGAAAATCGAACTTCCTTCTTTTCCACCTCAAAATTACTTCTTGAAAATCAATATACTATCGAAAACTAATAAGAAAATAAAGTTTTGGAGTGAATATGGAGTTTTGAGAAAAATGTCAAAAAATCCTGTTTGATGGCTATATATTGCCTTCAAAATTGATTTTGTATATGCAGGAAGGTTAAGCTGAAGAAAATCTTGAATATCTCTGGCTGTACTGAAGCTAGAACTCTAAGTTAAAAAGTTTTATCTACTTTGAACCTCTGGCATACTATCTAGACAGTTAGTTTGATGATATCGTGTGCGAGAAAGTAGAATTGAGGCCTGATGACTTGACCTCTGTGAGCCTTGTTTGTCTTATTTATCATACACCTGAACACAGGAGTCGCACCTGGGGGTCAGTGAAAAATCGAACTTCCTTCTTTTCCACCTCAAAATTACTTCTTGAAAATCAATATACTATCGAAAACTAATAAGAAAATAAAGTTTTGGAGTGATTATGGAGTTTTGAGAAAAATGTCAAAAAATCCTGTTTGATGGCTATATATTGGCTTCAAAATTGATTTTGTATATGCAGGAAGGTTAAGCTGAAGAAAATCTTGAATATCTCTGGCTGTACTGAAGCTAGAACGCTAAGTTAAAAAGTTTTATCTACTTTGCACCTCTGGCATCCTATCTAGACCGTTAGTTTGATGATATCGTGTGCGATAAAGTAGAATTGAGGCCTGATGAGTTGACCTCTGTGAGCCTTGTTTGTCTTATTTATCATAGACCTGAACACAGGAGTCGCACCTGGGGGTGAATGAAAAATCGAACTTCCTTCTTTTCCACCTCAAAATTACTTCTTGAAAATCAATATACTATCGAAAACTAATAAGAAAATAAAGTTTTGGAGTGAATATGGAGTTTTGAGAAAAATGTCAAAAAATCCTATTTGATGGCTATATATTGGCTTCAAAATTGATTTTGTATATGCAGGAAGGTTAAGCTGAAGAAAATCTTGAATATCTCTGGCTGTACTGAAGCTAGAACTCTAAGTTAAAAAGTTTTATCTACTTTGAACCTCTGGCATCCTATCTAGACAGTTAGTTTGATGATATCGTGTGCGATAAAGTAGAATTGAGGCCTGATGAGTTGACCTCTGTGAGCCTTGTTTGTCTTATTATAATAGACCTGAACACAGGAGTCCCACCTGGGGGTGAATGAAAAATCGAACTTCCTTCTTTTCCACCTCAAAATTACTTCTTGAAAATCAATATACTATCGAAAACTAATAAGAAAATAAAGTTTTGGAGTGAATATGGAGTTTTGAGAAAAATGTCAAAAAATCCTATTTGATGGCTATATATTGGCTTCAAAATTGATTTTGTATATGCAGGAAGGTTAAGCTGAAGAAAATCTTGAATATCTCTGGCTGTACTGAAGCTAGAACTCTAAGTTAAAAAGTTTTATCTACTTTGAACCTCTGGCATCCTATCTAGACAGTTAGTTTGATGATATCGAGTGCGATAAAGTAGAATTGAGGCCTGATCAGTTGATCTCTGTGAGCCTTGTTTGTCTTATTTATCATAGACCTGAACACAGGAGTCGCACCTGGGGGTCTGTGAAAAATCGAACTTCCTTCTTTTCCACCTCAAAATTACTTCTTGAAAATCAATATACTATCGAAAACTAATAAGAAAATAAAGTTTTAGAGTGAATATGGAGTTTTGAGAAAAATGTCAAAAAATCCTGTTTGATGGCTATATATTGCCTTCAAAATTGATTTTGTATATGCAGGAAGGTTAAGCTGAAGAAAATGTTGAATATCTCTGGCTGTACTGAAGCTAGAACTCTAAGTTAAAAAGTTTTATCTACTTTGAACCTCTGGCATCCTATCTAGACAGTTAGTTTGATGATATCGTGTGCGATAAAGTAGAATTGAGGCCTGATGAGTTGACCTTTGTGAGCCTTGGTTGTCTTATTTATCATAGACCTGAACACAGGAGTCGCACCTGGGGGTGAATGAAAAATCGAACTTCCTTCTTTTCCACCTCAAAATTACTTCTTGAAAATCAATATACTATCGAAAACTAATAAGAAAATAAAGTTTTAGAGTGAATATGGAGTTTTGAGAAAAATGTCAAAAAATCCAGTTTGATGGCTATATATTGCCTTCAAAATTGATTTTGTATATGCAGGAAGGTTAAGCTGAAGAAAATCTTGAATATCTCTGGCTGTACTGAACCTAGAATTCTAAGTTAAAAAGTTTTATCTACTTTAAACCTCTGGCATCCTATCTAGACAGTTAGTTTGATGATAACGTGTGCGATAAAGTAGAATTGAGGCCTGATGACTTGACCTCTGTGAGCCTTGTTTGTCTTATTTATCATACACCTGAACACAGGAGTCGCACCTGGGGGTCAGTGGAAAATCGAACTTCCTTCTTTTCCACCTCAAAATTACTTCTTGAAAATCAATATACTATCGAAAACTAATAAGAAAATAAAGTTTTAGAGTGAATATGGAGTTTTGAGAAAAATGTCAAAAAATCCTGTTTGATGGCTATATATTGCCTTCAAAATTGATTTTGTATATGCAGGAAGGTTAAGCTGAAGAAAATCTTGAATATCTCTGGCTGTACTGAAGCTAGAACTCTAAGTTAAAACGTTTTATCTACTTTGAACCTCTGGCATACTATCTAGACAGTTAGTTTGATGATATCGTGTGCGAGAAAGTAAAATTGAGGCCTGATGACTTGACCTCTGTGAGCCTTGTTTGTCTTATTTATCATACACCTGAACACAGGAGTCGCACCTGGGGGTCAGTGAAAAATCGAACTTCCTTCTTTTCCACCTCAAAATTACTTCTTGAAAATCAATATACTATCGAAAACTAATAAGAAAATAAAGTTTTGGAGTGATTATGGAGTTTTGAGAAAAATGTCAAAAAATCCTGTTTGATGGCTATATATTGGCTTCAAAATTGATTTTGTATATGCAGGAAGGTTAAGCTGAAGAAAATCTTGAATATCTCTGGCTGTACTGAAGCTAGAACGCTAAGTTAAAAAGTTTTATCTACTTTGCACCTCTGGCATCCTATCTAGACCGTTAGTTTGATGATATCGTGTGCGATAAAGTAGAATTGAGGCCTGATGAGTTGACCTCTGTGAGCCTTGTTTGTCTTATTTATCGTAGACCTGAACACAGGAGTCGCACCTGGGGGTGAATGAAAAAATCGAACTTCCTTCTTTTCCACCTCAAAATTACTTCTTGAAAATCAATATACTATCGAAAACTAATAAGAAAATAAAGTTTTGGAGTGATTATGGAGTTTTGAGAAAAATGTCAAAAAATCCTGTTTGATGGCTATATATTGGCTTCAAAATTGATTTTGTATATGCAGGAAGGTTAAGCTGAAGAAAATCTTGAATATCTCTGGCTGTACTGAAGCTAGAACGCTAAGTTAAAAAGTTTTATCTACTTTGAACCTATGGCATCCCATCGAGACAGTTAGTTTGATGATATCGTGTGCGATAAAGTAGAATTGAGGCATGATGACTTGACCTCTGTGAGCCTTGTTTGTCTTATTTATCATAGACCTGAACACAGGAGTCGCACCTGGGGGTCAGTGAAAAATCGAACTTCCTTCTTTTCCACCTCAAAATTACTTCTTGAAAATCAATATACTATCGAAAACTAATAAGAAAATAAAGTTTTGGAGTGAATATGGAGTTTTGAGAAAAATGTCAAAAAATCCTGTTTCATGGCTATATATTGGCTACAAAATTGATTTTGTATATGCAGGAAGGTTAAGCTGAAGAAAATCTTGAATATCTCTGGCTGTACTGAAGCTAGAACTCTAAATTAAAAAGTTTTATTTACTTTGAACCTCTGGCATCCTATCTAGACAGTTAGTTTGATGATATCGTGTGCAATTAAGTAGAATTGAGGCCTGATGACTTGACCTCTGTGAGCCTTGTTTGTCCTATTTATCATAGACCTGAACACAGGAGTCGCACCTGGGGGTCAGTGAAAAATCGAACTTCCTTCTTTTCCACCTCAAAATTACTTCTTGAAAATCAATATACTATCGAAAACTAATAAGAAAATAAAGTTTTGGAGTGAATATGGAGTTTTGAGAAAAATGTCAAAAAATCCTGTTTGATGGCTATATATTGGCTTCAAAATTGATTTTGTATATGCAGGAAGGTTAAGCTGAAGAAAATCTTGAATATCTCTGGCTGTACTGAAGCTAGAACGCTAAGTTAAAAAGTTTTATCTACTTTGCACCTCTGGCATCCTATCTAGACCGTTAGTTTGATGATATCGTGTGCGATAAAATAGAATTGAGGCCTGATGAGTTGACCTCTGTGAGCCTAGTTTGTCTTATTTATCATAGACCTGAACACAGGAGTCGCACCTGGGGGTGAATGAAAAAATCGGACTTCCTTCTTTTCCACCTCAAAATTACTTCTTGAAAATCAATATACTATCGAAAACTAATAAGAAAATAAAGTTTTGGAGTGATTATGGAGTTTTGAGAAAAATGTCAAAAAATCCTGTTTGATGGCTATATATTGCCTTCAAAATTGATTTTGTATATGCAGGAAGGTTAAGCTGAAGAAAATCTTGAATATCTCTGGCTGTACTGAAGCTAGAACTCTAAGTTAAAAAGTTTTATCTACTTTGAACCTCTGGCATCCTATCTAGACAGTTAGTTTGATGATATCGTGTGCGATAAAGTAGAATTGAGCCCTGATGAGTTGACCTCTGTGAGCCTTGGTTGTCTTATTTATCATAGACCTGAACACAGGAGTCGCACCTGGGGGTGAATGAAAAATCGAACTTCCTTCTTTTCCACCTCAAAATTACTTCTTGAAAATCAATATACTATCGAAAACTAATAAGAAAATAAAGTTTTAGAGTGAATATGGAGTTTTGAGAAAAATGTCAAAAAATCCTGTTTCATGGCTATATATTGCCTTCAAAATTGATTTTGTATATGCAGGAAGGTTAAGCTGAAGAAAATCTTGAATATCTCTGGCTGTACTGAAGCTAGAACTCTAAGTTAAAAAGTTTTATCTACTTTGAACCTCTGGCATACTATCTAGACAGTTAGTTTGATGATATCGTGTGCGAGAAAGTAGAATTGAGGCCTGATGACTTGACCTCTGTGAGCCTTGTTTGTCTTATTTATCATACACCTGAATACAGGAGTCGCACCTGGGGGTCAGTGAAAAATCGAACTTCCTTCTTTTCCACCTCAAAATTACTTCTTGAAAATCAATATACTATCGAAAACTAATAAGAAAATAAAGTTTTGGAGTGATTATGGAGTTTTGAGAAAAATGTCAAAAAATCCTGTTTGATGGCTATATATTGGCTTCAAAATTGATTTTGTATATGCAGGAAGGTTAAGATGAAGAAAATCTTGAATATCTCTGGCTGTACTGAAGCTAGAACGCTAAGTTAAAAAGTTTTATCTACTTTGCACCTCTGGCATCCTATCTAGACCGTTAGTTTGATGATATCGTGTGCGATAAAGTAGAATTGAGGCCTGATGAGTTGACCTCTGTGAGCCTTGTTTGTCTTATTTATCATAGACCTGAACACAGGAGTCGCACCTGGGGGTGAATGAAAAAATCGAACTTCCTTCTTTTCCACCTCAAAATTACTTCTTGAAAATCAATATACTATCGAAAAATAATAAGAAAATAAAGTTTTGGAGTGATTATGGAGTTTTGAGAAAAATGTCAAAAAATCCTGTTTGATGGCTATATATTGCCTTCAAAATTGATTTTGTATATGCAGGAAGGTTAAGCTGAAGAAAATCTTGAATATCTCTGGCTGTACTGAAGCTAGAACTCTAAGTTAAAAAGTTTTATCTACTTTGAACCTCTGGCATCCTATCTAGACAGTTAGTTTGATGATTTCGTGTGCGATAAAGTAGAATTGAGCCCTGATGAGTTGACCTCTGTGAGCCTTGGTTGTCTTATTTATCATAGACCTGAACACAGGAGTCGCACCTGGGGGTGAATGAAAAATCGAACTTCCTTCTTTTCCACCTCAAAATTACTTCTTGAAAATCAATATACTATCGAAAACTAATAAGAAAATAAAGTTTTAGAGTGAATATGGAGTTTTGAGAAAAATGTCAAAAAATCCTGTTTGATGGCTATATATTGCCTTCAAAATTGATTTTGTATATGAAGGAAGGTTAAGCTGAAGAAAATCTTGAATATCTCTGGCTGTACTGAAGCTAGAACGCTAAGTTAAAAAGTTTTATCTAGTTTGAACCTCTGGCATCCTATCTAGACAGTTAGTTTGATGATAACGTGTGCGATAAAGTAGAATTGAGGCCTGATGAGTTGACCTCTGTGAGCCTTGTTTGTCTTATTTATCATACACCTGAACACAGGAGTCGCACCTGGGGGTCAGTGGAAAATCGAACTTCCTTCTTTTCCACCTCAAAATTACTTCTTGAAAATCAATATACTATCGAAAACTAATAAGAAAATAAAGTTTTGGAGTGAATATGGAGTTTTGAGAAAAATGTCAAAAAATCCTGTTTGATGGCTATATATTGCCTTCAAAATTGATTTTGTATATGCAGGAAGGTTAAGCTGAAGAAAATCTTGAATATCTCTGGCTGTACTGAAGCTAGAACTCTAAGTTAAAAAGTTTTATCTACTTTGAACCTCTGGCATACTATCTAGACAGTTAGTTTGATGATATCGTGTGCGAGAAAGTAGAATTGAGGCCTGATGACTTGACCTCTGTGAGCCTTGTTTGTCTTATTTATCATACACCTGAACACAGGAGTCGCACCTGGGGGTCAGTGAAAAATCGAACTTCCTTCTTTTCCACCTCAAAATTACTTCTTGAAAATCAATATACTATCGAAAACTAATAAGAAAATAAAGTTTTGGAGTGATTATAGAGTTTTGAGAAAAATGTCAAAAAATCCTGTTTGATGGCTATATATTGGCTTCAAAATTGATTTTGTATATGCAGGAAGGTTAAGCTGAAGAAAATCTTGAATATCTCTGGCTGTACTGAAGCTAGAACGCTAAGTTAAAAAGTTTTATCTACTTTGCACCTCTGGCATCCTATCTAGACCGTTAGTTTGATGATATCGTGTGCGATAAAGTAGAATTGAGGCCTGATGAGTTGACCTCTGTGAGCCTTGTTTGTCTTATTTATCATACACCTGAACACAGGAGTCGCACCTGGGGGTGAATGAAAAAATCGAACTTCCTTCTTTTCCACCTCAAAATTACTTCTTGAAAATCAATATACTATCGAAAACTAATAAGAAAATAAAGTTTTGGAGTGATTATGGAGTTTTGAGAAAAATGTCAAAAAATCCTGTTTGATGGCTATATATTGCCTTCAAAATTGATTTTGTATATGCAGGAAGGTTAAGCTTAAGAAAATCTTGAATATCTCTGGCTGTACTGAAGCTAGAACTCTAAGTTAAAAAGTTTTATCTACTTTGAACCTCTGGCATCCTATCTAGACAGTTAGTTTGATGATATCGTGTGCGATAAAGTAGAATTGAGCCCTGATGAGTTGACCTCTGTGAGCCTTGGTTGTCTTATTTATCATAGACCTGAACACAGGAGTCGCACCTGGGGGTGAATGAAAAATCGAACTTCCTTCTTTTCCACCTCAAAATTACTTCTTGAAAATCAATATACTATCGAAAACTAATAAGAAAATAAAGTTTTGGAGTGAATATGGAGTTTTGAGAAAAATGTCAAAAAATCCTGTTTGATGGCTATATATTGCCTTCAAAATTGATTTTGTATATGCAGGAAGGTTAAGCTGAAGAAAATCTTGAATATCTCTGGCTGTACTGAAGCTAGAACTCTAAGTTAAAACGTTTTATCTACTTTGAACCTCTGGCATACTATCTAGACAGTTAGTTTGATGATATCGTGTGCGAGAAAGTAAAATTGAGGCCTGATGACTTGACCTCTGTGAGCCTTGTTTGTCTTATTTATCATACACCTGAACACAGGAGTCGCACCTGGGGGTCAGTGAAAAATCGAACTTCCTTCTTTTCCACCTCAAAATTACTTCTTGAAAATCAATATACTATCGAAAACTAATAAGAAAATAAAGTTTTGGAGTGATTATGGAGTTTTGAGAAAAATGTCAAAAAATCCTGTTTGATGGCTATATATTGGCTTCAAAATTGATTTTGTATATGCAGGAAGGTTAAGCTGAAGAAAATCTTGAATATCTCTGGCTGTACTGAAGCTAGAACGCTAAGTTAAAAAGTTTTATCTACTTTGCACCTCTGGCATCCTATCTAGACCGTTAGTTTGATGATATCGTGTGCGATAAAGTAGAATTGAGGCCTGATGAGTTGACCTCTGTGAGCCTTGTTTGTCTTATTTATCATAGACCTGAACACAGGAGTCGCACCTGGGGGTGAATGAAAAAATCGAACTTCCTTCTTTTCCACCTCAAAATTACTTCTTGAAAATCAATATACTATCGAAAACTAATAAGAAAATAAAGTTTTGGAGTGATTATGGAGTTTTGAGAAAAATGTCAAAAAATCCTGTTTGATGGCTATATATTGGCTTCAAAATTGATTTTGTATATGCAGGAAGGTTAAGCTGAAGAAAATCTTGAATATCTCTGGCTGTACTGAAGCTAGAACGCTAAGTTAAAAAGTTTTATCTACTTTGAACCTATGGCATCCCATCGAGACAGTTAGTTTGATGATATCGTGTGCGATAAAGTAGAATTGAGGCATGATGACTTGACCTCTGTGAGCCTTGTTTGTCTTATTTATCATAGACCTGAACACAGGAGTCGCACCTGGGGGTCAGTGAAAAATCGAACTTCCTTCTTTTCCACCTCAAAATTACTTCTTGAAAATCAATATACTATCGAAAACTAATAAGAAAATAAAGTTTTGGAGTGAATATGGAGTTTTGAGAAAAATGTCAAAAAATCCTGTTTCATGGCTATATATTGGCTACAAAATTGATTTTGTATATGCAGGAAGGTTAAGCTGAAGAAAATCTTGAATATCTCTGGCTGTACTGAAGCTAGAACTCTAAATTAAAAAGTTTTATTTACTTTGAACCTCTGGCATCCTATCTAGACAGTTAGTTTGATGATATCGTGTGCAATTAAGTAGAATTGAGGCCTGATGACTTGACCTCTGTGAGCCTTGTTTGTCCTATTTATCATAGACCTGAACACAGGAGTCGCACCTGGGGGTCAGTGAAAAATCGAACTTCCTTCTTTTCCACCTCAAAATTACTTCTTGAAAATCAATATACTATCGAAAACTAATAAGAAAATAAAGTTTTGGAGTGAATATGGAGTTTTGAGAAAAATGTCAAAAAATCCTGTTTGATGGCTATATATTGGCTTCAAAATTGATTTTGTATATGCAGGAAGGTTAAGCTGAAGAAAATCTTGAATATCTCTGGCTGTACTGAAGCTAGAACGCTAAGTTAAAAAGTTTTATCTACTTTGTACCTCTGGCATCCTATCTAGACCGTTAGTTTGATGATATCGTGTGCGATAAAATAGAATTGAGGCCTGATGAGTTGACCTCTGTGAGCCTAGTTTGTCTTATTTATCATAGACCTGAACACAGGAGTCGCACCTGGGGGTGAATGAAAAAATCGGACTTCCTTCTTTTCCACCTCAAAATTACTTCTTGAAAATCAATATACTATCGAAAACTAATAAGAAAATAAAGTTTTGGAGTGATTATGGAGTTTTGAGAAAAATGTCAAAAAATCCTGTTTGATGGCTATATATTGCCTTCAAAATTGATTTTGTATATGCAGGAAGGTTAAGCTGAAGAAAATCTTGAATATCTCTGGCTGTACTGAAGCTAGAACTCTAAGTTAAAAAGTTTTATCTACTTTGAACCTCTGGCATCCTATCTAGACAGTTAGTTTGATGATATCGTGTGCGATAAAGTAGAATTGAGCCCTGATGAGTTGACCTCTGTGAGCCTTGGTTGTCTTATTTATCATAGACCTGAACACAGGAGTCGCACCTGGGGGTGAATGAAAAATCGAACTTCCTTCTTTTCCACCTCAAAATTACTTCTTGAAAATCAATATACTATCGAAAACTAATAAGAAAATAAAGTTTTAGAGTGAATATGGAGTTTTGAGAAAAATGTCAAAAAATCCTGTTTCATGGCTATATATTGCCTTCAAAATTGATTTTGTATATGCAGGAAGGTTAAGCTGAAGAAAATCTTGAATATCTCTGGCTGTACTGAAGCTAGAACTCTAAGTTAAAAAGTTTTATCTACTTTGAACCTCTGGCATACTATCTAGACAGTTAGTTTGATGATATCGTGTGCGAGAAAGTAGAATTGAGGCCTGATGACTTGACCTCTGTGAGCCTTGTTTGTCTTATTTATCATACACCTGAATACAGGAGTCGCACCTGGGGGTCAGTGAAAAATCGAACTTCCTTCTTTTCCACCTCAAAATTACTTCTTGAAAATCAATATACTATCGAAAACTAATAAGAAAATAAAGTTTTGGAGTGATTATGGAGTTTTGAGAAAAATGTCAAAAAATCCTGTTTGATGGCTATATATTGGCTTCAAAATTGATTTTGTATATGCAGGAAGGTTAAGATGAAGAAAATCTTGAATATCTCTGGCTGTACTGAAGCTAGAACGCTAAGTTAAAAAGTTTTATCTACTTTGCACCTCTGGCATCCTATCTAGACCGTTAGTTTGATGATATCGTGTGCGATAAAGTAGAATTGAGGCCTGATGAGTTGACCTCTGTGAGCCTTGTTTGTCTTATTTATCATAGACCTGAACACAGGAGTCGCACCTGGGGGTGAATGAAAAAATCGAACTTCCTTCTTTTCCACCTCAAAATTACTTCTTGAAAATCAATATACTATCGAAAAATAATAAGAAAATAAAGTTTTGGAGTGATTATGGAGTTTTGAGAAAAATGTCAAAAAATCCTGTTTGATGGCTATATATTGCCTTCAAAATTGATTTTGTATATGCAGGAAGGTTAAGCTGAAGAAAATCTTGAATATCTCTGGCTGTACTGAAGCTAGAACTCTAAGTTAAAAAGTTTTATCTACTTTGAACCTCTGGCATCCTATCTAGACAGTTAGTTTGATGATTTCGTGTGCGATAAAGTAGAATTGAGCCCTGATGAGTTGACCTCTGTGAGCCTTGGTTGTCTTATTTATCATAGACCTGAACACAGGAGTCGCACCTGGGGGTGAATGAAAAATCGAACTTCCTTCTTTTCCACCTCAAAATTACTTCTTGAAAATCAATATACTATCGAAAACTAATAAGAAAATAAAGTTTTAGAGTGAATATGGAGTTTTGAGAAAAATGTCAAAAAATCCTGTTTGATGGCTATATATTGCCTTCAAAATTGATTTTGTATATGAAGGAAGGTTAAGCTGAAGAAAATCTTGAATATCTCTGGCTGTACTGAAGCTAGAACGCTAAGTTAAAAAGTTTTATCTAGTTTGAACCTCTGGCATCCTATCTAGACAGTTAGTTTGATGATAACGTGTGCGATAAAGTAGAATTGAGGCCTGATGAGTTGACCTCTGTGAGCCTTGTTTGTCTTATTTATCATACACCTGAACACAGGAGTCGCACCTGGGGGTCAGTGGAAAATCGAACTTCCTTCTTTTCCACCTCAAAATTACTTCTTGAAAATCAATATACTATCGAAAACTAATAAGAAAATAAAGTTTTGGAGTGAATATGGAGTTTTGAGAAAAATGTCAAAAAATCCTGTTTGATGGCTATATATTGCCTTCAAAATTGATTTTGTATATGCAGGAAGGTTAAGCTGAAGAAAATCTTGAATATCTCTGGCTGTACTGAAGCTAGAACTCTAAGTTAAAAAGTTTTATCTACTTTGAACCTCTGGCATACTATCTAGACAGTTAGTTTGATGATATCGTGTGCGAGAAAGTAGAATTGAGGCCTGATGACTTGACCTCTGTGAGCCTTGTTTGTCTTATTTATCATACACCTGAACACAGGAGTCGCACCTGGGGGTCAGTGAAAAATCGAACTTCCTTCTTTTCCACCTCAAAATTACTTCTTGAAAATCAATATACTATCGAAAACTAATAAGAAAATAAAGTTTTGGAGTGATTATAGAGTTTTGAGAAAAATGTCAAAAAATCCTGTTTGATGGCTATATATTGGCTTCAAAATTGATTTTGTATATGCAGGAAGGTTAAGCTGAAGAAAATCTTGAATATCTCTGGCTGTACTGAAGCTAGAACGCTAAGTTAAAAAGTTTTATCTACTTTGCACCTCTGGCATCCTATCTAGACCGTTAGTTTGATGATATCGTGTGCGATAAAGTAGAATTGAGGCCTGATGAGTTGACCTCTGTGAGCCTTGTTTGTCTTATTTATCATACACCTGAACACAGGAGTCGCACCTGGGGGTGAATGAAAA
The DNA here is from genome assembly GCA_023349425.1 of Anthopleura sola. Taxonomy (NCBI): domain Eukaryota; kingdom Metazoa; phylum Cnidaria; class Anthozoa; order Actiniaria; family Actiniidae; genus Anthopleura; species Anthopleura sola. The sequence goes on along the minus strand of JALHLI010000046.1, from coordinate 286,443 downwards.
AATCGAACTTCCTTCTTTTCCACCTCAAAATTACTTCTTGAAAATCAATATACTATCGAAAACTAATAAGAAAATAAAGTTTTGGAGTGATTATGGAGTTTTGAGAAAAATGTCAAAAAATCCTGTTTGATGGCTATATATTGCCTTCAAAATTGATTTTGTATATGCAGGAAGGTTAAGCTTAAGAAAATCTTGAATATCTCTGGCTGTACTGAAGCTAGAACTCTAAGTTAAAAAGTTTTATCTACTTTGAACCTCTGGCATCCTATCTAGACAGTTAGTTTGATGATATCGTGTGCGATAAAGTAGAATTGAGCCCTGATGAGTTGACCTCTGTGAGCCTTGGTTGTCTTATTTATCATAGACCTGAACACAGGAGTCGCACCTGGGGGTGAATGAAAAATCGAACTTCCTTCTTTTCCACCTCAAAATTACTTCTTGAAAATCAATATACTATCGAAAACTAATAAGAAAATAAAGTTTTAGAGTGAATATGGAGTTTTGAGAAAAATGTCAAAAAATCCTGTTTGATGGCTATATATTGCCTTCAAAATTGATTTTGTATATGAAGGAAGGTTAAGCTGAAGAAAATCTTGAATATCTCTGGCTGTACTGAAGCTAGAACGCTAAGTTAAAAAGTTTTATCTAGTTTGAACCTCTGGCATCCTATCTAGACAGTTAGTTTGATGATAACGTGTGCGATAAAGTAGAATTGAGGCCTGATGAGTTGACCTCTGTGAGCCTTGTTTGTCTTATTTATCATACACCTGAACACAGGAGTCGCACCTGGGGGTCAGTGGAAAATCGAACTTCCTTCTTTTCCACCTCAAAATTACTTCTTGAAAATCAATATACTATCGAAAACTAATAAGAAAATAAAGTTTTGGAGTGAATATGGAGTTTTGAGAAAAATGTCAAAAAATCCTGTTTGATGGCTATATATTGCCTTCAAAATTGATTTTGTATATGCAGGAAGGTTAAGCTGAAGAAAATCTTGAATATCTCTGGCTGTACTGAAGCTAGAACTCTAAGTTAAAAAGTTTTATCTACTTTGAACCTCTGGCATACTATCTAGACAGTTAGTTTGATGATATCGTGTGCGAGAAAGTAGAATTGAGGCCTGATGACTTGACCTCTGTGAGCCTTGTTTGTCTTATTTATCATACACCTGAACACAGGAGTCGCACCTGGGGGTCAGTGAAAAATCGAACTTCCTTCTTTTCCACCTCAAAATTACTTCTTGAAAATCAATATACTATCGAAAACTAATAAGAAAATAAAGTTTTGGAGTGATTATGGAGTTTTGAGAAAAATGTCAAAAAATCCTGTTTGATGGCTATATATTGGCTTCAAAATTGATTTTGTATATGCAGGAAGGTTAAGCTGAAGAAAATCTTGAATATCTCTGGCTGTACTGAAGCTAGAACGCTAAGTTAAAAAGTTTTATCTACTTTGCACCTCTGGCATCCTATCTAGACCGTTAGTTTGATGATATCGTGTGCGATAAAGTAGAATTGAGGCCTGATGAGTTGACCTCTGTGAGCCTTGTTTGTCTTATTTATCATAGACCTGAACACAGGAGTCGCACCTGGGGGTGAATGAAAAAATCGAACTTCCTTCTTTTCCACCTCAAAATTACTTCTTGAAAATCAATATACTATCGAAAACTAATAAGAAAATAAAGTTTTGGAGTGATTATGGAGTTTTGAGAAAAATGTCAAAAAATCCTGTTTGATGGCTATATATTGCCTTCAAAATTGATTTTGTATATGCAGGAAGGTTAAGCTGAAGAAAATCTTGAATATCTCTGGCTGTACTGAAGCTAGAACTCTAAGTTAAAAAGTTTTATCTACTTTGAACCTCTGGCATCCTATCTAGACAGTTAGTTTGATGATATCGTGTGCGATAAAGTAGAATTGAGCCCTGATGAGTTGACCTATGTGAGCCTTGGTTGTCTTATTTATCATAGACCTGAACACAGGAGTCGCACCTGGGGGTGAATGAAAAATCGAACTTCCTTCTTTTCCACCTCAAAATTACTTCTTGAAAATCAATATACTATCGAAAACTAATAAGAAAATAAAGTTTTAGAGTGAATATGGAGTTTTGAGAAAAATGTCAAAAAATCCTGTTTGATGGCTATATATTGCCTTCAAAATTGATTTTGTATATGAAGGAAGGTTAAGCTGAAGAAAATCTTGAATATCTCTGGCTGTACTGAAGCTAGAACGCTAAGTTCAAAAGTTTTATCTAGTTTGAACCTCTGGCATCCTATCTAGACAGTTAGTTTGATGATATCGTGTGCGATAAAGTAGAATTGAGGCCTGATGACTTGACCTCTGTGAGCCTTGTTTGTCTTATTTATCATACACCTGAACACAGGAGTCGCAACTGGGGGTCAGTGAAAAATCGAACTTCCTTCTTTTCCACCTCAAAATTACTTCTTGAAAATCAATATACTATCGAAAACTAATAAGAAAATAAAGTTTTGGAGTGAATATGGAGTTTTGAGAAAAATGTCAAAAAATCCTGTTTGATGGCTATATATTGCCTTCAAAATTGATTTTGTATATGCAGGAAGGTTAAGCTGAAGAAAATCTTGAATATCTCTGGCTGTACTGAAGCTAGAACTCTAAGTTAAAAAGTTTTATCTACTTTGAACCTCTGGCATCCTATCTAGACAGTTAGTTTGATGATATCGTGTGCGAGAAAGTAGAATTGAGGCCTGATGACTTGACCTCTGTGAGCCTTGTTTGTCTTATTTATCATACACCTGAACACAGGAGTCGCACCTGGGGGTCAGTGAAAAATCGAACTTCCTTCCTTTCCACCTCAAAATTACTTCTTGAAAATCAATATACTATCGAAAACTAATAAGAAAATAAAGTTTTGGAGTAAATATGGAGTTTTGAGAAAAATGTCAAAAAATCCTGTTTGATGGCTATATATTGCCTTCAAAATTGATTTTGTATATGCAGGAAGGTTAAGCTGAAGAAAATGTTGAATATCTCTGGCTGTACTGAAGCTAGAACTCTAAGTTAAAAAGTTTTATCTACTTTGAACCTCTGGCATCCTATCTAGACAGTTAGTTTGATGATATCGTGTGCGATAAAGTAGAATTGAGGCCTGATGAGTTGACCTCTGTGAGCCTTGTTTGTCTTATTTATCATAGACCTGAACACAGGAGTCGCACCTGGGGGTGAATGAAAAATCGAACTTCCTTCTTTTCCACCTCAAAATTACTTCTTGAAAATCAATATACTATCGAAAACTAATAAGAAAATAAAGTTTTGGAGTGATTATGGAGTTTTGAGAAAAATGTCAAAAAATCCTGTTTGATGGCTATATATTGCCTTCAAAATTGATTTTGTATATGCAGGAAGGTTAAGCTGAAGAAAATGTTGAATATCTCTGGCTATACTGAAGCTAGAACTCTAAGTTAAAAAGTTTTATCTACTTTGAACCTCTGGCATCCTATCTAGACAGTTAGTTTGATGATATCGTGTGCGATAAAGTAGAATTGAGCCCTGATGAGTTGACCTCTGTGAGCCTTGGTTGTCTTATTTATCATAGACCTGAACACAGGAGTCGCACCTGGGGGTGAATGAAAAATCGAACTTCCTTCTTTTCCACCTCAAAATTACTTCTTGAAAATCAATATACTATCGAAAACTAATAAGAAAATAAAGTTTTAGAGTGAATATGGAGTTTTGAGAAAAATGTCAAAAAATCCTGTTTGATGGCTATATATTGCCTTCAAAATTGATTTTGTATATGAAGGAAGGTTAAGCTGAAGAAAATCTTGAATATCTCTGGCTGTACTGAAGCTAGAACGCTAAGTTAAAAAGTTTTATCTAGTTTGAACCTCTGGCATCCTATCTAGACAGTTAGTTTGATGATATCGTGTGCGATAAAGTAGAATTGAGGCCTGATGACTTGACCTCTGTGAGCCTTGTTTGTCTTATTTATCATACACCTGAACACAGGAGTCGCAACTGGGGGTCAGTGAAAAATCGAACTTCCTTCTTTTCCACCTCAAAATTACTTCTTGAAAATCAATATACTATCGAAAACTAATAAGAAAATAAAGTTTTGGAGTGAATATGGAGTTTTGAGAAAAATGTCAAAAAATCCTGTTTGATGGCTATATATTGCCTTCAAAATTGATTTTGTATATGCAGGAAGGTTAAGCTGAAGAAAATCTTGAATATCTCTGGCTGTACTGAAGCTAGAACTCTAAGTTAAAAAGTTTTATCTACTTTGAACCTCTGGCATCCTATCTAGACAGTTAGTTTGATGATATCGTGTGCGAGAAAGTAGAATTGAGGCCTGATGACTTGACCTCTGTGAGCCTTGTTTGTCTTATTTATCATACACCTGAACACAGGAGTCGCACCTGGGGGTCAGTGAAAAATCGAACTTCCTTCTTTTCCACCTCAAAATTACTTCTTGAAAATCAATATACTATCGAAAACTAATAAGAAAATAAAGTTTTGGAGTAAATATGGAGTTTTGAGAAAAATGTCAAAAAATCCTGTTTGATGGCTATATATTGCCTTCAAAATTGATTTTGTATATGCAGGAAGGTTAAGCTGAAGAAAATCTTGAATATCTCTGGCTGTACTGAAGCTAGAACTCTAAGTTAAAAAGTTTTATCTACTTTGAACCTCTGGCATCCTATCTAGACAGTTAGTTTGATGATATCGTGTGCGATAAAGTAGAATTGAGGCCTGATGAGTTGACCTTCTTGAGCCTTGTTTGTCTTATTTATCATAGAACTGAACACAGGAGTCGCACCTGGGGGTGAATGAAAAATCGAACTTCCTTCTTTTCCACCTCAAAATTACTTCTTGAAAATCAATATACTATCGAAAACTAATAAGAAAATAAAGTTTTGGAGTGAATATGGAGTTTTGAGAAAAATGTCAAAAAATCCTGTTTGATGGCTATATATTGCCTTCAAAATTGATTTTGTATATGCAGGAAGGTTAAGCTGAAGAAAATCTTGAATATCTCTGGCTGTACTGAAGCTAGAACGCTAAGTTAAAAAGTTTTATCTACTTTGCACCTCTGGCATCCTATCTAGACAGTTAGTTTGATGATATCGTGTGCGATAAAGTAGAATTGAGGCCTGATGAGTTGACCTCTGTGAGCCTTGTTTGTCTTATTTATCATACACCTGAACACAGGAGTCGCACCTGGGGGTGAATGAAAAATCGAACTTCCTTCTTTTCCACCTCAAAATTACTTCTTGAAAATCAATATACTATCGAAAACTAATAAGAAAATAAAGTTTTGGAGTGATTATGGAGTTTTGAGAAAAATGTCAAAAAATCCTGTTTGATGGCTATATATTGCCTTCAAAATTGATTTTGTATATGCAGGAAGGTTAAGCTGAAGAAAATCTTGAATATCTCTGGCTGTACTGAAGCTAGAACTCTAAGTTAAAAAGTTTTATCTACTTTGAACCTCTGGCATCCTATCTAGACAGTTAGTTTGATGATATCGTGTGCGATAAAGTAGAATTGAGGCCTGATGAGTTGACCTCTGTGAGCCTTGTTTGTCTTATTTATCATAGAACTGAACACAGGAGTCGCACCTGGGGGTCAGTGAAAAATCGAACTTCCTTCTTTTCCACCTCAAAATTACTTCTTGAAAATCAATATACTATCGAAAACTAATAAGAAAATAAAGTTTTGGAGTGAATATGGAGTTTTGAGAAAAATGTCAAAAAATCCTGTTTGATGGCTATATATTGCCTTCAAAATTCATTTTGTATATGCAGGAAGGTTAAGCTGAAGAAAATCTTGAATATCTCTGGCTGTACTGAAGCTAGAACTCTAAGTTAAAAAGTTTTATCTACTTTGAACCTCTGGCATACTATCTAGACAGTTAGTTTGATGATATCGTGTGCGAGAAAGTAGAATTGAGGCCTGATGACTTGACCTCTGTGAGCCTTGTTTGTCTTATTTATCATAGACCTGAACACAGGAGTCGCACCTGGGGGTGAATGAAAAATCGAACTTCCTTCTTTTCCACCTCAAAATTACTTCTTGAAAATCAATATACTATCGAAAACTAATAAGAAAATAAAGTTTTGGAGTGATTATGGAGTTTTGAGAAAAATGTCAAAAAATCCTGTTTGATGGCTATATATTGCCTTCAAAATTGATTTTGTATATGCAGGAAGGTTAAGCTGAAGAAAATCTTGAATATCTCTGGCTGTACTGAAGCTAGAACTCTAAGTTAAAAAGTTTTATCTACTTTGAACCTCTGGCATCCTATCTAGACAGTTAGTTTGATGATATCGTGTGCGATAAAGTAGAATTGAGCCCTGATGAGTTGACCTCTGTGAGCCTTGGTTGTCTTATTTATCATAGACCTGAACACAGGAGTCGCACCTGGGGGTGAATGAAAAATCGAACTTCCTTCTTTTCCACCTCAAAATTACTTCTTGAAAATCAATATACTATCGAAAACTAATAAGAAAATAAAGTTTTAGAGTGAATATGGAGTTTTGAGAAAAATGTCAAAAAATCCTGTTTGATGGCTATATATTGCCTTCAAAATTGATTTTGTATATGAAGGAAGGTTAAGCTAAAGAAAATCTTGAATATCTCTGGCTGTACTGAAGCTAGAACGCTAAGTTAAAAAGTTTTATCTAGTTTGAACCTCTGGCATCCTATCTAGACAGTTAGTTTGATGATATCGTGTGCGATAAAGTAGAATTGAGGCCTGATGACTTGACCTCTGTGAGCCTTGTTTGTCTTATTTATCATACACCTGAACACAGGAGTCGCAACTGGGGGTCAGTGAAAAATCGAACTTCCTTCTTTTCCACCTCAAAATTACTTCTTGAAAATCAATATACTATCGAAAACTAATAAGAAAATAAAGTTTTGGAGTGAATATGGAGTTTTGAGAAAAATGTCAAAAAATCCTGTTTGATGGCTATATATTCCCTTCAAAATTGATTTTGTATATGCAGGAAGGTTAAGCTGAAGAAAATCTTGAATATCTCTGGCTGTACTGAAGCTAGAACTCTAAGTTAAAAAGTTTTATCTACTTTGAACCTCTGGCATCCTATCTAGACAGTTAGTTTGATGATATCGTGTGCGAGAAAGTAGAATTGAGGCCTGATGACTTGACCTCTGTGAGCCTTGTTTGTCTTATTTATCATATACCTGAACACAGGAGTCGCACCTGGGGGTCAGTGAAAAATCGAACTTCCTTCCTTTCCACCTCAAAATTACTTCTTGAAAATCAATATACTATCGAAAACTAATAAGAAAATAAAGTTTTGGAGTAAATATGGAGTTTTGAGAAAAATGTCAAAAAATCCTGTTTGATGGTTATATATTGCCTTCAAAATTGATTTTGTATATGAAGGAAGGTTAAGCTGAAGAAAATCTTGAATATCTCTGGCTGTACTGAAGCTAGAACGCTAAGTTAAAAAGTTTTATCTAGTTTGAACCTCTGGCATCCTATCTAGACAGTTAGTTTGATGATATCGTGTGCGATAAAGTAGAACTGAGGCCTGATGACTTGACCTCTGTGAGCCTTGTTTGTCTTATTTATCATACACCTGAACACAGGAGTCGCAACTGGGGTCAGTGAAAAATCGAACTTCCTTCTTTTCCACCTCAAAATTACTTCTTGAAAATCAATATACTATCGAAAACTAATAAGAAAATAAAGTTTTGGAGTGAATATGGAGTTTTGAGAAAAATGTCAAAAAATCCTGTTTGATGGCTATATATTGCCTTCAAAATTGATTTTGTATATGCAGGAAGGTTAAGCTGAAGAAAATCTTGAATATCTCTGGCTGTACTGAAGCTAGAACGCTAAGTTAAAAAGTTTTATCTACTTTGCACCTCTGGCATCCTATCTAGACAGTTAGTTTGATGATATCGTGTGCGATAAAGTAGAATTGAGGCCTGATGAGTTGACCTCTGTGAGCCTTGTTTGTCTTATTTATCATAGACCTGAACACAGGAGTCCCACCTGGGGGTGAATGAAAAATCGAACTTCCTTCTTTTCCACCTCAAAATTACTTCTTGAAAATCAATATACTATCGAAAACTAATAAGAAAATAAAGTTTTGGAGTGATTATGGAGTTTTGAGAAAAATGTCAAAAAATCCTGTTTGATGGCTATATATTGCCTTCAAAATTCATTTTGTATATGCAGGAAGGTTAAGCTGAAGAAAATCTTGAATATCTCTGGCTGTACTGAAGCTAGAACTCTAAGTTAAAAAGTTTTATCTACTTTCAACCTCTGGCATCCTATCTAGACAGTTAGTTTGATGATATCATGTGCGAGAAAGTAGAATTGAGGCCTGACGAGTTGACCTCTGTGAGCCTTGTTTGTCTTATTTATCATAGACCTGAACACAGGAGTCGCACCTGGGGGTCAGTGAAAAATCGAACTTCCTTCTTTTCCACCTCAAAATTACTTCTTGAAAATCAATATACTATCGAAAACTAATAAGAAAATAAAGTTTTGAAGTGAATATGGAGTTTTGAGAAAAATGTCAAAAAATCCTGTTTGATGGCTATATATTGCCTTCAAAATTCATTTTGTATATGCAGGAAGGTTAAGCTGAAGAAAATCTTGAATATCTCTGGCTGTACTGAAGCTAGAACTCTAAGTTAAAAAGTTTTATCTACTTGGAACCTCTGGCATCCTATCTAGACAGTTAGTTTGATGATATCGTGTGCGAGAAAGTAGAATTGAGGCCTGACGAGTTGACCTCTGTGAGCCTTGTTTGTCTTATTTATCATACACCTGAACACAGGAGTCGCACCTGGGGGTCAGTGAAAAATCGAACTTCCTTCTTTTCCACCTCAAAATTACTTCTTGAAAATCAATATACTATCGAAAACTAATAAGAAAATAAAGTTTTGAAGTGAATATGGAGTTTTGAGAAAAATGTCAAAAAATCCTGTTTGATGGCTATATATTGGCTTCAAAATTGATTTTGTATATGCAGGAAGGTTAAGCTGAAGAAAATCTTGAATATCTCTGGCTGTACTGAAGCTAGAACTCTAAGTTAAAAAGTTTTATCTACTTGGAACCTCTGGCATCCTATCTAGACAGTTAGTTTGATGATATCGTGTGCGATAAAGTAGAATTAAGGCCTGATGAGTTGACCTCTGTGAGCATTGTTTGTCTTATTTATCATAGACCTGAACACAGGAGTCGCACCTGGGGGTGAATGAAAAATCGAACTTCCTTCTTTTCCACCTCAAAATTACTTCTTGAAAATCAATATACTATCGAAAACTAATAAGAAAATAAAGTTTTGGAGTGATTATGGAGTTTTGAGAAAAATGTCAAAAAATCCTGTTTGATGGCTATATATTGCCTTCAAAATTGATTTTGTATATGCAGGAAGGTTAAGCTGAAGAAAATCTTGAATATCTCTGGCTGTACTGAAGCTAGAACGCTAAGTTAAAAAGTTTTATCTACTTTGCACCTCTGGCATCCTATCTAGACAGTTAGTTTGATGATATCGTGTGCGAAAAAGTAGAATTGAGGCCTGATGAGTTGACCTCTGTGAGCCTTGTTTGTCTTATTTATCATAGACCTGAACACAGGAGTCGCACCTGGGGGTGAATGAAAAATCGAACTTCCTTCTTTTCCACCTCAAAATTACTTCTTGAAAATCAATATACTATCGAAAACTAATAAGAAAATAAAGTTTTGGAGTGATTATCGAGTTTTGAGAAAAATGTCAAAAAATCCTGTTTGATGGCTATATATTGGCTTCAAAATTGATTTTGTATATGCAGGAAGGTTAAGCTGAAGAAAATCTTGAATATCTCTGGCTGTACTGAAGCTAGAACTCTAAGTTAAAAAGTTTTATCTACTTGGAACCTCTGGCATCCTATCTAGACAGTTAGTTTGATGATATCGTGTGCGATAAAGTAGAATTAAGGCCTGATGAGTTGACCTCTGTGAGCCTTGTTTGTCTTATTTATCATAGACCTGAACACAGGAGTCCCACCTGGGGGTGAATGAAAAATCGAACTTCCTTCTTTTCCACCTCAAAATTACTTCTTGAAAATCAATATACTATCGAAAACTAATAAGAAAATAAAGTTTTGGAGTGATTATGGAGTTTTGAGAAAAATGTCAAAACATCCTGTTTGATGGCTATATATTGCCTTCAAAATTGATTTTGTATATGCAGGAAGGTTAATCTGAATTAAATCTAGAATATCTCTGGCTGTACTGAAGCTAGAACTCTAAGTTAAAAAGTTTTATCTACTTTGAACCTCTGGCATCCTATCTAGACAGTTAGTTTGATGATATCGTGTGCGATAAAGTAGAATTGAGGCCTGATGAGTTGACCTCTGTGAGCCTTGTTTGTCTTATTTATCATAGACTTGAACACAGGAGTCGCACCTGGGGGTCAGTGAAAAATCGAACTTCCTTCTTTTCCACCTCAAAATTACTTCTTGAAAATCAATATACTATCGAAAACTAATAAGAAAATAAAGTTTTGGAGTGATTATGGAGTTTTGAGAAAAATGTCAAAAAATCCTGTTTGATGGCTATATATTGCCTTCAAAATTGATTTTGTATATGCAGGAAGGTTAAGCTGAAGAAAATCTTGAATATCTCTGGCTGTACTGAAGCTAGAACTCTAAGTTAAAAAGTTTTATCTACTTTGAACCTCTGGCATCCTATTTAGACAGTTAGTTTGATGATATCGTGTGCGAGAAAGTAGAATTGAGGCCTGATGAGTTGACCTCTGTGAGCCTTGTTTGTCTTATTTATCATACACCTGAACACAGGAGTCGCACCTGCGTGTCAGTGAAAAATCGAACTTCCTTCTTTTCCACCTCAAAATTACTTCTTGAAAATCAATATACTATCGAAAACTAATAAGAAAATAAAGTTTTGAAGTGAATATGGAGTTTTGAGAAAAATGTCAAAAAATCCTGTTTGATGGCTATATATTGCCTTCAAAATTGATTTTGTATATGCAGGAAGGTTAAGCTGAAGAAAATCTTGAATATCTCTGGCTGTACTGAAGCTAGAACTCTAAGTTAAAAAGTTTTATCTACTTTGAACCTTTGGCATCCTATCTAGACAGTTAGTTTGATGATATCGTGTGCGAGAAAGTAGAATTGAGGACTGATGAGTTGACCTCTGTGAGCCTTGTTTGTCTTATTTATCATACACCTGAACACAAGAGTCGCACCTGGGGGTCAGTGAAAAATCGAACTTCCTTCTTTTCCACCTCAAAATTACTTCTTGAAAATCAATATACTATCGAAAACTAATAAGAAAATAAAGTTTTGAAGTGAATATGGAGTTTTGAGAAAAATGTCAAAAAATCCTGTTTGATGGCTATATATTGCCTTCAAAATTCATTTTGTATATGCAGGAAGGTTAAGCTGAAGAAAATCTTGAATATCTCTGGCTCTACTGAAGCTAGAACTCTAAGTTAAAACGTTTTATCTACTTGGAACCTCTGGCATCCTATCTAGACAGTTAGTTTGATGATATCGTGTGCAATAAAGTAGAATTGAGGCCTGATGAGTTGACCTCTGTGAGCCTTGTTTGTCTTATTTATCATAGACCTGAACACAGGAGTCCCACATGGGGGTGAATGAAAAATCGAACTTCCTTCTTTTCCACCTCAAAATTACTTCTTGAAAATCAATATACTATCGAAAACTAATAAGAAAATAAAGTTTTGGAGTGAATATGGAGTTTTGAGAAAAATGTCAAAAAATCCTGTTTGATGGCTATATATTGCCTTCAAAATTGATTTTGTATATGCAGGAAGGTTAAGCTGAAGAAAATCTTGAATATCTCTGGCTGTACTGAAGCTAGAACTCTAAGTTAAAAAGTTTTATCTACTTTGAACCTCTGGCATCCTATCTAGACAGTTAGTTTGATGATATCGTGTGCGATAAAGTAGAATTGAGGACTGATGAGTTGACCTCTGTGAGCCTTGTTTGTCTTATTTATCATAGACCTGAACACAGGAGTCGCACCTGGGGGTGAATGAAAAATCGAACTTCCTTCTTTTCCACCTCAAAATTACTTCTTGAAAATCAATATACTATCGAAAACTAATAAGAAAATAAAGTTTTGGAGTGAATATGGAGTTTTGAGAAAAATGTCAAAAAATCCTGTTTGATGGCTATATATTGCCTTCAAAATTGATTTTGTATATGCAGGAAGGTTAAGCTGAAGAAAATCTTGAATATCTCTGGCTGTACTGAAGCTAGAACTCTAAGTTAAAAAGTTTTATCTACTTTGAACCTCTGGCATCCTATCTAGAAAGTTAGTTTGATGATATCGTGTGCGATAAAGTAGAATTGAGGCCTGATGACTTGACCTCTGTGAGCCTTGTTTGTCTTATTTATCATAGACCTGAACACAGGAGTAGCACCTGGGGATGAATGAAAAATCGAACTTCCTTCTTTTCCACCTCAAAATTACTTCTTGAAAATCAATATACTATCGAAAACTAATAAGAAAATAAAGTTTTAGAGTGAATATGGAGTTTTGAGAAAAATGTCAAAAAATCCTGTTTGATGGCTATATATTGCCTTGAAAATTGATTTTGTATATGCAGGAAGGTTAAGCTGAAAAAAATCTTGAATATCTCTGGCTGTACCGAAGCTAGAACTCTAAGTTAAAACGTTTTATCTAGTTTGAACCTCTGGCATCCTATCTAGACAGTTAGTTTGATGATATCGTGTGCGATAAAGTAGAATTGAGGCCTGATGACTTGACCTCTGTGAGCCTTGTTTGTCTTATTTATCATAGACCTGAACACAGGAGTCCCACCTGGGGGTGAATGAAAAATCGAACTTCCTTCTTTTCCACCTCAAAATTACTTCTTGAAAATCAATATACTATCGAAAACTAATAAGAAAATAAAGTTTTGGAGTGATTATGGAGTTTTGAGAAAAATGTCAAAAAATCCTGTTTGATGGCTATATATTGCCTTCAAAATTGATTTTGTATATGCAGGAAGGTTAAGCTGAAGAAAATCTTGAATATCTCTGGCTGTACTGAAGCTAGAACTCTAAGTTAAAAAGTTTTATCTACTTTGAACCTCTGGCATCCTATCTAGACAGTTAGTTTGATGATATCGTGTGCGATAAAGTAGAATTGAGGCCTGATGAGTTGACCTCTGTGAGCGTTGTTTGTCTTATTTATCATAGACCTGAACACAGGAGTCGCACCTGGGGGTGAATGAAAAATCGAACTTCCTTCTTTTCCACCTCAAAATTACTTCTTGAAAATTAATATACTATCGAAAACTAATAAGAAAATAAAGTTTTGGAGTGAATATGGAGTTTTGAGAAAAATGTCAAAAAATCCTGTTTGATGGCTATATATTGCCTTCAAAATTGATTTTGTATATGCAGGAAGGTTAAGCTGAAGAAAGTCTTGAATATCTCTGGCTGTACTGAAGCTAGAACTCTAAGTTAAAAAGTTTTATCTACTTTGAACCTCTGGCATCCTATCTAGAAAGTTAGTTTGATGATATCGTGTGCGATAAAGTAGAATTGAGGCCTGATGACTTGACCTCTGTGAGCCTTGTTTGTCTTATTTATCATAGACCTGAACACAGGAGTAGCACCTGGGGATGAATGAAAAATCGAACTTCCTTCTTTTACACCTCAAAATTACTTCTTGAAAATCAATATACTATCGAAAACTAATAAGAAAATAAAGTTTTGGAGTGAATATGGAGTTTTGAGAAAAATGTCAAAAAATCCTGTTTGATGGCTATATATTGCCTTGAAAATTGATTTTGTATATGCAGGAAGGTTAAGCTGAAAAAAATCTTGAATATCTCTGGCTGTACCGAAGCTAGAACTCTAAGTTAAAACGTTTTATCTACTTTGAACCTCTGGCATCCTATCTAGACAGTTAGTTTGATGATATCGTGTGCGATAAAGTAGAATTGAGGCCTGATGAGTTGACCTCTGTGAGCCTTGTTTGTCTTATTTATCATAGACCTGAACACAGGAGTCGCACCTGGGGGTGAATAAAAAATCGAACTTCCTTCTTTTCCATCTCAAAATTACTTCTTGAAAATCAATATACTATCGAAAACTAATAAGAAAATAAAGTTTTGGAGTGAATATGGAGTTTTGAGAAAAATGTCAAAAAATCCTGTTTGATGGCTATATATTGCCTTCAAAATTGATTTTGTATATGCAGGAAGGTTAAGCTGAAGAAAATCTTGAATATCTCTGGCTGTACTGAAGCTAGAACTCTAAGTTAAAAAGTTTTATCTACTTTGAACCTCTGGCATCCTATCTAGACAGTAGAAAAGTAGAATTGAGGCCTGATGACTTGACCTCTGTGAGCCTTGTTTGTCTTATTTATCATAGACCTGAACACAGGATTCGCACCTGGGGGTGAATGAAAAATCGAACTTCCTTCTTTTCCACCTCAAAATTACTTCTTGAAAATCAATATACTATCGAAAACTAACAAGAAAATAAAGTTTTGGAGTGAATATGGAGTTTTGAGAAAAATGTCAAAACATCCTGTTTGATGGCTATATATTGTCTTCAAAATTGATTTTGTATATGCCGGAAGGTTAAGCTGAAGAAAATCTTGAATATCTCTGGCTGTTTTGAAGCTAGAACTCTAAGTTAAAAAGTTTTATCTACTTTGAACCTCTGGCATCCTATCTAGACAGTTAGTTTGATGATATCGTGTGCGAGAAAGTAGAATTGAGGCCTGATGAGTTGACCTCTGTGAGCGTTGTTTGTCTTATTTATCATAGACCTGAACACAGGAGTCGCATCTGGGGGTGAATGAAAAATCGAACTTCCTTCTTTTCACTTCAAAATTACTTCTTGAAAATCAATATACTATCGAAAACTAATAAGAAAATAAAGTTTTGGAGTGAATATGGAGTTTTGAGAAAAATGTCAAAAAATCCTGTTTGATGGCTATATATTGCCTTCCAAATTCATTTTGTATATGCAGGAAGGTTAAGCTGAAGAAAATCTTGAATATCTCTGGCTGTACTGAAGCTAGAACTCTAAGTTAAAAAGTTTTATCTACTTTGAACCTCTGGCATCCTATCTAGACAGTTAGTTTGATGATATCGTGTGCGATAAAGTAGAATTGAGCCCTGATGAGTTGACCTCTGTGAGCCTTGGTTGTCTTATTTATCATAGACCTGAACACAGGAGTCGCACCTGGGGGTGAATGAAAAATCGAACTTCCTTCTTTTCCACCTCAAAATTACTTCTTGAAAATCAATATACTATCGAAAACTAATAAGAAAATAAAGTTTTGGAGTGAATATGGAGTTTTGAGAAAAATGTCAAAACATCCTGTTTGATGGCTATATATTGCCTTCAAAATTCATTTTGTATATGCAGGAAGGTTAAGCTGAAGAAAATCTTGAATATCTCTGGCTCTACTGAAGCTAGAACTCTAAGTTAAAAAGTTTTATCTACTTTGAACCTCTGGCATCCAATCTAGACAGTTAGTTTGATGATATCGTGTGCGATAAAGTAGAATTGAGGCCTGATGAGTTGACCTCTGTGAGCCTTGTTTGTCTTATTTATCATACACCTGAACACAGGAGTAGCACCTGGGGGTCAGCGAAAAATCGAACTTCCTTCTTTTCCACCTCAAAATTACTTCTTGAAAATCAATATACTATCGAAAACTAATAAGAAAATAAAGTTTTGGAGTGAATATGGAGTTTTGAGAAAAATGTCAAAAAATCCTGTTTGATGGCTATATATTGCCTTCAAAATTCATTTTGTATATGCAGGAAGGTTAAGCTGAAGAAAATCTTGAATATCTCTGGCTGTACTGAAGGTAGAACGCTAAGTTAAAAAGTTTTATCAATTTGAACCTCTGGCATCCTATCTAGAAAGTTAGTTTGATGATATCGTGTGCGATAAAGTAGAATTGAGGCCTGATGAACTGACCTCTGTGAGCCTTGTTTGTCTTATTATCATAGACCTGAACACAGGTGTCCCACCTGGGGGTGAATGAAAAATCGAACGTCCTTCTTTTGGACCTCAAAATTACTTCTTGAAAATCAATATACTATCGAAAACTAATAAGAAAATAAAGTTTTGGAGTGAATATGGAGTTTTGAGAAAAATGTCAAAAAATCCTGTTTGATGGCTATATATTGCCTTCAAAATTGATTTTGTATATGCAGGAAGGTTAAGCTGAAGAAAATCTTGAATATCTCTGGCTATACTGAAGCTAGATCTCTAAGTTAAAAAGTTTTATCTACTTTGAACCTCTGGCATCCTATCTAGACAGTTAGTTTGATGATATCGTGTGCGATAAAGTAGAATTGAGGCCTGATGAGTTGACCTCTGTGAGCCTTGTTTGTCTTATTATAATAGACCTGAACACAGGAGTCCCACCTGGGGGTGAATGAAAAATCGAACTTCCTTCTTTTCCACCTCAAAATTACTTCTTGAAAATCAATATACTATCGAAAACTAATAAGAAAATAAAGTTTTGGAGTGAATATGGAGTTTTGAGAAAAATGTCAAAAAATCCTGTTTGATGGCTATATATTGGCTTCAAAATTGATTTTGTATATGCAGGAAGGTTAAGCTGAAGAAAATCTTGAATATCTCTGGCTGTACTGAAGCTAGAACTCTAAGTTAAAAAGTTTTATCTACTTTGAACCTCTGGCATCCTATCTAGAAAGTTAGTTTGATGATATCGTGTGCGATAAAGTAGAATTGAGGCCTGATGACTTGACCTCTGTGAGCCTTGTTTGTCTTATTATAATAGACCTGAACACAGGAGTCCCACCTGGGGGTGCATGAAAAATCGAACTTCCTTCTTTTCACCTCAAAATTACTTCTTGAAAATCAATATACTATCGAAAACTAATAAGAAAATAAAGTTTTGGAGTGAATATGGAGTTTTGAGAAAAATGGCAAAAAATCCTGTTTGATGGCTATATATTGCCTTCAAAATTGATTTTGTATATGCAGGAAGGTTAAGCTGAAGAAAATCTTGAATATCTCTGGCTGTACCGAAGCTAGAACTCTAAGTTAAAAAGTTTTATCTACTTTGAACCTCTGGCATCCTATCTAGACAGTTAGTTTGATGATATCGTGTGCGATAAAGTAGAATTGAGGCCTGATGAGTTGACCTCTGTGAGCCTTGTTTGTCTTATTTATCATAGACCTGAACACAGGAGTCGCACCTGGGGGTGAATGAAAAATCGAACTTCCTTCTTTTCCACCTCAAAATTACTTCTTGAAAATCAATATTCTATCAAAAACTAATAAGAAAATAAAGTTTTGGAGTGAAGATGGAGTTTTGAGAAAAATGTCAAAAAATCCTGTTTGATGGCTATATATTGCCTTCAAAATTGATTTTGTATATGCAGGAAGGTTAAGCTGAAGAAAATCTTGAATATCTCTGGCTGTACTGAAGCTAGAACTCTAAGTTAAAAAGTTTTATCTACTTTGAACCTCTGGCATCCTATCTAGAAAGTTAGTTTGATGATATCGTGTGCGATAAAGTAGAATTGAGGCCTGATGAGTTGACCTCTGTGAGCCTTGTTTGTCTTATTATAATAGACCTGAACACAGGAGTCCCACCTGGGGGTGCATGAAAAATCGAACTTCCTTCTTTTCACCTCAAAATTACTTCTTGAAAATCAATATACTATCGAAAACTAATAAGAAAATAAAGTTTTGGAGTGAATATGGAGTTTTGAGAAAAATGGCAAAAAATCCTGTTTGATGGCTATATATTGCCTTCAAAATTCATTTTGTATATGCAGGAAGGTTAAGCTGAAGAAAATCTTGAATATCTCTGGCTGTACTGAAGCTAGAACTCTAAGTTAAAAAGTTTTATCTACTTTGAACCTCTGGCATCCTATCTAGACAGTTAGTTTGATGATATCGTGTGCGATAAAGTAGAATTGAGGCCTGATGAGTTGACCTCTGTGAGCCTTGTTTGTCTTATTTATCATAGACCTGAACACAGGAGTCGCACCTGGGGGTGAATGAAAAATCGAACTTCCTTCTTTTCCACCTCAAAATTACTTCTTGAAAATCAATATACTATCGAAAACTAATAAGAAGATAAAGTTTTGGAGTGAAGATGGAGTTTTGAGAAAAATGTCAAAAAATCCTGTTTGATGGCTATATATTGCCTTCAAAATTGATTTTGTATATGCAGGAAGGTTAAGCTGAAGAAAATCTTGAATATCTCTGGCTGTACTGAAGCTAGAACTCTAAGTTAAAAAGTTTTATCTACTTTGAACTTCTGGCATCCTATCTAGAAAGTTAGTTTGATGATATCGTGTGCGATAAAGTAGAATTGAGGCCTGATGACTTGACCTCTGTGAGCCTTGTTTGTCTTATTTATCATAGACCTGAACACAGGAGTCGCACCTGGGGGTGAATGAAAAATCGAACTTCCTTCTTTTCCACCTCAAAATTACTTCTTGAAAATCAATATACTATCGAAAACTAATAAGAAAATAAAGTTTTGGAGTGAATATGGAGTTTTGAGAAAAATGTCAAAAAATCCTGTTTGATGGCTATATATTGGCTTCAAAATTGATTTTGTATATGCAGGAAGGTTAAGCTGAAGAAAATCTTGAATATCTCTGGCTGTACTGAAGCTAGAACTCTAAGTTAAAAAGTTTTATCTACTTTGAACCTCTGGCATCCTATCTAGAAAGTTAGTTTGATGATATCGTGTGCGATAAAGTAGAATTGAGGCCTGATGAGTTGACCTCTGTGAGCCTTGTTTGTCTTATTATAATAGACCTGAACACAGGAGTCCCACCTGGGGGTGAATGAAAAATCGAACTTCCTTCTTTTCACCTCAAAATTACTTCTTGAAAATCAATATACTATCGAAAACTAATAAGAAAATAAAGTTTTGGAGTGAAGATGGAGTTTTGAGAAAAATGGCAAAAAATCCTGTTTGATGGCTATATATTGCCTTCAAAATTGATTTTGTATATGCAGGAAGGTTAAGCTGAAGAAAATCTTGAATATCTCTGGCTGTACCGAAGCTAGAACTCTAAGTTAAAAAGTTTTATCTACTTTGAACCTCTGGCATCCTATCTAGACAGTTAGTTTG
Organism: Anthopleura sola; assembly: GCA_023349425.1. Taxonomy (NCBI): domain Eukaryota; kingdom Metazoa; phylum Cnidaria; class Anthozoa; order Actiniaria; family Actiniidae; genus Anthopleura; species Anthopleura sola. The sequence goes on along the minus strand of JALHLI010000046.1, from coordinate 267,342 downwards.
ATGATATCGTGTGCGATAAAGTAGAATTGAGGCCTGATGAGTTGACCTCTGTGAGCCTTGTTTGTCTTATTTATCATAGACCTGAACACAGGAGTCGCACCTGGGGGTGAATGAAAAATCGAACTTCCTTCTTTTCCACCTCAAAATTACTTCTTGAAAATCAATATACTATCGAAAACTAATAAGAAAATAAAGTTTTGGAGTGAAGATGGAGTTTTGAGAAAAATGTCAAAAAATCCTGTTTGATGGCTATATATTGCCTTCAAAATTCATTTTGTATATGCAGGAAGGTTAAGCTGAAGAAAATCTTGAATATCTCTGGCTGTACTGAAGCTAGAACTCCAAGTTAAAACGTTTTATCTACTTTGAACTTCTGGCATCCTATCTAGAAAGTTAGTTTGATGATATCGTGTGCGATAAAGTAGAATTGAGGCCTGATGAGTTGACCTCTGTGAGCCTTGTTTGTCTTATTTATCATAGACCTGAACACAGGAGTCGCACCTGGGGGTGAATGAAAAATCGAACTTCCTTCTTTTCCACCTCAAAATTACTTCTTGAAAATCAATATACTATCGAAAACTAATAAGAAAATAAAGTTTTGGAGTGAATATGGAGTTTTGAGAAAAATGTCAAAAAATCCTGTTTGATGGCTATATATTGCCTTCAAAATTGATTTTGTATATGCAGGAAGGTCAAGCTGAAGAAAATCTTGAATATCTCTGGCTGTACTGAAGCTAGAACTCTAAGTTAAAAAGTTTTATCTACTTTGAACCTCTGGCATCCTATCTAGAAAGTTAGTTTGATGATATCGTGTGCGATAAAGTAGAATTGAGGCCTGATGACTTGACCTCTGTGAGCCTTGTTTGTCTTATTTATCATAGACCTGAACACAGGAGTCGCACCTGGGGATGAATGAAAAATCGAACTTCCTTCTTTTCCACCTCAAAATTACTTCTTGAAAATCAATATACTATCGAAAACTAATAAGAAAATAAAGTTTTGGAGTGAATATGGAGTTTTGAGAAAAATGTCAAAAAATCCTGTTTGATGGCTATATATTGCCTTCAAAATTCATTTTGTATATGCAGGAAGGTTAAGCTGAAGAAAATCTTGAATATCTCTGGCTGTACTAAAGCTAGAACTGTAAGTTAAAACGTTTTATCTACTTTGAACCTCTGGCATCCTATCTAGACAGTTAGTTTGATGATATCGTGTGCGATAAAGTAGAATTGAGGCCTGATGAGTTGACCTCTGTGAGCCTTGTTTCTCTTAAATATCATAGACCTGAACACAGGAGTCCCACCTGGGGGTGAATGAAAAATCGAACTTCCTTCTTTTCCACCTCAAAATTACTTCTTGAAAATCAATATACTATCGAAAACTAATAAGAAAATAAAGTTTTGGAGTGAATATGGAGTTTTGAGAAAAATGTCAAAAAATCCTATTTGATGGCTATATATTGGCTTCAAAATTGATTTTGTATATGCAGGAAGGTTAAGCTGAAGAAAATCTTGAATATCTCTGGCTGTACTGAAGCTAGAACTCTAAGTTAAAAAGTTTTATCTACTTTGAACCTCTGGCATCCTATCTAGACAGTTAGTTTGATGATATCGTGTGCGAGAAAGTAGAATTGAGGCCTGGTGAGTTGACCTCTGTGAGCGTTGTTTGTCTTATTTATCATAGACCTGAACACAGGAGTCGCACCTGGGGGTGAATGAAAAATCGAACTTCCTTCTTTTCACCTCAAAATTACTTCTTGAAAATCAATATACTATCGAAAACTAATAAGAAAATAAAGTTTTGGAGTGAATATGGAGTTTTGAGAAAAATGTCAAAAAATCCTGTTTGATGGCTATATATTGCCTTCAAAATTGATTTTGTATATGCAGGAAGGTTAAGCTGAAGAAAATCTTGAATATCTCTGGCTGTACTGAAGCTAGAACTCTAAGTTAAAACGTTTTATCTACTTTGAACCTCTGGCATCCTATCTAGACAGTTAGTTTGATGATATCGTGTGCGATAAAGTAGAATTGAGGCCTGATGAGTTGACCTCTGTGAGCCTTGTTTCTCTTAAATATCATAGACCTGAACACAGGAGTCCCACCTGGGGGTGAATGAAAAATCGAACTTCCTTCTTTTCCACCTCAAAATTACTTCTTGAAAATCAATATACTATCGAAAACTAATAAGAAAATAAAGTTTTGGAGTGAATATGGAGTTTTGAGAAAAATGTCAAAAAATCCTGTTTGATGGCTATATATTGGCTTCAAAATTGATTTTGTATATGCAGGAAGGTTAAGCTGAAGAAAATCTTGAATATCTCTGGCTGTACTGAAGCTAGAACTCTAAGTTAAAACGTTTTATCTACTTTGAACCTCTGGCATCCTATCTAGACAGTTAGTTTGATGATATCGTGTGCGATAAAGTAGAATTCAGGCCTGATGACTTGACCTCTGTGAGCGTTGTTTGTCTTATTTATCATAGACCTGAACACAGGAGTCGCACCTGGGGGTCAGTGAAAAATCGAACTTCCTTCTTTTCCACCTCAAAATTACTTCTTGAAAATCAATATACTATCGAAAACTAATAAGAAAATAAAGTTTTGGAGTGAATATGGAGTTTTGAGAAAAATGTCAAAAAATCCTGTTTGATGGCTATATATTGCCTTCAAAATTGATTTTGTATATGCAGGAAGGTTAAGCTGAAGAAAATGTTGAATATCTCTGGCTGTACTGAAGCTAGAACTCTAAGTTAAAAAGTTTTATCTACTTTGAACCTCTGGCATCCTATCTAGACAGTAGAAAAGTAGAATTGAGGCCTGATGAGTTGACCTCTGTGAGCCTTGTTTGTCTTATTTATCATAGACCTGAACACAGGAGTCCCACCTGGGGGTGAATGAAAAATCGAACTTCCTTCTTTTCCACCTCAAAATTACTTCTTGAAAATCAATATACTATCGAAAACTAATAAGAAAATAAAGTTTTGGAGTGAATATGGAGTTTTGAGAAAAATGTCAAAAAATCCTGTTTGATGGCTATATATTGCCTTCAAAATTGATTTTGTATATGCAGGAAGGTTAAGCTGAAGAAAATCTTGAATATCTCTGGCTGTACTGAAGCTAGAACTCTAAGTTAAAAAGTTTTATCTACTTTGAACCTCTGGCATCCTATCTAGAAAGTTAGTTTGATGATATCGTGTGCGATAAAGTAGAATTGAGGCCTGATGACTTGACCTCTGTGAGCCTTGTTTGTCTTATTTATCATAGACCTGAACACAGGAGTCGCACCTGGGGATGAATGAAAAATCGAACTTCCTTCTTTTCCACCTCAAAATTACTTCTTGAAAATCAATATACTATCGAAAACTAATAAGAAAATAAAGTTTTGGAGTGAATATGGAGTTTTGAGAAAAATGTCAAAAAATCCTGTTTGATGGCTATATATTGCCTTCCAAATTCATTTTGTATATGCAGGAAGGTTAAGCTGAAGAAAATCTTGAATATCTCTGGCTGTACTGAAGCTAGAACTCTAAGTTAAAACGTTTTATCTACTTTGAACCTCTGGCATCCTATCTAGACAGTTAGTTTGATGATATCGTGTGCGATAAAGTAGAATTGAGGCCTGATGAGTTGACCTCTGTGAGCCTTGTTTCTCTTAAATATCATAGACCTGAACAAAGGAGTCCCACCTGGGGGTGAATGAAAAATCGAACTTCCTTCTTTTCCACCTCAAAATTACTTCTTGAAAATCAATATACTATCGAAAACTAATAAGAAAATAAAGTTTTGGAGTGAATATGGAGTTTTGAGAAAAATGTCAAAAAATCCTGTTTGATGGCTATATATTGGCTTCAAAATTGATTTTGTATATGCAGGAAGGTTAAGCTGAAGAAAATCTTGAATATCTCTGGCTGTACTGAAGCTAGAACTCTAAGTTAAAACGTTTTATCTACTTTGAACCTCTGGCATCCTATCTAGACAGTTAGTTTGATGATATCGTGTGCGATAAAGTAGAATTGAGGCCTGATGAGTTGACCTCTGTGAGCCTTGTTTGTCTTATTTATCATAGACCTGAACACAGGAGTCGCACCTGGGGGTCAGTGAAAAATCGAACTTCCTTCTTTTCCACCTCAAAATTACTTCTTGAAAATCAATATACTATCGAAAACTAATAAGAAAATAAAGTTTTGGAGTGAATATGGAGTTTTGAGAAAAATGTCAAAAAATCCTGTTTGATGGCTTCATATTGCCTTCAAAATTCATTTTGTATATGCAGGAAGGTTAAGCTGAAGAAAATCTTGAATATCTCTGGCTGTACTGAAGCTAGAACTCTAAGTTAAAAAGTTTTATCTACTTTGAGCCTCTGGCATCCTATCTAGACAGTAGAAAAGTAGAATTGAGGCCTGATGACTTGACCTCTGTGAGCCTTGTTTGTCTTATTTATCATAGACCGGAACACAGGAGTCGCACCTGGGGGTGAATGAAAAATCGAACTTCCTTCTTTTCCACCTCAAAATTACTTCTTGAAAATCAATATACTATCGAAAACTAATAAGAAAATAAAGTTTTGGAGTGAATATGGAGTTTTGAGAAAAATGTCAAAACATCCTGTTTGATGGCTATATATTGCCTTCAAAATTGATTTTGTATATGCAGGAAGGTTAAGCTGAAGAAAATCTTGAATATCTCTGGCTGTACTGAAGCTAGAACTCTAAGTTAAAAAGTTTTATCTACTTTGAACCTCTGGCATCCTATCTAGACAGTTAGTTTGATGATATCGTGTGCGAGAAAGTAGAATTGAAGCCTGATGAGTTGACCTCTGTGAGCGTTGTTTGTCTTATTTATCATAGACCTGAACACAGGAGTCGCACCTGGGGGTGAATGAAAAATCGAACTTCCTTCTGTTCACCTCAAAATTACTTCTTGAAAATCAATATACTATCGAAAACTAATAAGAAAATAAAGTTTTGGAGTGAATATGGAGTTTTGAGAAAAATGTCAAAAAATCCTGTTTGATGGCTATATATTGCCTTCAAAATTTATTTTGTATATGCAGGAAGGTTAAGCTGAAGAAAATCTTGAATATCTTTGGCTGAACTGAAGCTAGAACTCTAAGTTAAAAAGTTTTATCTACTTTGAACCTCTGGCATCCTATCTAGACTGATAACTTGTTCATATCATGTGCGATTAAGTAGTAGTGAGGCCTGATAAGATGCCCTCTGGGAGCCTTGTCTGTCTTATTTATCGTACACCTGAACACAGGAGTCCCACCGGGGGGTGAATGAAAAATCGAACTTCCCCCTTTGGTACCTTAGATTTGCTTGTTTGAAATTGTATCGAAAAGATTTAAATTCAGTTCTGCAGTATATATCGAGTTGATGAAAAAATATGCTAACAAATGCTGTAGGGTTTTCCTGACATCCCTTTATAATTTGGGTTTTGGGTAAGAGAAGTATTAGCTTGCAATCGAGAAAGTCGTTTCACCTGTGAATCGGGACGTTTTTGCGGGCTTGTTTTGGTGTCGCCGTTATAAACCATGAGTTTAGAGAAGTGTAATGGATTGTAGGATTCGTTGGAGCACTTGCTTTTTAAATTGACATTTGATTATTTCATATTTTACACAGTTAATATATAGAGAAGAGCCGGAGAACTTGGTATCTTAAAAAATAAAGAAATAGTAAATTTAAGATGGTAAAACTTTTTTTTTGGGGGGGGGGGGGGGCTATAGCCCCCCAGGTACCCCTACTCCGCAGTCCCTGTAATGTTAGAAATCATGCACAAGCAGCTATAAATGTTAATACTTCAGGGTACGCAGTAATAAAACTATTCACCCAATGAAAAAAAGTTAAAGGGTGGGAACGAGCACCATGAGTAATTTAGTAGAGTTCTGTTGTTAAATAGTTCAATATTTTAAAAATCACTGCAGTTTTATAAGCATTTGAAATGTACCAAAAACATTAAAACGAGTTTGATAGGCCCTTGTTGTTGTTTGGATACAAATATTTCTAATTTCAAACAGCTGTAGCTTATTATTGTTTAATGTTACTAAACTGAATTTTTTGAAGATTACTAATTTCGATATACTCTTTACAATGAAATCAATGGTGTCTTCAATAACTGATAAGCTAAGCAATATCCATGGCCGCACCTTTTATCATAGGTATTATTGTTTTTCGTAAAATCGAGAACTGCACTACACATATAGTATGGCAGGTCTTACAAGTATGTTCTGTGATTTTATCGGGAGCAAATCTCATTCTGGTAACTACGAATTTTCGTATTTATATCGCTTGTGGTTGAGCTGCAGTAAACCACCACACAGGCAGCTGATCTGAAAAAGTGACGTAGAAAATACGTACTACAAAACTGAATTGTCATGAAGCCTGCGAAAATTGACTTATAACAGCTTATATCTGAGCTAAATCTAGATTTTCGGAGAGTTTTCGATATTTTCTATACATTTACTATGATATTCAATATTAAGTGAAAAAAATAAAGAAATAACCGTTTTCCGAGTTGCTGGGTCAGCTGGAATAGTGCCAGAGCAAACAGTATAACCGTGAAAAGCTAGTTAATATATCAAATAGTACAATTTTGTGCAAATCCTATTGTTTTCTATTTATTTTTGCTATTTAGTAATTTGTATTTCACGGATAACCATTATTTGCACTCTACTTTAACTAGATTAAGCTGCCTGTGGGAATATTATGATTTAAACTTACCGTAAATTTGAGCCGCAACCCGCGGAGAAACACCCTCGAATCAAGTTGGAGACCTTATAATAATAATAATAATAATAATAATAATAATAATAATAATAATAATAATAATAATAATAATAATAATAAATAATATTAATAATAATAATAATTTTAATATTATTAATAATAATGATGATGATGATGATAATGATGATGATGATAATAATAATAATGATAATGATGATGATGATAATAATAATAATAATGTCTTTATTTAACAATTAGTAAAAATACATACCAATCAATTTACAAAAAATCTAAAAATTAAGAGATAATATATCTATAACATTTAAATAATAGCTAATTAACATATAAATTATAATTAAAATACAGCCTACTAATAAAATATTCTTTAAAACGCTCTGTATTTATTCTAGGTAAAAGGCTACTAGTTCTGATATCCCAGGGCGGATCCAGGGGGGATGGATTGGGTGGCTAGCCACCTCCCTCTTTGCAGGGTTTAAAACAGGAAAAATAAAATGATTAGTGTCCCATTGTATAAAAATAATTAAAGAGTTAACATGAATAATTTTATAATTTTAAATAATAAGTTTTATTTCGATCGGAATCAATACTTTATTAGTCTGCAAATCTCAGTTGTCATGAGAGCCTGTAGTACATGGTAGCAGCGTTCATCCGAAAAAAACCTTCATGGTCGTAATATACTAGAGGTGTCCGAGATATTGAGTTATTTTACAAATAATAAATGTATAATATGAATTTTGCATTGCCTTGACCTAAAGAGTTGTCCACAACCCTAGACCTATCCTTTTAATATTTTAGTCACCCCCCTTTGTAAAATCCTGGATCCGCCCCTGAAAGGCTACTAGTTTTCGTCAGTCTAAAAGACGACTCCTTCTTAGTAGGCAACAGCCCATGTGAAGAATGGCTTGCTTTACTTGCTTTGTGAAAAATAGCGCGGTCATATTTGTCTACTAGCTCATGTATGTCTATAAGATATGAAATGAAATTACGCTTGTAGTAGCGGCGAAGGAAATTCTGTACAGTTGTGAGCTCTGGCTTTGAAGCAGCATAAACACTAAATCAATCTAACAAACTCTACTCACATGTGACATCTTGACCATCATTATATTTCTTCTATAGTGCTTCGGGCACTCACGGTGTAAAAACACTGATAGTAGCAGAATATCAAAGTCCTTCCGTCGTCTCCGTATTCGAACACGTGTATTACTTCACGCGCGCTGAATAAAGCACAGGTAGCCCAATAAGGACCACACGCGCTGCATGCAAGGACCTTTGCGCTGGACCTTTCGCGACTTTGAACTTCGCTTTTTTTTCTGTTCACTTCCTTTAAGCTCGTGACTCGTGGGGTTCATATCTCCGTAAACTGGTAAACTGAGTCACTCTGAGACATTGTAACCTAATCCTTGTTTGGGTTTCCTGTGTTGGTTATTGTGTAACCTCGCTACATGTGTGTAACCTGGACATTTAGTGCATCGTTCTAGAGTCGATCGTACGACATCACCTGACTACCTTCCAAGAAAAAACGCGATCAAGGTAAGAACTACCTCACTAAAACCACTCGATTTTGCTTGCCTCTTAGCTTTTCTAGCGATCTAAATTTTGCATCGTCGCTAATAAATTTTCATTTCCACTTTGGCGCCTAGAACAACAAAATAGAGCAAAATAATAACCTTACTGAGGTCAGTGCAGAGCCCGTTGATATCTAAAATTATTTTTATTTTCTCAACAGTATTTTAGATTTGTTTCGTAAATCATGTTTTCATTTCTAGATATTTGTACGTCTAGCCTTAATCATTTATTGAAAGTGCTAGAGTTCAAAGCATTTGATCAACTCATTGTGCATTTTATGCTGCAAGTCAGGGGATATGTCGACCTCAGAAGACTCTGATCTCAGTGAAGATGGGATAGGAATACAGTTGAAGATCGATCGAAACTCCAATCCTGGCAAAGATTATAATGTAAGTTCAAATATTATAGTTGTAATTGATTTTAGATATGCTGTCACCGTCAAACTCTGTCTTAATTTCATCAAGCAAGCTCTCAGAGCTTTAAAGTTAGACTGTATGCTAGAGATTTTATAAGAAGGATAATATCTTATATATGGACCCTTTACAGAAATGCTCAGTGTAGCTTGTAATTTGGGGATACGTAGGAAATACTTAAATGGCATATAGATCTCTGGACTTTGAGCTAGACTGAATTGCAGCAAAGGAGTCCATATTCCAGTTACCCCATGCCATGCCAGATTGGTAGATCAAATGTATGGCTGGGGTTCAACTTGTGATTGAGTAGATAAAGTAATTTGACATTAAAATACGCAACTATGTGTTTTAGGTGAAAACAAGAATTGTACATCAGGATAAACCCATACAACAGGCTTGTACAGTTGTCTATTGCCTTATTACATATTTGTACCACTATACCACCAGAACCATTTTCAAATTCTCTTACTTAATCCATATGTTTTAACTCCTTTAATTTGGGAGTAGCAAGGAATTAAGCTACCGCAGTGTACTGCATATATGGTGGAATATGGTTGTAGTGGTATACTGTTGTAATTTAGGGGTAACATAATTTATTTTTAATCTAAAAAGTTTTTTAAAACGTGCTGTCTTGTAACAGTCATGTGACTGTTATCTCCAAAGGAATCATATTAGTTTGATTGATGAAAGCCAGAACAGTAGTCTATTCAATTGTCTGGAACATTGCATGTGATGTTTAAGATTCAATTGTCTGGAATATGGACACAATGCTATCAGCTTAGTCTACTCATTGTTTCATATTTGTGTTACCAGACAACTGTACAAACATCTGGTGTTTTGCTTTCAACTCATACAGCTTTTTACCCTTACCAAGATTGGTTTATAGCCGTATTCTGCTTCATAAATCAGCATAGCATTTGTGGCATGGGTTTTCCTCTTGATTTTTCCCTCTGGAGAAATTGAAGATTGGATAATAAGCAGAGTTGCATGCACTCTATGAAGTTGCTACATTTTAAAATCTTCTTGCTGATGTCAATGATGAAAGGTCAAGAGCTTCTTTGAACCTTGAGCTATTGTCTGTAATGTCATTGAGGTTTAAGGATCAGCTTACTTTTCATTAGCTGTAACATTAGTACATTGGTACAGGGACAGATCCACGATTTTACAAAGGGGGGTGGCTAAATCTAAAAAAATATTAAAAGTATAGGTCTAGGGTTGCGGACAACTCTTTAGGTCCAGGCAATTCAAAATTGTAAATTGTAAAAATAACTCGATACCTCGGACAACTCTAGTATATTATGACCATGAAGGGATTTTTTGGATGAAGGCTGCTACCATGTACTACAGGCTCTCATGACAACTGAGATTTGCGAGACTAATAAAGTATTGATTCCGATCGAAATTAAACTTATTATTTAAAATTATTAAATTATTCATGTTAACTCTAATTATTTTTATATAACGGAACACTAATCATTTTATTTTTCCTGTTTTAAACCCTGCAAAGAGGGGGGTGGCTAGCCACCCAATCCACCCCCTGGATCTGCCCTGGGGTATCAGATTTAGGGGAGGGAAACTAGGGGGTTCAGGAATGATCCACTGGGATCAAACGACCCTGACCCTATCTAAGACAAGATTATCTTTAAAAAAACATGTATTCCCTGTTCAAGACACAATACTGTAACTTGTAACACTATCTAAGACACAATAGAAATTCTATATCCTGAATACACTGGCACAGATGGAAGTTAAAAAAAATTAACAATGAAAAAATTCAGTTTTAACAAAAAGTCAAAGTTAACTAACAAGTATTTTGATTCTATTATTTCAGGTTGTCACTCCAGCTGAGTTTGTCAGGAGATTTGGAGGAACAAGAGTGATTGAAAAGGTCTGATCCATTTTGTAGCTATTTTATCTCATTGCAACATCAAACTTTAGTTTCCACTCTGAGTTCCTCCCATTTAGTATAAAAATTTTACAACATTTTTTTTACAAACTTTATTAACATTCCCATAAAACAGGCTATTCTACATGTATCAAAGTAGTAAAGAATTCGTTCATCCTGTCCATGTCTGGCTGAATTAATCAGCTTCGGTTATCACATCATGACCAGCGATGACGTTTCCTTGTTCAGTTGGTGTTTGCAACTATTTTATACTTATATTTATGTTTTTATAATCTTATTTATAGATATATAATTTATTGTATATAATATTGTATTGTAAATTTATTTTTAATTATTCTTAAAATTTTATATAATTATGTAATTCAGCTTTTGGGCTGTGAATAATTTTAATAAACTATTTATCTTTCCATTCTATCTATCTATCATACATGTATGTTAATTTACAGAATGATGGAAATACAAAATACAGTAAAATCGTAATAAAATATTCATGCTAGTTGATTTTGTCTACTTAATCTTTTAAGTATAGTTTCAATTATAGTACAATAACAGATAACTTTGCATTCATTTATATCCTAGCCAAGCTAATTAAAGTGCATGTCTAAATTTCATAATTTACACTGTATCGTGGCAGTATAAATATGACCTAGATCTGACTTTATCCTTCACTTGACTCTGAAGAAGACTTCCGCTCAGGTTGTCTAAACGTCAGTCACATCAAACAGTCCTTCTCAGGACTACATCCACCTGGATGATCATAATACAAATATTGTTTCTTCGACAAATATTGTTACTTCGATAAATATAATGTACACTTTTGATGTTTCAGGTTCTAATAGCAAATAATGGAATCGCAGCAGTCAAGTGTATGCGTTCTATTCGCCGTTGGGCTTATGAAATGATTGGAGATGAGAAAGCCATAAAATTTGTTACTATGGTAACACCAGATGACTTAAGGGTAGGTGGAAAGAGTGGCTGTTGAAATGCAGGAGGAATATTTTGCTTAGCAGAGCTTTAAATAATTGCCAGGACAGAATTGGAACTTATCCTGTCAAATCTTTGCCTTTATTGAAATCACAAAAGGACAAATTAAAGATGTGCCTAAATTAATGTTGAGCCAGAAACCAGGTATGACCAAGCTAAAATTAATTTGGCTGGTTATAATGACTGGTGACTGATAGGCTGTTTTTTCAAGCCCTGCTTAGGGAGTTGCATAGATGTCTTTTTCTGATTTCAATAAACATAATGGCATTGTAGTCTAGCTCAGGTACAAACCACACCATGTAAGGTATGTTGAACAAAAGATGTTTTCATCTAAGCTAGACCACTATGCACCATGTTTCCTATCTCAGAAGAGATCTGTGGCTTGCATAAGCATGTTCAGTAACTGTGTACCTCTGTTACATTCTCCAGGCCAATGCTGAGTTCATAAAGATGGCAGACCATTATGTTCCAGTACCAGGGGGGTCAAAAACCATAACTATGCCAATGTTGAGCTTATTGTCGACATCGCTAAGAGATTACCAGTCCAGGTAAGGATGTTACTTTACTAAACTTTTTAAAACCATGTGGCCAAATGAAGTCCCAGTACTGGGGGGGGGGGGGGGGGGGGACAAATAGCCACAACTATGCCAATGTTGAGCTTATTGTCGACATTGCTAAGAGATTACCAGTCCAGGTAAGGAAGTTACTTTAATAAACTTTTTAAAACCGTGTGACCAAATACTGGGGGGGGGGGGGGGGAGGACAAATAGCCATAACTATGTATACTATATGTATTACATGGAGAGATTCTTCAAATCTGTTTCTATCTGTCATTAAATGAGTATTTTTTTTATTTTCTATCCAGGCTGTGTGGGCTGGCTGGGGGCATGCATCTGAGAACCCAAAACTACCAGAACTGTTGGCTAAAAATGACATAACTTTTATAGGTAAGTGATGTTTACCTTAAAAAGGGGATTCCCTGGAACTTCACAGAGGGATTGCCTGGAACCTCACAGGAGGATTCCCTGAACCTAGATGAGGGAATTTCCTGAACCAGCATGAGGGTTTTCCCTGGAACCTGACAGGGGGATTCCCTAAACTGACATGCAGGGGATTCCTTCTAAAATCATAAGGATATACTCTGAACAAACAAGATGTGGGGTTCAACAATAACCTCATGTTTTTTTTATTATTTAACAGGCCCTCCAGAATCAGCAATGTGGGCTCTTGGAGACAAAATAGCATCATCAATTGTAGCTCAGACTGTGGGAATACCAACACTCCCTTGGAGTGGCAGTGGTAAGTCCCTGGACTTGTATCAAGAGATCTAAAAGCTATTAACTAACATTAGAACGGCCCCTTAAAAGGCTGCTACCTCTCTAGACATGCATACATTTATTTTTCGAAGTAACAATATTTCTCGAAGAGACAATATTTGTATAATGATCATCCGGGTGGATGTAGTCCTGAGAAGGACTGTTTGATGTGACTGACGTTTCGACAACCTGTGCGGAAGTCATCTTCAGAGTCTAGTGAAGAAAAAGTCAGATATGGGTCTTATTTATACTGCCACAATAAACAATAGAACAATAGAACAATAGGTAAGGTTGTGAAAAGATGCGCGTCGCTGACTTGGCGTCGCTTCAGTTTCTGTTTAATAGTCTGTTGTATGGCGTGGGTAGTTTAATTGAGCGGTTGAGTGGATTCTGCTCAAACTTAGTAAACCAACTCTCAAGTACGAGGCGTTGCTTTTTATCGTTACAATAAGAAAGACATTCACTAGATTCCCAATTAATTGCATGGCCAGTCTTGGTATGATGCATGGCAATGTTGTTACGATTATCCTGTTTCACAACTGCACTTTGATGTTCAACACGCCATTAATAGCAACACTCATAAGCCAAGTAGACCTAACAACAACTCCAACGAGACAGTTGATACACCAAAAACCTTTATCTCATTACCATACATTAAAGGTACGTCAGAGACCATATCACGTATTTTACAACCACATGGGATTCGCGTCGCTCATCGACCTATATCCACTCTACGTAAGGTCTTGACCAAGGTCAAAGATCGTGATAGCCCAAACGATCGAGTCGGTGCTATTTATAAAATTTCATGCAATGATTGTGAGGCTACGTATATCGGAGAAACTGGTAGATCGTTCAATACCAGGCGTGTTGAACATCAAAGTGCAGTTGTGAAACAGGATAATCGTAACAACATTGCCATGCATCATACCAAGACTGGCCATGCAATTAATTGGGAATCTAGTGAATGTCTTTCTTATTGTAACAATAAAAAGCAACGCCTCGTACTTGAGAGTTGGTTTACTAAGTTTGAGCAGAATCCACTCAACCGCTCAATTAAACTACCCACGCCATACAACAGACTATTAAACAGAAACTGAAGCGACGCCAAGTCAGCGACGCGCATCTTTTCACAACCTTACCTATTGTTCTATTGTTCTATTGTTTATTGTGGCAGTATAAATGAGACCCATATCTGACTTTTTCTTCACTAGACTCTGAAGATGACTTCCGCACAGGTTGTCGAAACGTCAGTCACATCAAACAGTCCTTCTCAGGACTACATCCACCCGGATGATCATTATACAAATATTGTCTCTTCGAGAAATATTGTTACTTCGAAAAATATCCATTCACCTGGGTTCAGACCATTCTTTGTAATATGCATACATTTCTTAACAGACAAGTTACAAATTGTGCTCGAACAAAACATTATTGCTTTCCATGAACCAAAAAGTTTATTGAAATCAATTTGTAATTTTTACAGGGATTCAACTTCGAGAGAGTGATTTAGAAAATGGAATAGTAGTAACAGTACCAGACCATATTTATAGAAAAGGTTGTGTGCAGGACGTCAATGAGGGACTCAAGGTACGTCAACCCTTCAAGTGTTGGCTTCTGATCAGAAATCTAATAAGATTAAAAGCTTGAGTTAAAAATAATGGCAAAATGTCTCTTGGGTCAAGTCACCAATACATACTTGCATACATACATACTTTATTGGGTTTCCTGCCAGGCTTTTTAAACTCTATTACTGACAATTAATAAATGAATAAATACTAGTTTCAATATAAATATATACAATTTGACTGCTATAGCATTTTAAAGGTTGTGTATAAAATGTTACATATAAAATTCATCTAACAAATATTTTCCATAGACTGTTTTTAAAGTTCTTTATGGTTATGTTTTGACAATTTTAGAGTGCAAAAACTATTGGTTACCCTGTCATGATCAAAGCCTCAGAAGGTGGTGGAGGAAAGGGGATCCGTAAGGCCTGCAATGACGATGAGTTTACTAACTTCTTCCGACAGGTACATGAGGAAATAATTTTAAAAAGCTTACTGAAAACATAAAAATAAGACAATAGCCCACTTTCGATATATAGTTGACTTATCATGTACAAGGCAATTCAAGGTGAGGCTCCAGGGGGAAAAGAATAAATTAGGATTACTTCATTGTTTCCCTGGAGCCTCGTCTTGCTTTCTGCTAGATCACTCAACCAGAATAGCAAAAGTGGGCTATTAGAATTGTTCTTTAAATTTATGTTATTGTTTCTTTGTGATAATACATTATATTCTATTTTTTTTCTCTCTCCACAGGTTCAAATAGAAGTTCCAAGCTCACCAATTTTTGTAATGAGAGTTGCTGAAAAGTAAGACTTGGTCCTTTTCTTCAAAATTCTTCACAAAATGATTGGTAAATGACATGTGTGATATGTAACCTTTCTCATTTTAGTGCAAGGCATTTAGAAGTACAACTCCTTGCAGATGAATATGGCAATGCTGTATCTCTCTTTGGAAGGGACTGTTCAGTGCAAAGAAGACATCAGAAAATCATAGAAGAGGCTCCTTCAACTGTATCTAAAAGTGATACATTCAGGAGAATGGAAGAAGTAAGATTCATGAATAGTATAAACCCCTTGCAGCATGTCAGAATGCAGCTCAATTTAGAGGACAAAACAATGTAGGTTCTAATTCTCAGGAGCTTGAAATTCTTTTGTTTCCAGTGAGTCCTCCAAATTGAGCTGCTTTGACGTCAAGTGAAAGGGGTCTGTTGGTAATCAAATATATATCAGAAATAGCCCACTGGCTCTGCCCAAAAATGCCTCAAGATCATGTCTGTGCCTGCAATAACCTTTTCAACCCAAACACTGTTCAATTTGGTATAAACCACAGGTGGCCCAAAGGGAGAAATTTAATCCATATACCACAGGGAACCCAAGGGAAGGTCTAGTGAACTACACTATACTAATTTTGTTGTGGTGTTGTTTAGGATGCTGTAAAAATATCCAAAATGGTGGGTTATGTTAGTGCTGGTACTGTAGAGTATTTATATGATGCTACAGATGACACCTATTTCTTCTTGGAACTCAACCCAAGACTTCAGGTAACCTTTAGGTAGTTTTAAGAGGAAATTATATCCTAATTTCATCCGTTCATATAATTCATAATTCACACTGATTTGTAAACAACTTTATCACCTCACATGTGTTGCCTATTTACTTTTTGTTCTATATAACTATATTTCTGTTTTTGCTTGACCATTATTTTGTCTGGTCAAATCTTTGCCTTGCTGGTCATTTTTGAGCCCTAACATTGAGCCAGAAACAAGGTTTAACCAAGCTAAAATGATGGGTTCCATCAGAGAGTCTAGACAGCTTAATACAGCACAATAAACTTGGGTCCCACAGTACTGTGACAGTAATTTTTTATTTCTGTTGATTATAGGTTGAGCATCCATGTACAGAGTACATCAGTGATATCAACCTTCCAGCTGCCCAACTGCAGGTCTGTAAATTACACGTATTGCTTTTGACAATTTTACTTAGTCTGTAATAAAATTCAAAAAGAATGGGTGGATGGATGAATGGGTGGTTGGATGGGTGGTTGGATGGATGGAGGGATGTCCAGAGTGACAGGTGGGTGGATGGGATGGATGGGATGGATGGGATGGACTGATGGATGGATGGATGGAGGCTGAATGGATTAAAAGGTGGGTAGATGGATGGATGGGTGAAAATCTTGACAGAAAGACACATGGATGGGTGGGTGGGTTTTGAATGGATAGATGAATGGAAAGACAGATGATAATATGCGTAATGGATAAGTTGCGAGCCTTAATGTGAGCAACTGAAGAAGACTGCCGTTAGGCCTTTGACAACTTCGAGTCGACTAAAAATTGAGCCAGTTCAACTAGAAACCGTGGACAGCTGTTTCGG
This sequence comes from Anthopleura sola, assembly GCA_023349425.1. Taxonomy (NCBI): domain Eukaryota; kingdom Metazoa; phylum Cnidaria; class Anthozoa; order Actiniaria; family Actiniidae; genus Anthopleura; species Anthopleura sola. The sequence continues at coordinate 250,473 of JALHLI010000046.1, read as the reverse complement.
CCTGTATTGGGCCTCGTCAGCACGGTGTGTCTAGTGAACTGGCAAGATCCCACGAAAATTAGTAGATGAGAGTTAAGGCACTAGGCCATGTGGGATAGGCTCAGAGATAATAATATGCGTAATGGATAAGTTGCGAGCCTTAATGTAAGCGACTGAAGAAGACTGCCGTTAGGCCTTTGACAACTTCGAGTCGACTAAAAAATGAGCCAGTTCAACTAGAAACCGTGGACAGCTGTTTCGGCCTGTATTGGGCCTCGTCAGCACGGTGTGCCTAGTGAACTGGCAAGATCCAGTGGTGGAAAGACAGATGGATGAGTGGTCAGGTGTGCAGGTAGATGGGTAAGTAGGTGAATATAAATATATATCTAATTTGCTTGTAGGTTGCCATGGGGTTGCCACTTCACAGAATCAAGGAAATTCGAGTGCTCTATGGAAAGCCAGCATTTGGCAGTGAAAACATTGATTTTGACCAGTAAGTCATCCTCTAGTTATGTTTCTAGTTAAAAGACAAAATGTCATTGTTCCTTCAGCTAGTAGTTGGTCTAACAGGAACTGACATTGCACACTTTACCCACTCTCTCCATCAATGCAGTATTCAAATCTGAAGCTATGCAGATTAGAGTTAAGTTGAAACAGATGTGGAGACCCTGAGGAAAAAACTGTGGACCTTCTAACTCCGAAAGTCTCTTGCTGTGCGTTTATCATTTTGATCTTTGCTTCATCTTTTCATGTATTTTTCCAGCACTCCAGATTGTAAGAAACCAAAGGGTCATGTGATAGCCGCTAGGATTACTGCAGAAAACCCTGATGAGGTATGTCCTGACAGCTTTTTAGTCACAAGTTCCAATCGATATTTGAATTAGCTGTGCCCTGGCTTTGACAAGCTCTTAAATGTATTTTTTCTCCTATTTCCTAAGGGTTTTAAACCGAGCAGTGGTACAGTCCAAGAGCTGAATTTTCGCAGCATGAAAAACGTGTGGGGTTATTTCAGCGTAGCAGCAGCTGGAGGCCTTCATGAATATGCTGATTCACAGTTTGGACACTGTTTTGCTTGGGGAGAAGATAGAGAAGATGCGAGGAGGTGAGTTATTCATAACCCTAAAGGGCTGCTGGGGGTGTTGCATGATTTTATCGCGCGCACGAAACTAATTCCAAGCGAGACAATTTTACTTGCAACGTCCTTGGAGAGAAGTTGGATAACCATTTTTTTTTGTGAAACAAATGTTTGTTCCATGTTGATTCGAAGGGGAAAACTTCTAAAGGTTTTGGATGGATGGATGATGATGAATGATGGCAATTATGATGATAATGGTGTTGAAAATGATTGTCGACTCATGGATGATGATGATGATGATGATGATGATGATGATGATGATGATGATGATGATGATGATGATGATGATGATGATGATGATGATGTTGATGTTGCAGTGATAATGATGATGATAGCAATTATGATGATAATGTTGAATATAATGGTGATGATGATGATGATGATGATGATGGTGATGATATTATAGTGATAATGATGATGGTGTTGAAGTTGATCGATATTGTTGATAATGATGGTGTTGTCATTGCTGTTACTTTTCACACCATCATGGTCATGTCATCATTTCTATAAAACCATTCTTCTCTTTCAACCAGAAATCTTGTACTTGCACTAAAAGAGATCTCAATAAGAGGAGACTTCCGTACAACAGTGGAGTTCCTAATCAAGCTTCTCCAACAAGACTGTTTCTTGAACAACACCTTCAACACCGGCTGGCTCGATGGCTTGATTGCTGAGAGAGTCCAAGCAGAGAAACCGGATACCATCCTCGGAGTCATTTCTGGGGCCATCCACATAGCGGACTCCGCGATCTCAAAAAAGTTTGCGCTCTTCAAAAATGCAATTGAAAGGTAATGCCCTCACCACGTGACCACTTGATCACTCAGTTTTTCATGAATTATCTTTAAGGACCAGTTCAAACGTCGAACTTCACATGAGCCGAACGCATTCAAAACAATGGATAATAAGGCGGTCTTCTTTGGTGTCATTAGGTTCGGCTCATGAGAAGATCGACGATTGAACTGGTCCTTATATTACGTGGTAAATCTTAAAAGAATGGATTTCAAAGTTTTATGTGTTTTGATTTTCTAGAGGGCAAATTCTACCCGAGGACTTCCTAGGAAACTCAGAAGACGTGGAAATTATTTACGAAGGCTTCAAGTATCGTATCAGGGTATGGAGGACAATAATACAAACTCTCTGAACATCCACGCCATAAGCCTGGTTCACACTAGCGTCGAAAGCATAAGCATACCGACATATCCAAGCGCAGACAGTCTTTTGGACGGAACAAGTACAATCTGCGCTTGCGTATGTCGTTATGCTATTCTTGTGTCGCTAGTGTGTAACTATATAAGAGTATTTCTGCACAGTGAGCGATCAGATGAGCAGCTTTAGCTAAAATGAATGGTATTGGCCATTTACTTCATTTTTTAATGTTATTATTTGGTTACCAAGGTTACAAGGTCTGGCCCAGGATCATATTTTCTGAAGATGAACGACTCGACCGTAGAGGTGGATGCTCACAGGTACTTATCAGTAGAAATAACTATAGAAGTGGTTTGTTTGTGCAAAAGTGGCGCTAAAAGGTGCGCTTACGGTACGGTATTGAGGACATCCATTGACCATGTTAGAGCACGCGAGGTTTGTTTTCGTGTAATTCAACGCGGCCCTCGGTAAGAAGTGGTTTGTGTTTGAGTGTGAAGATTCTGTTAAACCGCACGGCATGGGATTAAAAGCATTCGATGTTAGAGCGCGCAAGGATTGTTTTCATCCATTCACCACGGCACACTAACATCGGTAGAATGTGGCTGGACTTGACAATTTAATGGAGGGGAGGGGAGGGTGGACATTGCATGGTTGACAAGAGAGGGTGGGGAAATGAGAGATTCCTTAGATCTCTATTGTTAAATCACTGTTTTCGTATTCCAGAATGAGTGATGGCGGTCTTCTGCTGTCCTTCAATGGAAGCAGTAACACCTCCTACATGAAGGAAGAAGTCTCAACGTAAGTCTTTAGTTCCAAGATAGAAATTCTTTAAGTCTTGTGCGCGTGAGACGATGATGTTTCGTCTTCAATTTTTCTGAAACTCCTTGTTTTCGTTTTGCTCAAAACCTACCAAAACATTTGCATCGTACGATTGAAATACGCAATTACACGCTTGAAAACATTACCATATGTACTACGAATGTGCTTACCCTTGCCATAAATTATGACATTAAAAGTAGAAGAAGACGCGACCGAATGCATAAACTATTTTTAGCTTCTTTAGCTTATTTTTTTAAATGGCGAAGATAAATAAATAAACAGTAGAAGAAGACGCGACCGAATGTCTCGATTAAGTCTGAAAATATTCGATACTGTATCTAATAACCCTGTGTTGTCTTGTTCCAGGTACCGTATGACGATAGGAAGCAAAACGTGTATGTTCCAGAAAGAAAATATCCCACTGTTTTGAGGTAATTTTGACAGGTTTTTTCAGAGTTTTAGAGGATGTCGAAATTAGTACTTTTCCATTTTTATGCGCACAATTGTGCTTTCTTCAATATATTACCTCAAATGCAAAGAATTGAAGAAACAACTATAAAAATAACAATATTTTTTCCAGATCGCCTTCTGCAGGGAAGCTGATCAACTACATGGTGGAGGATGGAGGTCATGTTTTCCAAGGAGAATCGTATGCGGAAATTGAGGTACGTTAACCATTAAAAGTCATTCCCTAGAGTATCGTTTCTTTGTTTAACGGTTCCGCATGAGAAAACACATGAGTATGGATACAACTCAAACAAAGAATCTTATCCTCAAGAGAATGACACGTGGTCTGGAATAGGAAAACACTTCAACCCCGCCATTGCAACCCTGAACAGATTACTTCATATTCTAATAAGAAGCTCAAATAAATTATTATATAATTTTATTACTTGTAGGTTATGAAGATGGTTATGCCTTTGACAGTTCCCGAGAATGGATGGTAAGTTTGGACTATTTTCCTGAAACACCCGATACTATTTTTTACGTAAAGATTTTTTTTTTTAAAGTTCTTCTGTTGGGATTAAAATTCTTTGTTTGAGTGGCATACATCTGTATCACGGACGTGTTTTCTTTGCAGCGTTCACTTTGTGAAAAGCCCCGGTGCGGTTCTCGAACCAGGAACTTTCTTGGCCAATCTTGAACTCGACGATCCTAGTCAGATTACACAGGTTAGTTAACACTGGATCTTATTCGTGTTTGTCTCACCCTATACTGACCATGTAGCCATGTTTCTGCATCGCTGCAACTCGGCTTTTCTTTTCGTTTGAAGGCTCATCTTTTTATTGAGTATCAATGTTCTTTTTTTTGCTTCCACAGGCTGAAATTTATCACAATCCCTTCCCAGAATCGGAAGATAGTATTAAAGGGAAGGGTATAAAACGGCATCAGGTAAAACACTAAATATTGATTATCTAAACGAGATGCCAGATGATGATGAGGACCATGATGATTATGTGGTTTGTAGACTGTTTGTGGTGAGGATGGTTACGATACATAATGACGTTGTTGGTAATGATAACAGTGGTGATGCTAATAAGAGTGACAATGTTGGCGATCAGTGAGTGCTGCTGCTACTGATGCTAAAAGGTATGTGAAGATGAAGAAGATGATGATGATTGATGATGTTAATGACAGTGACGATGTTGTTGCTATTCCTGTAGACTTTCTCAAAGTCCATCGTCTTCATAGTATTTCACGCGCGCTGAATAAAGCACAGGTACCCCAACCAGGATCACACGCGCTGGAACTTTGCGCTGGACGAAGGCGACCTCTCGCGACTTGAACGTTCGCTTCCTTTTTCACTTTCTTTACGTTCGTGACTTTGTCAGAGTCTCAGATCAGAGAGGTGGGCTTGCAGCAAGACTACTATTCCTGCTGCTGTTGATATACTATTAACCTTAGTCTCTCTTCATCAGGTATTCCAGAGGACATACGAGAGCTTACAGCATATCATGGATGGATACTGTATAGATGAGCCTTACTTCTCTGAAAGGGTCAAAGAAAATGTCGAGATGTTATTAAAATGTTTAAGAGATCCAGCATTACCTCTCTTACAACTGCAGGTAAGGGCTTTGTTCCTGCGAATGGCAACAAAACTTGACTACTTTGCCTGAAACAACCTGTGGGCTGATCTAAGTCAGGACACAGCTAACTCACAGATTGAACCCTGAAACAACCTCTGGGCTGATCTAAGTCAGGGCATGGCTAACACACAGATCAAACCCTGAAACAACCTCTGGGCTGATCTAAGTCAGGGCATGGCTAACTCACAGATCAAACCCTGAAACAACCTCTGGGCTGATCTAAGTCAGGGCATGGCTAACTCACAGATCAAACCCTGAAACAACCTCTGGGCTTATCAAACCCTAGCTAACACCTCTCAGATCTCAGAGGAAAACCAGAGAACCTTAGGAAAAAAACTCCAAAACCTTTAGTTGGTTGCGTATTCTTGGAAATGATCTTTTTAGCTTAAAAATACCTCACTGTTTAATTCATGCTTTCTTCTTTGTTCTTTCAGGAGATGATGGCGTCCATATCAGGACGAATCCCTTCGACTGTGGAGGATAACATTAAGAGACACCTTGCTAATTACGCCAGCAACCTTACGTCATTACTTAACCAATTCCCGAGTCAACAGGTAAGAAAAGAATCGCATTGCACATCGCCATGAACACTGTACAACAACATTATTATAACAACAGTGTCAATACATTGACAACACTGACATTAAATTAAAAAGCAGTAGCGATGATGATGACGACGACAACGACGTCTGCAACAACAAAAACAACTGCAGTAGTAGCAACAGCAGCAATAACAACAGCAGTAGCAACAGTAACAGAAGCAACAACCAAAACAGCAGCAGCAACAACAAGAGTAGCAGCAACAAAGCAGCAAAAATAGACAGCAACAACAACATTGTCAACATCAGAAGCATCAAAAACGAGAATAATGGCGAGAGTAGCATTAGCAGAAGAAGAAACAATAGCAAAAACCACAACATTAGAAGCAAATACAAAAAAGACACGTTTGATTATATGTTCTTCATTCTTTCTAGATTGCAAACGTGGTTGATGCTTATGCAGCCACGTTGACCAAAAGAGAGGAAAGAGATGCATTTTTCCTCAATACTCAAGGCATTGTGCAGCTGGTGCAAAAGTATGTACAAAAGTAGGGAGTGGGGGTGGGGGTGGGGGACTCCTATCTTAGAAGTGTCTTCTTAGTTTCAAATTACTATTCTCGTTTATCTAGGTATCGAAATGGAGTTCGCGGGCATCTCAAGGCAGTGGTCCTAGGGTTGTTGAGACAGTATTTACAAACTGAAACGTTGTTCAACGAAGGTGAGAGTGAAAATAATATTCTTTCAATCATATTTCAAATTCATTGGCTACAATCGCATTCGCGGAATCCTCTTTGCGATGAAGTAGGTTTTGGGGGACGCAATCAAAGCGTTTCCATGACAGTCCATAGTCACCCTTGAAAAATTCATGTGTATTACGTACAATGTCATATTCTAAAAATGTTACAATAAATTATTAATTGTTGTATTTTATCGTGACAGGAAATTTCGAGAAATGCATTAACTTATTGCGTGACAAGCACAAGAAGAGTGACATGTCTTCAGTCATCTCAGCTGTGTTTGCTTATCGTAAGTTTCTAGTTCTTTTCTGTGTCTTCTGTATCATTCTTCCCTTCACAAATTTTGTGTTCAACAAGTGTGTCATAAAAATTCATTTATCAAGAAGATTTGAAATTCGAGGGTCGACACAACTTTGCTATGACTTTGTGTTGCTGCGCGAGGTATCAAAGACATAATATTTCGCTCCAAGTGAGAATATTTCGTTTTTTTTGTAGGATCAACTTTGCGGACGTGAAGCTGGTCTTTCTGATGAACTTCATGATTTACTACAAGAACTCACTTCCCTGAACAGACAGGAACATGTGAAGGTTGCTTTGAGGGCAAGACAGGTATGTTTGTTAAGAGTGATGAGGCAGAGGCAGAGGGTTGGGCAGGGTAGAGGGAGGGGCAGAGGCAGGGGCAGAGGGTGAGGCAGAGGCAAAGGGTGGGGCGAAGGCAGAGGGTGGGGTAGAGAGAGGGGACAGAAGCAGTGGGAGTACCAGAAAAGTTGAATTATTTCTCTTTAAACATATATAATATAATCCCTTCTCTTTTAACTAACTTTTGTCTCGTTTCCAAGGCTTTGCTAGCTTCTCAACAGCCATCGTACGAGCGCAGACACAACCAGATCGAGTCTCTGTTTCTATCTGCTGTGGACATCATGGGAAACCAGTACTCACCTGAGAATCTGCAGGTCAGAATAAACATCTCCCTGCGTCCTTTAGACGTCAGGTTCCCTGAGGACCTCTATGAAAACCACTGTAGTGATAGAGTTTCCTGATTAAATATTGTTATTATTATTATTATTATTATTATTATTATTATTATTATTATTATTATTATTATTATTATTATTATTATTATTATTATTATTAGTTAGCAGTATCGCAGCTTAAGAGTTAACTACGTTTTTTTAATTTTTAACGACAACAATTTCGTTATTTTTTCAGAAACTGATCTTTTCTGAGACAGCCATTTTTGATGTTCTTCCAAGTTTCATTTATCACCCCAACGAGTCTGTCAGGACAGCAGCCTTGGAGGTTAGACCTTTTGCTTATATTTCCTTGTTTATGAAAGAAATATGAAAACGAGGTCCTTGTGTCAAATATTAATTTTATTGCCGTGTACTTCGATAGGTTTACGTTAGAAGAAGCTATCAAGCCTACCAGCTACACACACTCTACCAAGAACAGGTATGCTTTATTTAATAATGAAAAATAACAACTTATTCGTAGTTTTCGTATGGGTGGGAAATGATACGGCAAATTCGTAGCCGTACTGTTTCTTGCCGTAGCGGTATCTACGTGCTGTGATTGAATGAATTACCAAGCTTCGGCAAAATAATCATAAATACAAGTATGTTATTTACGTACACTTGCAAGTAAAATATCATTTCATGTCTTCATTTTCCCTTTGAAATTGAAAATGTTGCCAAGAGGATACTGAAGCGCGCGTCGTTCTCATAAATTTAAATATTACCTTTCTTGTAAAGTCTACATATAAAAACTTAGTATATAGAGAGGAATTTTTCGATAGCACGCAAATTCACCGTGACCATCTTGGTGGTTTTTACAGCGCTACGCGCAAAAATTCAAGGTGAGGCTCCGGGGAAACAATGAAGAATCCTAATATATTGTTTTGTTTCCCCGGAGCCTCGCCTTGAATTGTTTTTTTGCGTGCACGCGATCACTTAACCAGAATATCGAAGCTGCGCTATTTGTAGCATAAATGTGTGATTTGGTGATTCATTATATTTTATCATATTTCAGTCTTTTTGTTACCTTAGGCCCGGTTTATAAATTAGACGTCGAATTTCACGTGCTAAATCTAATGCAAACAAGCAAAAATTTAAACAAAATGTTGGAATTCCACTTCTATACCGGGCCTAACTCAATGTTTATACTTATATTACTGAAGTTTCAGAGACTTATAAGTATATCTAAATAATTTCAAATTATTGAATTGACATACATTAAGACCTATGTATTACGTTCAAAAAGTATCTTACCTCTCTCTTCCTGTTTTGCTGCCTGCATGAAGTCACGTGCGCTTGGTTTACCCCTTTGGCACATCTTCGAGAATAACTTCTCTTGGACTTCATATAAGTCTTGTATGCCGCTAAAAGAGAAATGAAAAGAGTGAATAATTGAAATCCCAAATGTCATTTAACGTAACATTCAACTTCGTTTTCTGAAGGGCCACTGGGTCATCAGTATGATTTTCGAAATTATAGCTGTTATGTGTTTACCCTCAGTAAATAAAGTTCATTCATTCATTCTGTACTTCCTGACTATTAAATTTGCATGTACATGCATATCATAGTACGATTAAGCCAGTAGAATTAAGTAGCATGAAATATGATGTCCTCATAATTACCTTGTAACTGTAACACATTTCAGGGACACTTGTCTTCTCCCTTGTATTTGTAGTACAGCTGGTCTTTCATAAGGTGAAAGACCATTAAGTTGTGGTCTGAATCATCACTAAAAATAAAGTACCGTTAAGTGAGTGTTAAAGAATGGACGCGAGTGCCATAAAGGGCGACGTTAAAACATAAGAAAACAAATCTCTTGGAGATTTATATCCTTTCAATAGCAATTATGACTGGTAAATAGATCCCCAAAAGTTAATTAACCTGTTATTTCAGAATTCCTAATGACAGTATTTAAATTCTTATCCCCCCCCCCCTCCCTTTCTTCCTGCATAACAATTGATGACTTACCCCCTATATGCACTAGCCTCCCCCTCTAAATAATGACTAGCTGGCAGGGCAACTCGTATGATATAAAAATCGAAGCATCCTCTGTAGAACTGATACCGTACTTCTGATATGGCTAGAATTTTTTTCCAGGAATCCCTAGGTTATTAAGGCGCGGCTTGATGCAAATGATCAAAACCTATATTTTGAAACCATTTGCATTAGATTCGGCACGTGAAATTCGACGCCTAAACCGAGCCTAAGAGGTATAATTGTAATTTCATAAAAATAGCTCACCTTTCCTGTACTTTCAGCATTGAATTCGCGTCCTTCGTGCCAGCCAATTTTTTAAACTGCGAGCGTACATCATTCTACAAGGAAACAAATAATCCCCACTAACTTGAATAAATTTTAAAGCTACAATTAAAGTTACGTATGTTCAATGTAAGCTTACGTTTGATCGACCATCAATCAACGTTATCGCATATCGATATCGTTTCGTAAGAATGTACAGGACAAGAATGTATATTGTATAAATTATATAAGAGACTTGAATTTTAAAGTAGTTGTTCTCGTAGTCCAAGGTAGGTCGAGGTACTCTACGTATTACATTCACAAATTGTCACTGGCCCTTACATGGATAACTAAAAAAGAGGATTGTCATCCAGTGCACCATAAAATCCACGTACACAAAGCGAGAACACATTTTAGGCGGGAAAATCCAACTCTTTACCGGTTCACTGATAATAACTTGACCATGTTGACTTATATTTGTACATTGTACAAAAATATATTAATTGATAATCTGCTTACAAATCACTTTTAATAAATACTTTTACTTACGCTACATAATCTTGGGACACGCATCCTTCCGCTGCCTGTTTGTCTTACTCTGCTTGGAGCCGAAACTACCTTGGCACTCAGTACATCGACTTTCTCGGATAAGGTTTTCATTGTGGCCTCATCTTTCTTGTGAATTTCCTCCAGTTTTTTACGAAGTTCCCGATTCTCATTCACTACTTCGTCAAGAAGGAGAACATAGCGGTCACTCAAAGAAATTTGTTCAGCCATGGCAAGAATATGTTATAAGACAAAAATGGTACAAATGATACAGCTATTAATCGAGCGCGAAGAAAAGCAAATGAGTCAAAGGTCGAGAAATCTGATATTTACATTTATGTACACTTCAATTTTAGGCGGGAAGTACGTTCATTGGTTTACTTTAATAACCATGGATCTTGTTACTCCGTGGATAACATTCTACTTGGGGGGGGGGGGGGGGGGGGTTAGTAGGAAGGGAAGAAAAAACTTGTATAGCCTATAGCCTCCATTAAATTATAATATGACTATTTAGATTACAATTTTTTTTTACCAAAATAGGAGAATTTTTCCTGAATATATTCTTGAAATTCCTCAAACAATTAAAAACGTGCCCTGTTCAATATTATTCTTACTAGGGGTATGAGAGTTGCTGTGCTTGCGCCCGCGAACATATAAGACCAGCATACATTTGGAATATAGCGCGAACAACTCCTTATACAATATTTATGTTCGATTGAGCTCCTTGTTCTTGTTGTATTGTTGGCTAAAATGGCACATTTTAGCCTAAACCTCTTGACGAGTGACGCACTTGTCTCCAGGGGAATTCAGCAAGTCACGGAGAATGATCGATCGACCACATCAGCCAAACAGAGACGTCTGTCAAGGCCAAATACCAGAGAAGAATTACGAATCAAGCAACAACGAAGAAGAAAGCTCAAAAGGCAACGTGAACGAAAAATGTCAAAGAAAGAGAAATTAAACTATGTACGTCAGAAAATAGCAAAGAAGTTGGAAGAGGAAACACGTTCGATCAAAGAGAAGCTGGAAGAAAAGACAAAGGACGCCAATGAGTATAGTAAAAGAGCTTTTTATTTTTGGAAAATTTGGCGCCAAGAGCAAACCAGACAGAATATAAAATCCTCGTAAGTCTTTAAAACGTTATCATAATGTTTACCTCAGTTTGTTCTGACAAAACCAAGCGTAACATTATCCTTAATGAGAGGAAGCGCATAAATCAACGATGTTCTACCAATGCTGCCCAAGTAAAACACAACCAAGAGTTCGACAGCATCCTCGCGCTCAATGGGTACTCCCATGCCACCATCGAGAGCACATACCCTCAACCCATGAACCCAAGACGACAACAACTCCACCAACAACCATCGTCACAACAACAACAGCAGCAACAACAACAAACCGATCCCAATCAAGTTTCCAACGAAACCCGCATGGAATACCTATACTTCAAAATTCCATATATCAACGACGATCTCAATTCCAAAATCAGACGGCTGTTCAAGAAAGAAGAGCTTCCAGTCCGAATTACACACAAGACAGCATCCCTCCGCCAAACCCTCAAAACCAAGACAAAAATGCAACAATGCACCCGAAATGGATGTCCTATGGCAAACACCAACCTTTGTCTCATCAAAAACACCGTTTACGAGATCACATGCGTGAAATGCGACGACACCTACATCGGCAGTTGTATCAGGCCTCTACACGACAGAATAAAAGAACACCTCAACTCAAGCGCCTCTTCATTCTACAAACATCTAACCAACTGCTTGGACAGACCAGGAGACAGGAAGTTTTCCGTCAAAATACTGGACAGAAACAATGATCCTGTTAACTTAAGACTACTCGAAGCTTCTCACATTCACAGCAAAAAACCTAAAATCAACTCGCGTGACGAATGTAGCGAACTAAAAGAGCTGCTATTTTAGCTCCTTTGTTTCCTTAATTGTTTACATTCCGTTCACTTCCTTTGTTCTCCACTCTATATAACTCACTGTGTATATGTAAATTCTATCTCCTGATGATGTCGGCGTCCGACGAAAGCTCGAGAAGAAAGGAAAATAAAAACCTTTTACAGTAGTGTATGGCCCCAAATCTCAAATCTCAACTTATTTATTAATCATGCTACTGAAGGACAACTTCAATACCTCAGTTTGTTTTGTTTCATTTCTCACTCTAAAATGAAAAATTCTTAAAATAAGTAAGCTTATGAATCTTGAACTACTGTCCTTTGGCAAGCACAGAAATCTATTAAAATTTAAGAATGTTAGTCTTAAAATAACCTGAAATAAAAAAGTCTTAAATCCAGATTTCTGCAAGAGGAAAGTAAGCTTAATTCCATATTCATAAGCTTACTTAGTTTAAGAAATCTTCATTTCAGAACTTGGATATGTGTGGCTCCTTAAAGTAATTAATAGAGAATATTATCTAGTTCTTGATAGCCATGATTATATGAAATAAATAGTGCTATTTGACATCATGTTGTAAACATATATAGCTTGTACTCATGATTTTTCCTCTGCGAATTTAAAGATTACCACGTCAAATAGAGAGAGAGAACATAAAGAGTAGGACCTGTACGACAGAAGAAGCATTGGGTGAAGGCAGATTTGGTTACTGTAAAAAAAAGTGTTATAGAGGAAAAGTAGTTGCTGTAAAATATTTTAAGGATGCATCATTAATGGCAGTACACAATGAAGCAGCAAACATCAATGCATTAGATCATCCAGGTAAGTTATTTCTGTTCATAACTGTTCACCAGTAGAATGAATACTTGTAATAGTGGGTGGTGTAGTGGTTAACTACTCCCCTCTCACTTTACTACTACTCTGATCATGTCAGGGCCTTGGGATTGATCATATGTGAATTGAGTTTGTTTGATGTGTTGTTCTCTCATGAGGGTTTTTTGCCGGGTTCTTTATTTTCTTCCCTTTGTAGAAATCAACATCTGAGTTGAGTGTTAAGTTGTAAATATAGAATGTAGTGGTAGGTGGTAGTACATGTGGAGCGAACCACACGGAAGAGCACAATATGGGGAGTGATAGTTGTAAAATATTGTATATAATAATGGTTTATCAATGGGGGGGGGGGGGGGGGAGACTAGAAGCCATACATACATACATACATACATACATACATACATACATACATACATACATACATACATACATACATACATACATACATACATACATACATACATACATACATACATACATACATACATACATACATACATACATACATACATACATACATACATACATACATACATACATACATACATACATACATACATACATACATACATACATACATACATACATACATACATACATACATACATACATACATACATACATACATACATACATACATAAATACATACATATATATCAATGTTGGTTTTTTAAAGTGAGTTTTTAATATATTAAGGGAGGGTTCATTATTTTTCCAGATGTTGGGCTATTATGATTTGAATTGTTTTCCTTACCGGTTCATTTTTCCTGGCCCTCCTCATGAGATATCATGAAACCATGGTGAAATACCATGACCCCCATTACCATTCCCACTATCTTGTTTAACTTTATAACCTCCTCTTCTAAAATGGCTGATTCAAGCATTTTTTGTGTCTCAACATTTAGCAATTTATGACATTAAAATTATAATAAATAAAAACTAAATTTTATTTTCAAAAAATAAATTACTAAAAGAATACAAGAATTACTAAAAGAATACAGGGATATTTACTGACATTTTTTGATGCCCCTCCCCCCTTATACCTGGTTCAAGCTTTTGGGAAAGTTTCCATAGCCCCCCAAAAAACTACTCCAGAAAAGTCATTACTCCCTTCCCTCAAAATTATTATACCCCCTCCCCCTGGATAAATTATGATCCATCCCTAACTGACTTCTTTTTTTTAGATTTGCCATATGTATTTGGAGTTTGTACAAAACAAAAGCCTTATCTTCTTGTAATGGAATATTATGGTATTAATGGAACTTCACTTACCATTGCACAAGCCTTGGAAGTGAACTTGCTTTCAGACCAAGTTGAGTGGGCTGAAGTGTTGCTTAATTGTTCTAGAGCAATTGCTTATATGCACAGTAAGAGTAAGATACATTGTGATTTGAAGGCAGATAATATCACATTGCAAGATGTTGATGGGAAGGCTCTCCCAGTGATAATAGATTTTGGAAAAATGAAAAATATTTGTGATGCTAAATTGAAGAAACTTTCTTTGAAAGACCAAGAGCTCTATCGAAAGCACCACAAGCATGTTGCACCAGAAATTGTGAGGGGTACTCATCCCCCCTCACCAGCAGCTGATGTGTATGCTTTTGGGTTAGTTATTTCACTGGTATGTCACTATAATAAGTTTGAAAAACTTCGGTTGATAGCTGTGAAATGCATACATGGAACCCCAGAAAAGCGACCAAGCATGGGCACTGTTATCGACATTCTTATTAATGTGTGCACTAACCACCAGAAAAGTTAATTGCTAAGTTTGAATTAGGTGATAATTTGAGACTTGAATATAGAGTTTTGCTCACTGTGATTATGAGGTTTGCCAAAGTTTGCCAGAAGGGAAGTAATACCAAAACATTTTTTATCCTGATTTGCATATTATCTGCTTTACAAGTCTAAAATTTTACTAAAACAATTACTCACGTCAGGCTCAGCGAATGTGGTGAATATTTGCCATGACTACGTCTCAGTAAATATTCACCAATATTCACTGTTCCTTTATTGATGGTGATGATAATTGTTACATTTATAAGAATATTTTATATTATCAGCTTGCAAGGAATGGAAATATAAACAAACAAGTGTTTTAATCAGGATTATCTACAGATTCATTGATTAAATTATGCTTAAACTATGAGCTAAAATTTCTAACAAATGGACTTACTATGTATCTTTCTTGTCCATTGTCATTTTTAAATATAGCAAAGGAACATTTTGAGTGTACTTTTTGTATGGGTAAAAAACTTGAGGGGCCACCAGGAAATGTTTTGTTCTTATGAGCAACAATAAGAGGGTTAAAATCAGCGAAGATTGTGTCATTAGATGGCAGATACCATGTCACACATGCAAATAAATTATTCTTGTACTCTCTATTTACAACTAATGAATGGGAAAAATGGTAGTCAACTGTTCCAAATGTCAGATTATAATTCTCATTAACACTGCCATCCTGTCGTGGCCATGATGCAACAATTCCAGCTGAATGTTTACTTCTGTACTCTCGCTTTGACCCAAACTCCATGCCATATATACTTATGGTACCGTATTTATTCACAGATCTGCTTAGTTGACTTAAAAGTACTTCATTGGGAAGCATAAAATTATAAACATCCAATAAGATTTCTGCATCTTCCTCACTGAAACAGCTTTGTACATACTTTGAAGGGAGTGTAGTGGCTGAACTGTTGGACCAGTCTACATTTCTTAGTGGTAGTGAAGGAGCTATTTCGTAATACTGCAAGAGCGTTGAGAAGGGCTTTGGAAATGTTTCTACTTCATTTTCCGAGGATCCCTGCATAGAGGATATTATGTGTTGAAATGATGAACTAAATTCACTGGGCAAAGCAATACTATCAAGAAAGCGTGAGGTCGTAAGTTTTCTCATCAGTTGTAATTCGATGGATCTGTTGTTAGAAACTACATTGCCTAAAATTCCATTGTACCGCTCAAAACTAAAACACCAAAAACTGTGAATAGGACCATAATCCATTATAACTTCCTTCAGATGGCAGTGGAGATGCATGTTTGGTCACAGGGAACCCGGCTTCGATACGTAGGCTTTAAATATGTATAGCATTTTTAATTTATTGACGCGGGTTCCCTGTGTCTTTAACTCAAGGAACATATTTTCCTGTGTGTTTCCTGTGGTGTAAATTGAAACCTCAACGGCCGTGATCATTCTGTAACCGGATTAACGTAATAGTGTAACGCACTAGTTTAGTAACAGTCAAATAGACTTTGGGGGGTCGGAGTTTGGGGATTTTGAGCACGGATTCGGACTGGGCGGACGATTCTGGCCCTACATGGTCACGTTTATTTTGTGAAAATTCGCACTCCTTGCCTGGTTCTGGGGGCCGCGCTTGCGCAGCTGCAAAGATGGGCACTTTGGGGGGTCGGAGTTTGGGGATTTTGAGCACGGATTCGGACTGGGCGGACGATTCTGGCCCTACATGGTCACGTTTATTTTGTGAAAATTCGGCCTCCTTGCCCGGTTCTGGGGGCCGCGCATGCGCAGCAGCAAAGATGGGCACTTTGGGGGGTCGGAGTTTGGGGATTTTGAGCACGGATTCGGACTGGGCGGACGATTCTGGCCCTACATGGTCACGTTTATTTTGTGAAAATTCGGCCTCCTTGCCTGGTTCTGGGGGCCGCGCATGCGCAGCAGCAAAGATGGGCACTTCGGGGGGTCGGAGTTTGGGGATTTTGAGCACGGATTCGGACTGGGCGGACGATTCTGGCCCTACATGGTCACGTTTATTTTGTGAAAATTCGCACTCCTTGCCTGGTTCTGGGGGCCGCGCATGCGCAGCTGCAAAGATGGGCACTTTGGGGGGTCGGAGTTTGGGGATTTTGAGCACGGATTCGGACTGGGCGGACGATTCTGGCCCTACATGGTCACGTTTATTTTGTGAAAATTCGCACTCCTTGCCCGGTTCTGGGGGCCGCGCATGCGCAGCTGCAAAGATGGGCACTTTGGGGGGTCGGAGTTTGGGGATTTTGAGCACGGATTCGGACTGGGCGGACGATTCTGGCCCTACATGGTCACGTTTATTTTGTGAAAATTCGCACTCCTTGCCTGGTTCTGGGGGCCGCGCGTGCGCAGCTGCAAAGATGGGCACTTTGGGGGGTCGGAGTTTGGGGATTTTGAGCACGGATTCGGACTGGGCGGACGATTCTGGCCCTACATGGTCACGTTTATTTTGTGAAAATTCGCACTCCTTGCCTGGTTCTGGGGGCCGCGCAAGCGCAGCTGCAAAGATGGGCACTTTGGGGGGTCGGAGTTTGGGGATTTTGAGCACGGATTCGGACTGGGCGGACGATTCTGGCCCTACATGGTCACGTTTATTTTGTGAAAATTCGCACTCCTTGCCTGGTTCTGGGGGCCGCGTATGCGCAGCTGCAAAGATGGGCACTTTGGGGGGTCGGAGTTTGGGGATTTTGAGCTCGGATTCGGACTGGGCGGACGATTCTGGCCCTACATGGTCACATTTATTTTGTGAAAATTCGGCCTCCTTGCCCGGTTCTGGGGGCCGCGCATGCGCAGCAGCAAAGATGGGCACTTTGGGGGGTCGGAGTTTGGGGATTTTGAGCACGGATTCGGACTGGGCGGACGATTCTGGCCCTACATGGTCACGTTTATTTTGTGAACATTCGCACTCCTTGCCTGGCTCTGGGGGCCGCGCATGCGCAGCTGCAAAGATGGGCACTTTGGGGGGTCGGAGTTTGGGGATTTTGAGCACGGATTCGGACTGGGCGGACGATTCTGGCCCTACATGGTCACGTTTATTTTGTGAAAATTCGCACTCCTTGCCTGGTTCTGGGGGCCGCGCATGCGCAGCTGCAAAGATGGGCACTTTGGGGGATCGGAGTTTGGGGATTTTGAGCACGGATTCGGACTGGGTGGACGATTCTGGCCCTACATGGTCACGTTTATTTTGTGAAAATTCGGCCTCCTTGCCCGGTTCTGGGGGCCGCGCATGCGCAGCAGCAAAGATGGGCACTTTGGGGGGTCGGAGTTTGGGGATTTTGAGAACGGATTCGGACTGGGCGGACGATTCTGGCCCTACATGGTCACGTTTATTTTGTGAAAATTCGGCCTCCTTGCCCGGTTCTGGGGGCCGCGCATGCGCAGCTGCAAAGATGGGCACTTTGGGGGGTCGGAGTTTGGGGATTTTGAGCACGGATTCGGACTGGGCGGACGATTCTGGCCCTACATGGTCACGTTTATTTTGTGAAAATTCGCACTCCTTGCCTGGTTCTGGGGGCCGCGCGTGCTTAGCTGCAAAGATAGGCACTTTGGGGGGTCGGAGTTGGGGAATTTTGAGCACGGATTCAGACTGGGCGGACGATTCTGGCCCTACATGGTCACGTTTATTTTGTGAAAATTCGCACTCCTTGCCTGGTTCTGGGGGCCGCGCATGCGCAGCTGCAAAGATGGGCACTTTGGGGGATCGGAGTTTGGGGATTTTGAGCACGGATTCGGACTGGGTGGACGATTCTGGCCCTACATGGTCACGTTTATTTTGTGAAAATTCGGCCTCCTTGCCTGGTTCTGGGGGCCGCGCATGCGCAGCTGCAAAGATGGGCACTTTGGGGGATCGGAGTTTGGGGATTTTGAGCACGGATTCGGACTGGGTGGACGATTCTGGCCCTACATGGTCACGTTTATTTTGTGAAAATTCGGCCTCCTTGCCCGGTTCTGGGGGCCGCGCATGCGCAGCAGCAAAGATGGGCACTTTGGGGGGTCGGAGTTTGGGGATTTTGAGAACGGATTCGGACTGGGCGGACGATTCTGGCCCTACATGGTCACGTTTATTTTGTGAAAATTCGGCCTCCTTGCCCGGTTCTGGGGGCCGCGCATGCGCAGCTGCAAAGATGGGCACTTTGGGGGGTCGGAGTTTGGGGATTTTGAGCACGGATTCGGACTGGGCGGACGATTCTGGCCCTACATGGTCACGTTTATTTTGTGAAAATTCGCACTCCTTGCCTGGTTCTGGGGGCCGCGCGTGCTTAGCTGCAAAGATAGGCACTTTGGGGGGTCGGAGTTGGGGAATTTTGAGCACGGATTCGGACTGGGCGGACGATTCTGGCCCTACATGGTCACGTTTATTTTGTGAAAATTCGCACTCCTTGCCTGGTTCTGGGGGCCGCGCATGCGCAGCTGCAAAGATGGGCACTTTGGGGGATCGGAGTTTGGGGATTTTGAGCACGGATTCGGACTGGGTGGACGATTCTGGCCCTACATGGTCACGTTTATTTTGTGAAAATTCGGCCTCCTTGCCCGGTTCTGGGGGCCGCGCATGCGCAGCAGCAAAGATGGGCACTTTGGGGGGTCGGAGTTTGGGGATTTTGAGAACGGATTCGGACTGGGCGGACGATTCTGGCCCTACATGGTCACGTTTATTTTGTGAAAATTCGGCCTCCTTGCCCGGTTCTGGGGGCCGCGCATGCGCAGCAGCAAAGATGGGCACTTTGGGGGGTCGGAGTTTGGGGATTTTGAGCACGGAATCCGATTGCCCAGACGATTCTGGCCCTACATGGTCACGTTTATTTTGTGAAAATTCGGCCTCCTTGCCCGGTTCTGGGGGCCGCGCATGCGCAGCAGCAAAGATGGGCACTTTGGGGGGTCGGAGTTTGGGGATTTTGAGCACGGATTCGGACTGGGCGGACGATTCTGGCCCTACATGGTCACGTTTATTTTGTGAAAATTCGGCCTCCTTGCCTGGTTCTGGGGGCCGCGCATGCGCAGCAGCAAAGATGGGCACTTCGGGGGGTCGGAGTTTGGGGATTTTGAGCACGGATTCGGACTGGGCGGACGATTCTGGCCCTACATGGTCACGTTTATTTTGTGAAAATTCGCACTCCTTGCCTGGTTCTGGGGGCCGCGCATGCGCAGCTGCAAAGATGGGCACTTTGGGGGGTCGGAGTTTGGGGATTTTGAGCACGGATTCGGACTGGGCGGACGATTCTGGCCCTACATGGTCACGTTTATTTTGTGAAAATTCGCACTCCTTGCCCGGTTCTGGGGGCCGCGCATGCGCAGCTGCAAAGATGGGCACTTTGGGGGGTCGGAGTTTGGGGATTTTGAGCACGGATTCGGACTGGGCGGACGATTCTGGCCCTACATGGTCACGTTTATTTTGTGAAAATTCGCACTCCTTGCCTGGTTCTGGGGGCCGCGCGTGCTTAGCTGCAAAGATAGGCACTTTGGGGGGTCGGAGTTGGGGAATTTTGAGCACGGATTCGGACTGGGCGGACGATTCTGGCCCTACATGGTCACGTTTATTTTGTGAAAATTTGGCCTCCTTGCCCGGTTCTGGGGGCCGCGCATGCGCAGCTGCAAAGATGGGCACTTTGGGGGGTCGGAGTTTGGGGATTTTGAGCACGGATTCGGACTGGGCGGACGATTCTGGCCCTACATGGTCACGTTTATTTTGTGAAAATTCGCACTCCTTGCCTGGTTCTGGGGGCCGCGCAAGCGCAGCTGCAAAGATGGGCACTTTGGGGGGTCGGAGTTTGGGGATTTTGAGCACGGATTCGGACTGGGCGGACGATTCTGGCCCTACATGGTCACGTTTATTTTGTGAAAATTCGCACTCCTTGCCTGGTTCTGGGGGCCGCGCATGCGCAGCTGCAAAGATGGGCACTTTGGGGGGTCGGAGTTTGGGGATTTTGAGCACGGATTCGGACTGGGCGGACGATTCTGGCCCTACATGGTCACGTTTATTTTGTGAAAATTCGCACTCCTTGCCTGGTTCTGGGGGCCGCGCAAGCGCAGCTGCAAAGATGGGCACTTTGGGGGGTCGGAGTTTGGGGATTTTGAGCACGGATTCGGACTGGGCGGACGATTCTGGCCCTACATGGTCACGTTTATTTTGTGAAAATTCGCACTCCTTGCCTGGTTCTGGGGGCCGCGCATGCGCAGCTGCAAAGATGGGCACTTTGGGGGGTCGGAGTTTGGGGATTTTGAGCACGGATTCGAACTGGCCGGACGATTCTGGCCCTACATGGTCACGTTTATTTTGTGAAAATTCGGCCTCCTTGACCGGGTCTGGGGGCAGCGCATGCGCAGCAGCAAAGATGGGCACTTTGGGGTTCGGAGTTTGGGGATTTAGAGCACGGAATCCGATTGCCCAGACGATTCTGGCCCTACATGGTCACGTTTATTTTGTGAAAATTCGGCCTCCTTGCCCGGTTCTGGGGGCCGCGCATGCGCAGCAGCAAAGATGGGCACTTTGGGGGGTCGGAGTTTGGGGATTTTGAGCACGGAATCCGATTGCCCAGACGATTCTGGCCCTACATGGTCACGTTTATTTTGTGAAAATTCGCACTCCTTGCCTGGTTCTGGGGGCCGCGCATGCGCAGCTGCAAAGATGGGCACTTTGGGGGGTCGGAGTTTGGGGATTTTGAGCACGGATTCGGACTGGGCGGACGATTCTGGCCCTACATGGTCACGTTTATTTTGTGAAAATTCGGCCTCCTTGCCCGGTTCTGGGGGCCGCGCATGCGCAGCAGCAAAGATGGGCACTTTGGGGGGTCGGAGTTTGGGGATTTTGAGCACGGAATCCGATTGCCCAGACGATTCTGGCCCTACATGGTCACGTATATTTTGTGAAAATTCGGCCTCCTTGCCCGGTTGTGGGGGCCGCGCATGCGCAGCAGCAAAGATGGGCACTTTGGGGTTCGGAGTTTTGGGATTTTGAGCACGGATTCGGACTGGGCGGACGATTCTGGCCCTACATGGTCACGTTTATTTTGTGAAAATTCGCACTCCTTGCCTGGTTCTGGGGGCCGCGCATGCGCAGCTGCAAAGATGGGCACTTTAGGGGGTCGGAGTTTGGGGATTTTGAGCACGGATTCGGACTGGGCGGACGATTCTGGCCCTACATGGTCACTTTTTATTTTGTGAAAATTCGCACTCCTTGCCGGGTTCTGGGGGCCGCGCATGCGCAGCTGCAAAGATGGGCACTTTGGGGGGTCGGAGTTTGGGGATTTTGAGCACGGATTCGGACTGGGCGGACGATTCTGGCCCTACATGGTCACGTTTATTTTGTGAAAATTCGCACTCCTTGCCTGGTTCTGGGGGCCGCGCATGCGCAGCTACAAAGATGGGCACTTTGGGGGGTCGGAGTTTGGGGATTTTGAGCACGGATTCGGACTGGGCGGACGATTCTGGCCCTACATGGTCACGTTTATTTTGTGAAAATTCGCACTCCTTGCCTGGTTCTGGGGGCCGCGCATGCGCAGCTGCAAAGATGGGCACTTTGGGGGGTCGGAGTTTGGGGATTTTGAGCACGGATTCGGACTGGGCGGACGATTCTGGCCCTACATGGTCACGTTTATTTTGTGAAAATTCGGCCTCCTTGCCCGGTTCTGGGGGCCGCGCATGCGCAGCAGCAAAGATAGGCACTTTGGGGGGTCGGAGTTTGGGTATTTGGAGCACGGATTCGGACTGGGCGGACGATTCTGGCCCTACATGGTCACGTTTATTTTGTGAAAATTCGCACTCCTTGCCTGGTTCTGGGGGCCGCGCATGCTCAGCTGCAAAGATTGGCACTTTGGGGAGTCGGAGTTTGGGAATTTTGAGCACGGATTCGGACTGGGCGGACGATTCTGGCCCTACATGGTCACGTTTATTTTGTGAAAATTCGCACTCCTTGCCTGGTTCTGGGGGCCGCGCATGCGCAGCTGCAAAGATGGGCACTTTGGGGGGTCGGAGTTTGGGGATTTTGAGCACGGATTCGGACTGGGCGGACGATTCTGGCCCTACATGGTCACGTTTATTTTGTGAAAATTCGGCCTCCTTGCCCAGTTCTGGGGGCCGCGCATGCGCAGCAGCAAAGATGGGCACTTTGGGGGGTCGGAGTTTGGGGATTTTGAGCACGGATTCGGACTGACCGGACGATTCTAGCCCTACATGGTCACGTTTATTTTGTGAAAATTCGCACTCCTTGCCTGGTTCTGGGGGCCGCGCATGCGCAGCTGCAAAGATGGGCACTTTGGGGGGTCGGAGTTTGGGGATTTTGAGCACGGATTCGGACTGGGCGGACGATACTGGCCCTACATGGTCACGTTTATTTTGTGAAAATTCGCACTCCTTGCCTGGTTCTGGGGGCCGCGCATGCGCAGCTGCAAAGATGGGCACTTTGGGGGGTCGGAGTTTGGGGATTTTGAGCACGGATTCGGACTGGGCGGACGATTCTGGCCCTACATGGTCACGTTTATTTTGTGAAAATTCGCACTCCTTGCCTGGTTCTGGGGGCCGCGCATGCGCAGCTGCAAAGATGGGCACTTTGGGGGGTCGGAGTTTGGGGATTTTGAGCACGGATTCGGACTGGGCGGACGATTCTGGCCCTACATGGTCACGTTTATTTTGTGAAAATTCGGCCTCCTTGCCCGGTTCTGGGGGCCGCGCATGCGCAGCAGCAAAGATGGGCACTTTGGGGGGGTCGGAGTTTGGGGATTTTGAGCACGGAATCCGATTGCCCAGACGATTCTGGCCCTACATGGTCACGTTTATTTTGTGAAAATTCGGCCTCCTTGCCCGGTTCTGGGGGCCGCGCATGCGCAGCAGCAAAGATGGGCATTTTGGGGGGTCGGAGTTTGAGGATTTTGAGCACGGAATCCGATTCCCCAGACGATTCTGGCCCTACATGGTCACGTTTATTTTGTGAAAATTCTGCCTCCTTGCCCGGTTCTGGGGGCTGCGCATGCGCAGCAGCAAAGATGGGCACTTTGGGGGGTCGGAGTTTGGGGATTTTGAGCACGGATTCGGACTGGGCGGACGATTCTGGCCCTACATGGTCACGTTTATTTTGTGAAAATTCGCACTCCTTGCCTGGTTCTGGGGGCCGCGCATGCGCAGCTGCAAAGATGGGCACTTTGGGGATCGGAGTTTGGGGATTTTGAGCACGGATTCGGACTGGGCGGACGATTCTGGCCCTACATGGTCACGTTTATTTTGTGAAAATTCGCACTCCTTGCCTGGTTCTGGGGGCCGCGCATGCGCAGCTGCAAAGATGAGCACTTTGGGGGGTCGGAGTTTGGGGATTTTGAGCACGGATTCGGACTGGGCGGACGATTCTGGCCCTACATGGTCACGTTTATTTTGTGAAAATTCGCACTCCTTGCCTGGTTCTGGGGGCCGCGCATGCGCAGCTGCAAAGATGGGCACTTTGGGGGGTCGGAGTTTGGGGATTTTGAGCACGGATTCGGACTGGGCGGACGATTCTGGCCCTACATGGTCACGTTTATTTTGTGAAAATTCGCACTCCTTGCCTGGTTCTGGGGGCCGCGCATGCGCAGCTGCAAAGATGGGCACTTTGGGGGGTCGGAGTTTGGGGATTTTGAGCACGGATTCGGACTGGGCGGACGATTCTGGCCCTACATGGTCACGTTTATTTTGTGAAAATTCGGCCTCCTTGCCCGGTTCTGGGGGCCGCGCATACGCAGCAGCAAAGATGGGCACTTTGGGGGGGTCGGAGTTTGGGGATTTTGAGCACGGAATCCGATTGCCCAGACGATTCTGGCCCTACATGGTCACGTTTATTTTGTGAAAATTCGGCCTCCTTGCCCGGTTCTGGGGGCCGCGCATGCGCAGCAGCAAAGATGGGCACTTTGGGGGGTCGGAGTTTGGGGATTTTGAGCACGGAATCCGATTCCCCAGACGATTCTGGCCCTACATGGTCACGTTTATTTTGTGAAAATTCGGCCTCCTTGCCCGGTTCTGGGGGCCGCGCATGCGCAGCAGCAAAGATGGGCACTTTGGGGGGTCGGAGTTTGGGGATTTTGAGCACGGATTCGGATTGGGCGGACGATTCTGGCCCTACATGGTCACGTTTATTTTGTGAAAATTCGCACTCCTTGCCTGGTTCTGGGGGCCGCGCATGCGCAGCTGCAAAGATGGGCACTTTGGGGATCGGAGTTTGGGGATTTTGAGCACGGATTCGGACTGGGCGGACGATTCTGGCCCTACATGGTCACGTTTATTTTGTGAAAATTCGCACTCCTTGCCTGGTTCTGGGGGCCGCGCATGCGCAGCTGCAAAGATGGGCACTTTGGGGGGTCGGAGTTTGGGGATTTTGAGCACGGATTCGGACTGGGCGGACGATTCTGGCCCTACATGGTCACGTTTATTTTGTGAAAATTCGCACTCCTTGCCTGGTTCTGGGGGCCGCGCATGCGCAGCTGCAAAGATGGGCACTTTGGGGGGTCGGAGTTTGGGGATTTTGAGCACGGATTCGGACTGGGCGGACGATTCTGGCCCTACATGGTCACGTTTATTTTGTGAAAATTCGCACTCCTTGCCTGGTTCTGGGGGCCGCGCATGCGCAGCTGCAAAGATGGGCACTTTGGGGGGTCGGAGTTTGGGGATTTTGAGCACGGATTCGGACTGGGCGGACGATTCTGGCCCTACATGGTCACGTTTATTTTGTGAAAATTCGGCCTCCTTGCCCGGTTCTGGGGGCCGCGCATGCGCAGCTGCAAAGATGGGCACTTTGGGGGGGTCGGAGTTTGGGGATTTTGAGCACGGATTCGGACTGGGCGGACGATTCTGGCCCTACATGGTCACGTTTATTTTGTGAAAATTCGCACTCCTTGCCTGGTTCTGGGGGCCGCGCATGCGCAGCTGCAAAGATGGGCACTTTGGGGGGTCGGAGTTTGGGGATTTTGAGCACGGATTCGGACTGGGCGGACGATTCTGGCCCTACATGGTCACGTTTATTTTGTGAAAATTCGGCCTCCTTGCCCGGTTCTGGGGGCCGCGCATGCGCAGCTGCAAAGATGGGCACTTTGGGGGGGTCGGAGTTTGGGGATTTTGAGCACGGAATCCGATTGCCCAGACGATTCTGGCCCTACATGGTCACGTTTATTTTGTGAAAATTCGGCCTCCTTGCCCGGTTCTGGGGGCCGCGCATGCCCAGCAGCAAAGATGGGCACTTTGGGGGGTCGGAGTTTGGGGATTTTGAGCACGGAATCCGATTCCCCAGACGATTCTGGCCCTACATGGTCACGTTTATTTTGTGAAAATTCGGCCTCCTTGCCCGGTTCTGGGGGCCGCGCATGCGCAGCAGCAAAGATGGGCACTTTGGGGGGTCGGAGTTTGGGGATTTTGAGCACGGATTCGGACTGGGCGGACGGTTCTGGCCCTACATGGTCACGTTTATTTTGTGAAAATTCGGCCTCCTTGCCCGGTTCTGGGGGCCGCGCATGCGCAGCAGCAAAGATGGGCACTTTGGGGGGGTCGGAGTTTGGGGATTTTGAGCACGGAATCCGATTGCCCAGACGATTCTGGCCCTACATGGTCACGTTTATTTTGTGAAAATTCGGCCTCCTTGGCCGGTTCTGGGGGCCGCGCATGCGCAGCAGCAAAGATGGGCATTTTGGGGGGTCGGAGTTTGAGGATTTTGAGCACGGAATCCGATTCCCCAGACGATTCTGGCCCTACATGGTCACGTTTATTTTGTGAAAATTCGGCCTCCTTGCCCGGTTCTGGGGGCCGCGCATGCGCAGCAGCAAAGATGGGCACTTTGGGGGGTCGGAGTTTGGGGATTTTGAGCACGGATTCGGACTGGGCGGACGATTCTGGCCCTACATGGTCACGTTTATTTTGTGAAAATTCGCACTCCTTGCCTGGTTCTGGGGGCCGCGCATGCGCAGCTGCAAAGATGGGCACTTTGGGGATCGGAGTTTGGGGATTTTGAGCACGGATTCGGACTGGGCGGACGATTCTGGCCCTACATGGTCACGTTTATTTTGTGAAAATTCGCACTCCTTGCCTGGTTCTGGGGGCCGCGCATGCGCAGCTGCAAAGATGAGCACTTTGGGGGGTCGGAGTTTGGGGATTTTGAGCACGGATTCGGACTGGGCGGACGATTCTGGCCCTACATGGTCACGTTTATTTTGTGAAAATTCGCACTCCTTGCCTGGTTCTGGGGGCCGCGCATGCGCAGCTGCAAAGATGGGCACTTTGGGGGGTCGGAGTTTGGGGATTTTGAGCACGGATTCGGACTGGGCGGACGATTCTGGCCCTACATGGTCACGTTTATTTTGTGAAAATTCGCACTCCTTGCCTGGTTCTGGGGGCCGCGCATGCGCAGCTGCAAAGATGGGCACTTTGGGGGGTCGGAGTTTGGGGATTTTGAGCACGGATTCGGACTGGGCGGACGATTCTGGCCCTACATGGTCACGTTTATTTTGTGAAAATTCGGCCTCCTTGCCCGGTTCTGGGGGCCGCGCATACGCAGCAGCAAAGATGGGCACTTTGGGGGGGTCGGAGTTTGGGGATTTTGAGCACGGAATCCGATTGCCCAGACGATTCTGGCCCTACATGGTCACGTTTATTTTGTGAAAATTCGGCCTCCTTGCCCGGTTCTGGGGGCCGCGCATGCGCAGCAGCAAAGATGGGCACTTTGGGGGGTCGGAGTTTGGGGATTTTGAGCACGGAATCCGATTCCCCAGACGATTCTGGCCCTACATGGTCACGTTTATTTTGTGAAAATTCGGCCTCCTTGCCCGGTTCTGGGGGCCGCGCATGCGCAGCAGCAAAGATGGGCACTTTGTGTGGTCGGAGTTTGGGGATTTTGAGCACGGATTCGGATTGGGCGGACGATTCTGGCCCTACATGGTCACGTTTATTTTGTGAAAATTCGCACTCCTTGCCTGGTTCTGGGGGCCGCGCATGCGCAGCTGCAAAGATGGGCACTTTGGGGATCGGAGTTTGGGGATTTTGAGCACGGATTCGGACTGGGCGGACGATTCTGGCCCTACATGGTCACGTTTATTTTGTGAAAATTCGCACTCCTTGCCTGGTTCTGGGGGCCGCGCATGCGCAGCTGCAAAGATGGGCACTTTGGGGGGTCGGAGTTTGGGGATTTTGAGCACGGATTCGGACTGGGCGGACGATTCTGGCCCTACATGGTCACGTTTATTTTGTGAAAATTCGCACTCCTTGCCTGGTTCTGGGGGCCGCGCATGCGCAGCTGCAAAGATGGGCACTTTGGGGGGTCGGAGTTTGGGGATTTTGAGCACGGATTCGGACTGGGCGGACGATTCTGGCCCTACATGGTCACGTTTATTTTGTGAAAATTCGCACTCCTTGCCTGGTTCTGGGGGCCGCGCATGCGCAGCTGCAAAGATGGGCACTTTGGGGGGTCGGAGTTTGGGGATTTTGAGCACGGATTCGGACTGGGCGGACGATTCTGGCCCTACATGGTCACGTTTATTTTGTGAAAATTCGGCCTCCTTGCCCGGTTCTGGGGGCCGCGCATGCGCAGCAGCAAAGATGGGCACTTTGGGGGGGTCGGAGTTTGGGGATTTTGAGCACGGAATCCGATTGCCCAGACGATTCTGGCCCTACATGGTCACGTTTATTTTGTGAAAATTCGGCCTCCTTGCCCGGTTCTGGGGGCCGCGCATGCGCAGCAGCAAAGATGGGCACTTTGGGGGGTCGGAGTTTGGGGATTTTGAGCACGGAATCCGATTCCCCAGACGATTCTGGCCCTACATGGTCACGTTTATTTTGTGAAAATTCGGCCTCCTTGCCCGGTTCTGGGGGCCGCGCATGCGCAGCAGCAAAGATGGGCACTTTGGGGGGTCGGAGTTTGGGGATTTTGAGCACGGATTCGGACTGGGCGGACGGTTCTGGCCCTACATGGTCACGTTTATTTTGTGAAAATTCGCACTCCTTGCCTGGTTCTGGGGGCCGCGCATGCGCAGCTGCAAAGATGGGCACTTTGGGGATCGGAGTTTGGGGATTTTGAGCACGGATTCGGACTGGGCGGACGATTCTGGCCCTACATGGTCACGTTTATTTTGTGAAAATTCGCACTCCTTGCCTGGTTCTGGGGGCCGCGCATGCGCAGCTGCAAAGATGGGCACTTTGGGGGGTCGGAGTTTGGGGATTTTGAGCACGGATTCGGACTGGGCGGACGATTCTGGCCCTACATGGTCACGTTTATTTTGTGAAAATTCGGCCTCCTTGCCCGGTTCTGGGGGCCGCGCATGCGCAGCAGCAAAGATGGGCACTTTGGGGGGTCGGAGTTTGGGGATTTTGAGCACGGATTCGAACTGGGCGGACGATTCTGGCCCTACATGGTCACGTTTATTTTGTGAAAATTCGGCCTCCTTGCCCGGTTCTGGGGGCCGCGCATGCGCAGCAGCAAAGATGGGCACTTTGGGGGGGTCGGAGTTTGGGGATTTTGAGCACGGAATCCGATTGCCCGGACGATTCTGGCCCTACATGGTCACGTTTATTTTGTGAAAATTCGGCCTCCTTGCCCGGTTCTGGGGGCCGCGCATGCGCAGCAGCAAAGATGGGCACTTTGGGGGGTCGGAGTTTTGGGGATTTTGAGCACGGAATCCGATTGCCCAGACGATTCTGGCCCTACATGGTCACGTTTATTTTGTGAAAATTCGCACTCCTTGCCTGGTTCTGGGGGCCGCGCATGCGCAGCTGCAAAGATGGGCACTTTGGGGGGTCGGAGTTTGGGGATTTTGAGCACGGATTCGGACTGGGCGGACGATTCTGGCCCTACATGGTCACGTTTATTTTGTGAAAATTCGCACTCCTTGCCCGGTTCTGGGGGCCGCGCATGCGCAGCTGCAAAGATGGGCACTTTGGGGGGTCGGAGTTTGGGGATTTTGAGCACGGATTCGGACTGGGCGGACGATTCTGGCCCTACATGGTCACGTTTATTTTGTGAAAATTCGCACTCCTTGCATGGTTCTGGGGGCCGCGCATGCGCAGCTGCAAAGATGGGCACTTTGGGGGGTCGGAGTTTGGGGATTTTGAGCACGGATTCGGACTGGGCGGACGATTCTGGCCCTACATGGTCACGTTTATTTTGTGAAAATTCGCACTCCTTGCCCGGTTCTGGGGGCCGCGCATGCGCAGCTGCAAAGATGGGCACTTTGGGGGGTCGGAGTTTGGGGATTTTGAGCACGGATTCGGACTGGGCGGACGATTCTGGCCCTACATGGTCACGTTTATTTTGTGAAAATTCGGCCTCCTTGCCCGGTTCTGGGGGCCGCGCATGCGCAGCAGCAAAGATGGGCACTTTGGGGGGTCGGAGTTTGGGGATTTTGAGCACGGATTCGAACTGGGCGGACGATTCTGGCCCTACATGGTCACGTTTATTTTTTGAAAATTCGGCCTCCTTGCCCGGTTCTGGGGGCCGCGCATGCGCAGCAGCAAAGATGGGCACTTTGGGGGGTCGGAGTTTGGGGATTTTGAGCACGGAATCCGATTGCCCAGACGATTCTGGCCCTACATGGTCACGTTTATTTTGTGAAAATTCGGCCTCCTTGCCCGGTTCTGGGGGCCGCGCATGCGCAGCAGCAAAGATGGGCACTTTGGGGGGTCGGAGTTTGGGGATTTTGAGCACGGAATCCGATTGCCCAGACGATTCTGGCCCTACATGGTCACGTTTATTTTGTGAAAATTCGCACTCCTTGCCCGGTTCTGGGGGCCGCGCATGCGCAGCTGCAAAGATGGGCACTTTGGGGGGTCGGAGTTTGGGGATTTTGAGCACGGATTCGGACTGGGCGGACGATTCTGGCCCTACATGGTCACGTTTATTTTGTGAAAATTCGCACTCCTTGCCTGGTTCTGGGGGCCGCGCATGCTCAGCTGCAAAGATGGGCACTTTGGGGAGTCGGAGTTTGGGGATTTTGAGCACGGATTCGGACTGGGCGGACGATTCTGGCCCTACATGGTCACGTTTATTTTGTGAAAATTCGCACTCCTTGCCTGGTTCTGGGGGCCGCGCATGCGCAGCTGCAAAGATGGGCACTTTGGGGGGTCGGAGTTTGGGGATTTTGAGCACGGATTCGGACTGGGCGGACGATTCTGGCCCTACATGGTCACGTTTATTTTGTGAAAATTCGCACTCCTTGCCTGGTTCTGGGAGCCGCGCATGCGCAGCTGCAAAGATGAGCACTTTGGGGGGTCGGAGTTTGGGGATTTTGAGCACGGATTCGGACTGGGCGGACGATTCTGGCCCTACATGGTCACGTTTATTTTGTGAAAATTCGCACTCCTTGCCTGGTTCTGGGGGCCGCGCATGCGCAGCTGCAAAGATGGGCACTTTGGGGGGTCGGAGTTTGGGGATTTTGAGCACGGATTCGGACTGGGCGGACGATTCTGGCCCTACATGGTCACGTTTATTTTGTGAAAATTCGGCCTCCTTGCCTGGTTCTGGGGGCCGCGCATGCGCAGCTGCAAAGATGGGCACTTTGGGGGGTCGGAGTTTGGGGATTTTGAGCACGGATTCGGACTGGGCGGACGATTCTGGCCCTACATGGTCACGTTTATTTTGTGAAAATTCGGCCTCCTTGCCCGGTTCTGGGGGCCGCGCATGCGCAGCAGCAAAGATGGGCACTTTGGGGGGTCGGAGTTTGAGGATTTTGAGCACGGAATCCGATTCCCCAGACGATTCTGGCCCTACATGGTCACGTTTATTTTGTGAAAATTCGGCCTCCTTGCCCGGTTCTGGGGGCCGCGCATGCGCAGCAGCAAAGATGGGCACTTTGGGGGGTCGGAGTTTGGGGATTTTGAGCACGGATTCGGACTGGGCGGACGATTCTGGCCCTACATGGTCACGTTTATTTTGTGAAAATTCGCACTCCTTGCCTGGTTCTGGGGGCCGCGCATGCGCAGCTGCAAAGATGGGCACTTTGGGGATCGGAGTTTGGGGATTTTGAGCACGGATTCGGACTGGGCGGACGATTCTGGCCCTACATGGTCACGTTTATTTTGTGAAAATTCGCACTCCTTGCCTGGTTCTGGGGGCCGCGCATGCGCAGCTCCAAAGATGGGCACTTTGGGGGGTCGGAGTTTGGGGATTTTGAGCACGGATTCGGACTGGGCGGACGATTCTGGCCCTACATGGTCACGTTTATTTTGTGAAAATTCGCACTCCTTGCCAGGTTCTGGGGGCCGCGCATGCGCAGCTGCAAAGATGGGCACTTTGGGGGGTCGGAGTTTGGGGATTTTGAGCACGGATTCGGACTGGGCGGACGATTCTGGCCCTACATGGTCACGTTTATTTTGTGAAAATTCGCACTCCTTGCCTGGTTCTGGGGGCCGCGCATGCGCAGCTGCAAAGATGGGCACTTTGGGGGGGTCGGAGTTTGGGGATTTTGAGCACGGAATCCGATTGCCCAGACGATTCTGGCCCTACATGGTCACGTTTATTTTGTGAAAATTCGGCCTCCTTGCCCGGTTCTGGGGGCCGCGCATGCGCAGCAGCAAAGATGGGCACTTTGGGGGGTCGGAGTTTGGGGATTTTGAGCACGGAATCCGATTGCCCAGACGATTCTGGCCCTACATGGTCACATTTATTTTGTGAAAATTCGGCCTCCTTGCCCGGTTCTGGGGGCCGCGCATGCGCAGCAGCAAAGATGGGCACTTTGGGGGGTCGGAGTTTGAGGATTTTGAGCACGGAATCCGATTCCCCAGACGATTCTGGCCCTACATGGTCACGTTTATTTTGTGAAAATTCGGCCTCCTTGCCCGGTTCTGGGGGCCGCGCATGCGCAGCAGCAAAGATGGGCACTTTGGGGGGTCGGAGTTTGGGGATTTTGAGGACGGATTCGGACTGTGCGGACGATTCTGGCCCTACATGGTCACGTTTATTTTGTGAAAATTCGCACTCCTTGCCTGGTTCTGGGGGCCGCGCATGCGCAGCTGCAAAGATGGGCACTTTGGGGATCGGAGTTTGGGGATTTTGAGCACGGATTCGGACTGGGCGGACGATTCTGGCCCTACATGGTCACGTTTATTTTGTGAAAATTCGCACTCCTTGCCTGGTTCTGGGGGCCGCGCATGCGCAGCTGCAAAGATGGGCACTTTGGGGGGTCGGAGTTTGGGGATTTTGAGCACGGATTCGGACTGGGCGGACGATTCTGGCCCTACATGGTCACGTTTATTTTGTGAAAATTCGCACTCCTTGCCTGGTTCTGGGGGCCGCGCATGCGCAGCTGCAAAGATGGGCACTTTGGGGGGTCGGAGTTTGGGGATTTTGAGCACGGATTCGGACTGGGCGGACGATTCTGGCCCTACATGGTCACGTTTATTTTGTGAAAATTCGCACTCCTTGCCTGGTTCTGGGGGCCGCGCATGCGCAGCTGCAAAGATGGGCACTTTGGGGGGGTCGGAGTTTGGGGATTTTGAGCACGGAATCCGATTGCCCAGACGATTCTGGCCCTACATGGTCACGTTTATTTTGTGAAAATTCGGCCTCCTTGCCCGGTTCTGGGGGCCGCGCATGCGCAGCAGCAAAGATGGGCACTTTGGGGGGTCGGAGTTTGGGGATTTTGAGCACGGAATCCGATTCCCCAGACGATTCTGGCCCTACATGGTCACGTTTATTTTGTGAAAATTCGGCCTCCTTGCCCGGTTCTGGGGGCCGCGCATGCGCAGCAGCAAAGATGGGCACTTTGGGGGGTCGGAGTTTGGGGATTTTGAGCACGGATTCGGACTGGGCGGACGATTCTGGCCCTACATGGTCACGTTTATTTTGTGAAAATTCGCACTCCTTGCCTGGTTCTGGGGGCCGCGCATGCGCAGCTGCAAAGATGGGCACTTTGGGGATCGGAGTTTGGGGATTTTGAGCACGGATTCGGACTGGGCGGACGATTCTGGCCCTACATGGTCACGTTTATTTTGTGAAAATTCGCACTCCTTGCCTGGTTCTGGGGGCCGCGCATGCGCAGCTGCAAAGATGGGCACTTTGGGGATCGGAGTTTGGGGATTTTGAGCACGGATTCGGACTGGGCGGACGATTCTGGCCCTACATGGTCACGTTTATTTTGTGAAAATTCGGCCTCCTTGCCCGGTTCTGGGGGCCGCGCATGCGCAGCAGCAAAGATGGGCACTTTGGGGGGTCGGAGTTTGGGGATTTTGAGCACGGATTCGAACTGGGCGGACGATTCTGGCCCTACATGGTCACGTTTATTTTGTGAAAATTCGGCCTCCTTGCCCGGTTCTGGGGGCCGCGCATGCGCAGCAGCAAAGATGGGCACTTTGGGGGGGTCGGAGTTTGGGGATTTTGAGCACGGAATCCGATTGCCCGGACGATTCTGGCCCTACATGGTCACGTTTATTTTGTGAAAATTCGGCCTCCTTGCCCGGTTCTGGGGGCCGCGCATGCGCAGCAGCAAAGATGGGCACTTTGGGGGGTCGGAGTTTTGGGGATTTTGAGCACGGAATCCGATTGCCCAGACGATTCTGGCCCTACATGGTCACGTTTATTTTGTGAAAATTCGCACTCCTTGCCTGGTTCTGGGGGCCGCGCATGCGCAGCTGCAAAGATGGGCACTTTGGGGGGTCGGAGTTTGGGGATTTTGAGCACGGATTCGGACTGGGCGGACGATTCTGGCCCTACATGGTCACGTTTATTTTGTGAAAATTCGCACTCCTTGCCCGGTTCTGGGGGCCGCGCATGCGCAGCTGCAAAGATGGGCACTTTGGGGGGTCGGAGTTTGGGGATTTTGAGCACGGATTCGGACTGGGCGGACGATTCTGGCCCTACATGGTCACGTTTATTTTGTGAAAATTCGCACTCCTTGCATGGTTCTGGGGGCCGCGCATGCGCAGCTGCAAAGATGGGCACTTTGGGGGGTCGGAGTTTGGGGATTTTGAGCACGGATTCGGACTGGGCGGACGATTCTGGCCCTACATGGTCACGTTTATTTTGTGAAAATTCGCACTCCTTGCCCGGTTCTGGGGGCCGCGCATGCGCAGCTGCAAAGATGGGCACTTTGGGGGGTCGGAGTTTGGGGATTTTGAGCACGGATTCGGACTGGGCGGACGATTCTGGCCCTACATGGTCACGTTTATTTTGTGAAAATTCGGCCTCCTTGCCCGGTTCTGGGGGCCGCGCATGCGCAGCAGCAAAGATTGGCACTTTGGGGGGTCGGAGTTTGGGGATTTTGAGCACGGATTCGAACTGGGCGGACGATTCTGGCCCTACATGGTCACGTTTATTTTTTGAAAATTCGGCCTCCTTGCCCGGTTCTGGGGGCCGCGCATGCGCAGCAGCAAAGATGGGCACTTTGGGGGGTCGGAGTTTGGGGATTTTGAGCACGGAATCCGATTGCCCAGACGATTCTGGCCCTACATGGTCACGTTTATTTTGTGAAAATTCGGCCTCCTTGCCCGGTTCTGGGGGCCGCGCATGCGCAGCAGCAAAGATGGGCACTTTGGGGGGTCGGAGTTTGGGGATTTTGAGCACGGAATCCGATTGCCCAGACGATTCTGGCCCTACATGGTCACGTTTATTTTGTGAAAATTCGCACTCCTTGCCCGGTTCTGGGGGCCGCGCATGCGCAGCTGCAAAGATGGGCACTTTGGGGGGTCGGAGTTTGGGGATTTTGAGCACGGATTCGGACTGGGCGGACGATTCTGGCCCTACATGGTCACGTTTATTTTGTGAAAATTCGCACTCCTTGCCTGGTTCTGGGGGCCGCGCATGCTCAGCTGCAAAGATGGGCACTTTGGGGAGTCGGAGTTTGGGGATTTTGAGCACGGATTCGGACTGGGCGGACGATTCTGGCCCTACATGGTCACGTTTATTTTGTGAAAATTCGCACTCCTTGCCTGGTTCTGGGGGCCGCGCATGCGCAGCTGCAAAGATGGGCACTTTGGGGGGTCGGAGTTTGGGGATTTTGAGCACGGATTCGGACTGGGCGGACGATTCTGGCCCTACATGGTCACGTTTATTTTGTGAAAATTCGCACTCCTTGCCTGGTTCTGGGAGCCGCGCATGCGCAGCTGCAAAGATGAGCACTTTGGGGGGTCGGAGTTTGGGGATTTTGAGCACGGATTCGGACTGGGCGGACGATTCTGGCCCTACATGGTCACGTTTATTTTGTGAAAATTCGCACTCCTTGCCTGGTTCTGGGGGCCGCGCATGCGCAGCTGCAAAGATGGGCACTTTGGGGGGTCGGAGTTTGGGGATTTTGAGCACGGATTCGGACTGGGCGGACGATTCTGGCCCTACATGGTCACGTTTATTTTGTGAAAATTCGGCCTCCTTGCCTGGTTCTGGGGGCCGCGCATGCGCAGCTGCAAAGATGGGCACTTTGGGGGGTCGGAGTTTGGGGATTTTGAGCACGGATTCGGACTGGGCGGACGATTCTGGCCCTACATGGTCACGTTTATTTTGTGAAAATTCGGCCTCCTTGCCCGGTTCTGGGGGCCGCGCATGCGCAGCAGCAAAGATGGGCACTTTGGGGGGTCGGAGTTTGAGGATTTTGAGCACGGAATCCGATTCCCCAGACGATTCTGGCCCTACATGGTCACGTTTATTTTGTGAAAATTCGGCCTCCTTGCCCGGTTCTGGGGGCCGCGCATGCGCAGCAGCAAAGATGGGCACTTTGGGGGGTCGGAGTTTGGGGATTTTGAGCACGGATTCGGACTGGGCGGACGATTCTGGCCCTACATGGTCACGTTTATTTTGTGAAAATTCGCACTCCTTGCCTGGTTCTGGGGGCCGCGCATGCGCAGCTGCAAAGATGGGCACTTTGGGGATCGGAGTTTGGGGATTTTGAGCACGGATTCGGACTGGGCGGACGATTCTGGCCCTACATGGTCACGTTTATTTTGTGAAAATTCGCACTCCTTGCCTGGTTCTGGGGGCCGCGCATGCGCAGCTCCAAAGATGGGCACTTTGGGGGGTCGGAGTTTGGGGATTTTGAGCACGGATTCGGACTGGGCGGACGATTCTGGCCCTACATGGTCACGTTTATTTTGTGAAAATTCGCACTCCTTGCCAGGTTCTGGGGGCCGCGCATGCGCAGCTGCAAAGATGGGCACTTTGGGGGGTCGGAGTTTGGGGATTTTGAGCACGGATTCGGACTGGGCGGACGATTCTGGCCCTACATGGTCACGTTTATTTTGTGAAAATTCGCACTCCTTGCCTGGTTCTGGGGGCCGCGCATGCGCAGCTGCAAAGATGGGCACTTTGGGGGGGTCGGAGTTTGGGGATTTTGAGCACGGAATCCGATTGCCCAGACGATTCTGGCCCTACATGGTCACGTTTATTTTGTGAAAATTCGGCCTCCTTGCCCGGTTCTGGGGGCCGCGCATGCGCAGCAGCAAAGATGGGCACTTTGGGGGGTCGGAGTTTGGGGATTTTGAGCACGGAATCCGATTGCCCAGACGATTCTGGCCCTACATGGTCACATTTATTTTGTGAAAATTCGGCCTCCTTGCCCGGTTCTGGGGGCCGCGCATGCGCAGCAGCAAAGATGGGCACTTTGGGGGGTCGGAGTTTGAGGATTTTGAGCACGGAATCCGATTCCCCAGACGATTCTGGCCCTACATGGTCACGTTTATTTTGTGAAAATTCGGCCTCCTTGCCCGGTTCTGGGGGCCGCGCATGCGCAGCAGCAAAGATGGGCACTTTGGGGGGTCGGAGTTTGGGGATTTTGAGGACGGATTCGGACTGTGCGGACGATTCTGGCCCTACATGGTCACGTTTATTTTGTGAAAATTCGCACTCCTTGCCTGGTTCTGGGGGCCGCGCATGCGCAGCTGCAAAGATGGGCACTTTGGGGATCGGAGTTTGGGGATTTTGAGCACGGATTCGGACTGGGCGGACGATTCTGGCCCTACATGGTCACGTTTATTTTGTGAAAATTCGCACTCCTTGCCTGGTTCTGGGGGCCGCGCATGCGCAGCTGCAAAGATGGGCACTTTGGGGGGTCGGAGTTTGGGGATTTTGAGCACGGATTCGGACTGGGCGGACGATTCTGGCCCTACATGGTCACGTTTATTTTGTGAAAATTCGCACTCCTTGCCTGGTTCTGGGGGCCGCGCATGCGCAGCTGCAAAGATGGGCACTTTGGGGGGTCGGAGTTTGGGGATTTTGAGCACGGATTCGGACTGGGCGGACGATTCTGGCCCTACATGGTCACGTTTATTTTGTGAAAATTCGCACTCCTTGCCTGGTTCTGGGGGCCGCGCATGCGCAGCTGCAAAGATGGGCACTTTGGGGGGGTCGGAGTTTGGGGATTTTGAGCACGGAATCCGATTGCCCAGACGATTCTGGCCCTACATGGTCACGTTTATTTTGTGAAAATTCGGCCTCCTTGCCCGGTTCTGGGGGCCGCGCATGCGCAGCAGCAAAGATGGGCACTTTGGGGGGTCGGAGTTTGGGGATTTTGAGCACGGAATCCGATTCCCCAGACGATTCTGGCCCTACATGGTCACGTTTATTTTGTGAAAATTCGGCCTCCTTGCCCGGTTCTGGGGGCCGCGCATGCGCAGCAGCAAAGATGGGCACTTTGGGGGGTCGGAGTTTGGGGATTTTGAGCACGGATTCGGACTGGGCGGACGATTCTGGCCCTACATGGTCACGTTTATTTTGTGAAAATTCGCACTCCTTGCCTGGTTCTGGGGGCCGCGCATGCGCAGCTGCAAAGATGGGCACTTTGGGGATCGGAGTTTGGGGATTTTGAGCACGGATTCGGACTGGGCGGACGATTCTGGCCCTACATGGTCACGTTTATTTTGTGAAAATTCGCACTCCTTGCCTGGTTCTGGGGGCCGCGCATGCGCAGCTGCAAAGATGGGCACTTTGGGGATCGGAGTTTGGGGATTTTGAGCACGGATTCGGACTGGGCGGACGATTCTGGCCCTACATGGTCACGTTTATTTTGTGAAAATTCGGCCTCCTTGCCCGGTTCTGGGGGCCGCGCATGCGCAGCAGCAAAGATGGGCACTTTGGGGGGTCGGAGTTTGGGGATTTTGAGCACGGATTCGAACTGGGCGGACGATTCTGGCCCTACATGGTCACGTTTATTTTGTGAAAATTCGGCCTCCTTGCCTGGTTCTGGGGGCCGCGCATGCGCAGCAGCAAAGATGGGCACTTTGGGGGGTCGGAGTTTGGGGATTTTGAGCACGGAATCCGATTGCCCAGACGATTCTGGCCCTACATGGTCACGTTTATTTTGTGAAAATTCGGCCTCCTTGCCCGGTTCTGGGGGCCGCGCATGCGCAGCAGCAAAGATGGGCACTTTGGGGGGGTCGGAGTTTGGGGATTTTGAGCACGGAATCCGATTGCCCAGACGATTCTGGCCCTACATGGTCACGTTTATTTTGTGAAAATTCGGCCTCCTTGCCCGGTTCTGGGGGCCGCGCATGCGCAGCAGCAAAGATGGGCACTTTGGGGGGTCGGAGTTTGGGGATTTTGAGCACGGATTCGGACTGGGCGGACGATTCTGGCCCTACATGGTCACGTTTATTTTGTGAAAATTCGCACTCCTTGCCTGGTTCTGGGGGCCGCGCATGCGCAGCTGCAAAGATGGGCACTTTGGGGGGTCGGAGTTTGGGGATTTTGAGCACGGATTCGGACTGGGCGGACGATTCTGGCCCTACATGGTCACGTTTATTTTGTGAAAATTCGCACTCCTTGCCTGGTTCTGGGGGCCGCGCATGCGCAGCTGCAAAGATGGGCACTTTGGGGGGGTCGGAGTTTGGGGATTTTGAGCACGGAATCCGATTGCCCAGACGATTCTGGCCCTACATGGTCACGTTTATTTTGTGAAAATTCGGCCTCCTTGCCCGGTTCTGGGGGCCGCGCATGCGCAGCAGCAAAGATGGGCACTTTGGGGGGTCGGAGTTTGGGGATTTTGAGCACGGAATCCGATTCCCCAGACGATTCTGGCCCTACATGGTCACGTTTATTTTGTGAAAATTCGGCCTCCTTGCCCGGTTCTGGGGGCCGCGCATGCGCAGCAGCAAAGATGGGCACTTTGGGGGGTCGGAGTTTGGGGATTTTGAGCACGGATTC
This sequence comes from Anthopleura sola, assembly GCA_023349425.1. Taxonomy (NCBI): domain Eukaryota; kingdom Metazoa; phylum Cnidaria; class Anthozoa; order Actiniaria; family Actiniidae; genus Anthopleura; species Anthopleura sola. The sequence continues at coordinate 210,688 of JALHLI010000046.1, read as the reverse complement.
GGACTGGGCGGACGATTCTGGCCCTACATGGTCACGTTTATTTTGTGAAAATTCGCACTCCTTGCCTGGTTCTGGGGGCCGCGCATGCGCAGCTGCAAAGATGGGCACTTTGGGGATCGGAGTTTGGGGATTTTGAGCACGGATTCGGACTGGGCGGACGATTCTGGCCCTACATGGTCACGTTTATTTTGTGAAAATTCGCACTCCTTGCCTGGTTCTGGGGGCCGCGCATGCGCAGCTGCAAAGATGGGCACTTTGGGGGGTCGGAGTTTGGGGATTTTGAGCACGGATTCGGACTGGGCGGACGATTCTGGCCCTACATGGTCACGTTTATTTTGTGAAAATTCGGCCTCCTTGCCCGGTTCTGGGGGCCGCGCATGCGCAGCAGCAAAGATGGGCACTTTGGGGGGTCGGAGTTTGGGGATTTTGAGCACGGATTCGAACTGGGCGGACGATTCTGGCCCTACATGGTCACGTTTATTTTGTGAAAATTCGGCCTCCTTGCCTGGTTCTGGGGGCCGCGCATGCGCAGCAGCAAAGATGGGCACTTTGGGGGGTCGGACTTTGGGGATTTTGAGCACGGAATCCGATTGCCCAGACGATTCTGGCCCTACATGGTCACGTTTATTTTGTGAAAATTCGGCCTCCTTGCCCGGTTCTGGGGGCCGCGCATGCGCAGCAGCAAAGATGGGCACTTTGGGGGGGTCGGAGTTTGGGGATTTTGAGCACGGAATCCGATTGCCCAGACGATTCTGGCCCTACATGGTCACGTTTATTTTGTGAAAATTCGGCCTCCTTGCCCGGTTCTGGGGGCCGCGCATGCGCAGCAGCAAAGATGGGCACTTTGGGGGGTCGGAGTTTGGGGATTTTGAGCACGGAATCCGATTCCCCAGACGATTCTGGCCCTACATGGTCACGTTTATTTTGTGAAAATTCGGCCTCCTTGCCCGGTTCTGGGGGCCGCGCATCCGCAGCAGCAAAGATGGGCACTTTGGGGGGTCGGAGTTTGGGGATTTTGAGTACGGATTCGGACTGGGCGGACGATTCTGGCCCTACATGGTCACGTTTATTTTGTGAAAATTCGCACTCCTTGCCTGGTTCTGGGGGCCGCGCATGCGCAGCTGCAAAGATGGGCACTTTGGGGATCGGAGTTTGGGGATTTTGAGCAAGGATTCGGACTGGGCGGACGATTCTGGCCCTACATGGTCACGTTTATTTTGTGAAAATTCGCACTCCTTGCCTGGTTCTGGGGGCCGCGCATGCGCAGCTGCAAAGATGGGCACTTTGGGGTTCGGAGTTTGGGGATTTTGAGCACGGATTCGGACTGGGCGGACGATTCTGGCCCTACATGGTCACGTTTATTTTGTGAAAATTCGGCCTCCTTGCCCGGTTCTGGGGGCCGCGCATGCGCAGCAGCAAAGATGGGCACTTTGGGGGGTCGGAGTTTGGGGATTTTGAGCACGGATTCGAACTGGGCGGACGATTCTGGCCCTACATGGTCACGTTTATTTTGTGAAAATTCGGCCTCCTTGCCCGGTTCTGGGGGCCGCGCATGCGCAGCAGCAAAGATGGGCACTTTGGGGGGTCGGAGTTTGGGGATTTTGAGCACGGAATCCGATTGCCCAGACGATTCTGGCCCTACATGGTCAAGTTTATTTTGTGAAAATTCGGCCTCCTTGCCCGGTTCTGGGGGCCGCGCATGCGCAGCAGCAAAGATGGGCACTTTGGGGGGTCGGAGTTTGGGGATTTTGAGCACGGAATCCGATTGCCCAGACGATTCTGGCCCTACATGGTCACGTTTATTTTGTGAAAATTCGCACTCCTTGCCTGGTTCTGGGGGCCGCGCATGCGCAGCTGCAAAGATGGGCACTTTGGGGGGTCGGAGTTTGGGGATTTTGAGCACGGATTCGGACTGGGCGGACGATTCTGGCCCTACATGGTCACGTTTATTTTGTGACAATTCGCACTCCTTGCCCGGTTCTGGGGGCCGCGCATGCGCAGCTGCAAAGATGGGCACTTTGGGGGGTCGGAGTTTGGGGATTTTGAGCACGGATTCGGACTGGGCGGACGATTCTGGCCCTACATGGTCACGTTTATTTTGTGAAAATTCGCACTCCTTGCATGGTTCTGGGGGCCGCGCATGCGCAGCTGCAAAGATGGGCACTTTGGGGGGTCGGAGTTTGGGGATTTTGAGCACGGATTCGGACTGGGCGGACGATTCTGGCCCTACATGGTCACGTTTATTTTGTGAAAATTCGCACTCCTTGCCCGGTTCTGGGGGCCGCGCATGCGCAGCTGCAAAGATGGGCACTTTGGGGGTCGGAGTTTGGGGATTTTGAGCACGGATTCGGACTGGGCGGACGATTCTGGCCCTACATGGTCACGTTTATTTTGTGAAAATTCGGCCTCCTTGCCCGGTTCTGGGGGCCGCGCATGCGCAGCAGCAAAGATGGGCACTTTGGGGGGTCGGAGTTTGGGGATTTTGAGCACGGATTCGAACTGGGCGGACGATTCTGGCCCTACATGGTCACGTTTATTTTGTGAAAATTCGGCCTCCTTGCCCGGTTCTGGGGGCCGCGCATGCGCAGCAGCAAAGATGGGCACTTTGGGGGGTCGGAGTTTGGGGATTTTGAGCACGGAATCCGATTGCCCAGACGATTCTGGCCCTACATGGTCACGTTTATTTTGTGAAAATTCGGCCTCCTTGCCCGGTTCTGGGGGCCGCGCATGCGCAGCAGCAAAGATGGGCACTTTGGGGGGTCGGAGTTTGGGGATTTTGAGCACGGATTCGAACTGGGCGGACGATTCTGGCCCTACATGGTCACGTTTATTTTGTGAAAATTCGGCCTCCTTGCCCGGTTCTGGGGGCCGCGCATGCGCAGCAGCAAAGATGGGCACTTTGGGGGGTCGGAGTTTGGGGATTTTGAGCACGGAATCCGATTGCCCAGACGATTCTAGCCCTACATGGTCAAGTTTATTTTGTGAAAATTCGGCCTCCTTGCCCGGTTCTGGGGGCCGCGCATGCGCAGCAGCAAAGATGGGCACTTTGGGGGGTCGGAGTTTGGGGATTTTGAGCACGGAATCCGATTGCCCAGACGATTCTGGCCCTACATGGTCACGTTTATTTTGTGAAAATTCGCACTCCTTGCCCGGTTCTGGGGGCCGCGCATGCGCAGCTGCAAAGATGGGCACTTTGGGGGGTCGGAGTTTGGGGATTTTGAGCACGGATTCGGACTGGGCGGACGATTCTGGCCCTACATGGTCACGTTTATTTTGTGAAAATTCGCACTCCTTGCATGGTTCTGGGGGCCGCGCATGCGCAGCTGCAAAGATGGGCACTTTGGGGGGTCGGAGTTTGGGGATTTTGAGCACGGATTCGGACTGGGCGGACGATTCTGGCCCTACATGGTCACGTTTATTTTGTGAAAATTCGCACTCCTTGCCCGGTTCTGGGGGCCGCGCATGCGCAGCTGCAAAGATGGGCACTTTGGGGGTCGGAGTTTGGGGATTTTGAGCACGGATTCGGACTGGGCGGACGATTCTGGCCCTACATGGTCACGTTTATTTTGTGAAAATTCGGCCTCCTTGCCCGGTTCTGGGGGCCGCGCATGCGCAGCAGCAAAGATGGGCACTTTGGGGGGTCGGAGTTTGGGGATTTTGAGCACGGATTCGAACTGGGCGGACGATTCTGGCCCTACATGGTCACGTTTATTTTGTGAAAATTCGGCCTCCTTGCCCGGTTCTGGGGGCCGCGCATGCGCAGCAGCAAAGATGGGCACTTTGGGGGGTCGGAGTTTGGGGATTTTGAGCACGGAATCCGATTGCCCAGACGATTCTGGCCCTACATGGTCACGTTTATTTTGTGAAAATTCGGCCTCCTTGCCCGGTTCTGGGGGCCGCGCATGCGCAGCAGCAAAGATGGGCACTTTGGGGGGTCGGAGTTTGGGGATTTTGAGCACGGAATCCGATTGCCCAGACGATTCTGGCCCTACATGGTCACGTTTATTTTGTGAAAATTCGCACTCCTTGCCTGGTTCTGGGGGCCGCGCATGCGCAGCTGCAAAGATGGGCACTTTGGGGGGTCGGAGTTTGGGGATTTTGAGCACGGATTCGGACTGGGCGGACGATTCTGGCCCTACAAGGTCACGTTTATTTTGTGAAAATTCGCACTCCTTGCCCGGTTCTGGGGGCCGCGCATGCGCAGCTGCAAAGATGGGCACTTTGGGGGGTCTGAGTTTGGGGATTTTGAGCACGGATTCGGACTGGGCGGACGATTCTGGCCCTACATGGTCACGTTTATTTTGTGAAAATTCGCACTCCTTGCATGGTTCTGGGGGCCGCGCATGCGCAGCTGCAAAGATGGGCACTTTGGGGGGTCGGAGTTTGGGGATTTTGAGCACGGATTCGGACTGGGCGGACGATTCTGGCCCTACATGGTCACGTTTATTTTGTGAAAATTCGCACTCCTTGCCCGGTTCTGGGGGCCGCCCATGCGCAGCTGCAAAGATGGGCACTTTGGGGGGTCAGAGTTTGGGGATTTTGAGCACGGATTTGGACTGGGCGGACGATTCTGGCCCTACATGGTCACGTTTATTTTGTGAAAATTCGCACTCCTTGCCTGGTTCTGGGGGCCGCGCATGCGCAGCTGCAAAGATGGGCACTTTGGGGGGTCGGAGTTTGGGGATTTTGAGCACGGATTCGGACTGGGCGGACGATTCTGGCCCTACATGGTCACGTTTATTTTGTGAAAATTCGCACTCCTTGCCCGGTTCTGGGGGCCGCGCATGCGCAGCTGCAAAGATGGGCACTTTGGGGGGTCGGAGTTTGGGGATGTTGAGCACGGATTCGGACTGGGCGGACGATTCTGGCCCTACATGGTCACGTTTATTTTGTGAAAATTCGCACTCCTTGCATGGTTCTGGGGGCCGCGCATGCGCAGCTGCAAAGATGGGCACTTTGGGGGGTCGGAGTTTGGGGATTTTGAGCACGGATTCGGACTGGGCGGACGATTCTGGCCCTACATGGTCACGTTTATTTTGTGAAAATTCGCACTCCTTGCCCGGTTCTGGGGGCCGCGCATGCGCAGCTGCAAAGATGGGCACTTTGGGGGTCGGAGTTTGGGGATTTTGAGCACGGATTCGGACTGGGCGGACGATTCTGGCCCTACATGGTCACGTTTATTTTGTGAAAATTCGGCCTCCTTGCCCGGTTCTGGGGGCCGCGCATGCGCAGCAGCAAAGATAAGCACTTTGGGGGGTCGGAGTTTGGGGATTTTGAGCACGGATTCGAACTGGGCGGACGATTCTGGCCCTACATGGTCACGTTTATTTTGTGAAAATTCGGCCTCCTTGCCCGGTTCTGGGGGCCGCGCATGCGCAGCAGCAAAGATGGGCACTTTGGGGGGTCGGAGTTTGGGGATTTTGAGCACGGAATCCGATTGCCCAGACGATTCTGGCCCTACATGGTCACGTTTATTTTGTGAAAATTCGGCCTCCTTGCCCGGTTCTGGGGGCCGCGCATGCGCAGCAGCAAAGATGGGCACTTTGGGGGGTCGGAGTTTGGGGATTTTGAGCACGGAATCCGATTGCCCAGACGATTCTGGCCCTACATGGTCACGTTTATTTTGTGAAAATTCGCACTCCTTGCCTGGTTCTGGGGGCCGCGCATGCGCAGCTGCAAAGATGGGCACTTTGGGGGGTCGGAGTTTGGGGATTTTGAGCACGGATTCGGACTGGGCGGACGATTCTGGCCCTACAAGGTCACGTTTATTTTGTGAAAATTCGCACTCCTTGCCCGGTTCTGGGGGCCGCGCATGCGCAGCTGCAAAGATGGGCACTTTGGGGGGTCGGAGTTTGGGGATTTTGAGCACGGATTCGGACTGGGCGGACGATTCTGGCCCTACATGGTCACGTTTATTTTGTGAAAATTCGCACTCCTTGCATGGTTCTGGGGGCCGCGCATGCGCAGCTGCAAAGATGGGCACTTTGGGGGGTCGGAGTTTGGGGATTTTGAGCACGGATTCGGACTGGGCGGACGATTCTGGCCCTACATGGTCACGTTTATTTTGTGAAAATTCGCACTCCTTGCCCGGTTCTGGGGGCCGCCCATGCGCAGCTGCAAAGATGGGCACTTTGGGGGGTCAGAGTTTGGGGATTTTGAGCACGGATTTGGACTGGGCGGACGATTCTGGCCCTACATGGTCACGTTTATTTTGTGAAAATTCGCACTCCTTGCCTGGTTCTGGGGGCCGCGCATGCGCAGCTGCAAAGATGGGCACTTTGGGGGGTCGGAGTTTGGGGATTTTGAGCACGGATTCGGACTGGGCGGACGATTCTGGCCCTACATGGTCACGTTTATTTTGTGAAAATTCGCACTCCTTGCCTGGTTCTGGGGGCCGCGCATGCGCAGCTGCAAAGATGGGCACTTTGGGGGGTCGGAGTTTGGGGATTTTGAGCACGGATTCGGACTGGGCGGACGATTCTGGCCCTACATGGTCACGTTTATTTTGTGAAAATTCGCACTCCTTGCCTGGTTCTGGGATCCGCGCATGCGCAGCTGCAAAGATGGGCACTTTGGGGGGTCGGAGTTTGGGGATTTTGAGCACGGATTCGGACTGGGCGGACGATTCTGGCCCTACATGGTCACGTTTATTTTGTGAAAATTCGCACTCCTTGCCTGGTTCTGGGGGCCGCGCATGCGCAGCTGCAAAGATGGGCACTTTGGGGGGTCGGAGTTTGGGGATTTTGAGCACGGATTCGGACTGGGCGGACGATTCTGGCCCTACATGGTCACGTTTATTTTGTGAAAATTCGCACTCCTTGCCCGGTTCTGGGGGCCGCGCATGCGCAGCTGCAAAGATGGGCACTTTGGGGGGTCGGAGTTTGGGGATTTTGAGCACGGATTCGGACTGGGCGGACGATTCTGGCCCTACATGGTCACGTTTATTTTGTGAAAATTCGCACTCCTTGCCTGGTTCTGGGATCCGCGCATGCGCAGCTGCAAAGATGGGCACTTTGGGGGGTCGGAGTTTGGGGATTTTGAGCACGGATTCGGACTGGGCGGACGATTCTGGCCCTACATGGTCACGTTTATTTTGTGAAAATTCGCACTCCTTGCCTGGTTCTGGGGGCCGCGCATGCGCAGCTGCAAAGATGGGCACTTTGGGGGGTCGGAGTTTGGGGATTTTGAGCACGGATTCGGACTGGGCGGACGATTCTGGCCCTACATGGTCACGTTTATTTTGTGAAAATTCGCACTCCTTGCCTGGTTCTGGGGGCCGCGCATGCGCAGCTGCAAAGATGGGCACTTTGGGGGGTCGGAGTTTCGGGATTTTGAGCACGGATTCGGACTGGGCGGACGATTCTGGCCCTACATGGTCACGTTTATTTTGTGAAAATTCGCACTCCTTGCCCGGTTCTGGGGGCCGCGCATGCGCAGCTGCAAAGATGGGCACTTTGGGGGGTCGGAGTTTGGGGATTTTGAGCACGGATTCGGACTGGGCGGACGATTCTGGCCCTACATGGTCACGTTTATTTTGTGAAAATTCGCACTCCTTGCCTGGTTCTGGGGGCCGCGCATGCGCAGCTGCAAAGATGGGCACTTTGGGGGGTCGGAGTTTGGGGATTTTGAGCACGGATTCGGACTGGGCGGACGATTCTGGCCCTACATGGTCACATTTATTTTGTGAAAATTCGCACTCCTTGCCTGGTTCTGGGGGCCGCGCATGCGCAGCTGCAAAGATGGGCACTTTGGGGGGTCGGAGTTTGGGGATTTTGAGCACGGATTCGGACTGGGCGGACGATTCTGGCCCTACATGGTCACGTTTATTTTGTGAAAATTCGCACTCCTTGCCTGGTTCTGGGGGCCGCGCATGCGCAGCTGCAAAGATGGGCACTTTGGGGGGTCGGAGTTTCGGGATTTTGAGCACGGATTCGGACTGGGCGGACGATTCTGGCCCTAAATGGTCACGTTTATTTTGTGAAAATTCGCACTCCTTGCCCGGTTCTGGGGGCCGCGCATGCGCAGCTGCAAAGATGGGCACTTTGGGGGGTCGGAGTTTGGGGATTTTGAGCACGGATTCGGACTGGGCGGACGATTCTGGCCCTACATGGTCACGTTTATTTTGTGAAAATTCGCACTCCTTGCCTGGTTCTGGGGGCCGCGCATGCGCAGCTGCAAAGATGGGCACTTTGGGGGGTCGGAGTTTGGGGATTTTGAGCACGGATTCGGACTGGGCGGACGATTCTGGCCCTACATGGTCACATTTATTTTGTGAAAATTCGCACTCCTTGCCTGGTTCTGGGGGCCGCGCATGCCCAGCTGCAAAGATGGGCACTTTGGGGGGTCGGAGTTTGGGGATTTTGAGCACGGATTCGGACTGAGCGGACGATTCTGGCCCTACATGGTCACGTTTATTTTGTGAAAATTCGCACTCCTTGCCTGGTTCTGGGGGCCGCGCATGCGCAGCTGCAAAGATGGGCACTTTGGGGGGTCGGAGTTTGGGGATTTTGAGCACGGATTCGGACTGGGCGGACGATTCTGGCCCTACATGGTCACGTTTATTTTGTGAAAATTCGCACTCCTTGCCCGGTTCTGGGGGCCGCGCATGCGCAGCTGCAAAGATGGGCACTTTGGGGGGTCGGAGTTTGGGGATTTTGAGCACGGATTCGGACTGGGCGGACGATTCTGGCCCTACATGGTCACGTTTATTTTGTGAAAATTCGCACTCCTTGCCTGGTTCTGGGGGCCGCGCATGCGCAGCTGCAAAGATGGGCACTTTGGGGGGTCGGAGTTTGGGGATTTTGAGCACGGATTCGGACTGGGCGGACGATTCTGGCCCTACATGGTCACGTTTATTTTGTGAAAATTCGCACTCCTTGCCCGGTTCTGGGGGCCGCGCATGCGCAGCTGCAAAGATGGGCACTTTGGGGGGTCGGAGTTTGGGGATTTTGAGCACGGATTCGGACTGGGCGGACGATTCTGGCCCTACATGGTCACGTTTATTTTGTGAAAATTCGCACTCCTTGCCTGGTTCTGGGGGCCGCGCATGCGCAGCTGCAAAGATGGGCACTTTGGGGGGTCGGAGTTTGGGGATTTTGAGCACGGATTCGGACTGGGCGGACGATTCTGGCCCTACATGGTCACGTTTATTTTGTGAAAATTCGCACTCCTTGCCTGGTTCTGGGGGCCGCGCATGCGCAGCTGCAAAGATGGGCACTTTGGGGTTCGGAGTTTGGGGATTTTGAGCACGGATTCGGACTGGGCGGACGATTCTGGCCCTACATGGTCACGTTTATTTTGTGAAAATTCGCACTCCTTGCCTGGTTCTGGGGGCCGCGCATGCGCAGCTGCAAAGATGGGCACTTTGGGGGGTCGGAGTTTGGGGATTTTGAGCACGGATTCGGACTGGGCGGACGATTCTGGCCCTACATGGTCACGTTTATTTTGTGAAAATTCGCACTCCTTGCCCGGTTCTGGGGGCCGCGCATGCGCAGCTGCAAAGATGGGCACTTTGGGGGGTCAGAGTTTGTGGATTTTGAGCACGGATTCGGACTGGGCGGACGATTCTGGCCCTACATGGTCACGTTTATTTTGTGAAAATTCGCACTCCTTGCCTGGTTCTGGGGGCCGCGCATGCGCAGCTGCAAAGATGGGCACTTTGGGGGGTCGGAGTTTGGGGATTTTGAGCACGGATTCGGACTGGGCGGACGATTCTGGCCCTACATGGTCACGTTTATTTTGTGAAAATTCGCACTCCTTGCCCGGTTCTGGGGGCCGCGCATGCGCAGCTGCAAAGATGGGCACTTTGGGGGGTCGGAGTTTGGGGATTTTGAGCACGGATTCGGACTGGGCGGACAATTCTGGCCCTACATGGTCACGTTTATTTTGTGAAAATTCGCACTCCTTGCCTGGTTCTGGGGGCCGCGCATGCGCAGCTGCAAAGATGGGCACTTTGGGGGGTCGGAGTTTGGGGATTTTGAGCACGGATTCGGACTGGGCGGACGATTCTGGCCCTACATGGTCACGTATATTTTGTGAAAATTCGCACTCCTTGCCTGGTTCTGGGGGCCGCGCATGCGCAGCTGCAAAGATGGGCACTTTGGGGGTCGGAGTTTGGGGATTTTGAGCACGGATTCGGACTGGGCGGACGATTCTGGCCCTACATGGTCACGTTTATTTTGTGAAAATTCGCACTCCTTGCCCGGTTCTGGGGGCCGCGCATGCGCAGCTGCAAAGATGGGCACTTTGGGGGGTCGGAGTTTGGGGATTTTGAGCACGGATTCGGACTGGGCGGACGATTCTGGCGCTACATGGTCACGTTTATTTTGTGAAAATTCGCACTCCTTGCCTGGTTCTGGGGGCCGCGCATGCGCAGCTGCAAAGATGGGCACTTTGGGGTTCGGAGTTTGGGGATTTTGAGCACGGATTCGGACTGGGTGGACGATTCTGGCCCTACATGGTCACGTTTATTTTGTGAAAATTCGCACTCCTTGCCCGGTTCTGGGGGCCGCGCATGCGCAGCTGCAAAGATGGGCACTTTGGGGGGTCGGAGTTTGGGGATTTTGAGCACGGATTCGGACTGGGCGGACGATTCTGGCCCTACATGGTCACGTTTATTTTGTGAAAATTCGCACTCCTTGCCCGGTTCTGGGGGCCGCGCATGCGCAGTTGCAAAGATGGGCACTTTGGGGGGTCGGAGTTTGGGGATTTTGAGCACGGATTCGGACTGGGCGGACGATTCTGGCCCTACATGGTCACGTTTATTTTGTGAAAATTCGGCCTCCTTGCCCGGTTCTGGGGGCCGCGCATGCGCAGCAGCAAAGATGGGCACTTTGGGGGGTCAGAGTTTGGGGATTTTGAGCACGGATTCGGACTGGGCGGACGATTCTGGCCCTACATGGTCACGTTTATTTTGTGAAAATTCGCACTCCTTGCCTGGTTCTGGGGGCCGCGCATGCGCAGCTGCAAAGATGGGCACTTTGGGGGGTCGGAGTTTGGGGATTTTGAGCACGGATTCGGACTGGGCGGACGATTCTGGCCCTACATGGTCACGTTTATTTTGTGAAAATTCGCACTCCTTGCCCGGTTCTGGGGGCCGCGCATGCGCAGCTGCAAAGATGGGCACTTTGGGGGGTCGGAGTTTGGGGATTTTGAGCACGGATTCGGACTGGGCGGACAATTCTGGCCCTACATGGTCACGTTTATTTTGTGAAAATTCGCACTCCTTGCCTGGTTCTGGGGGCCGCGCATGCGCAGCTGCAAAGATGGGCACTTTGGGGGGTCGGAGTTTGGGGATTTTGAGCACGGATTCGGACTGGGCGGACGATTCTGGCCCTACATGGTCACGTATATTTTGTGAAAATTCGCACTCCTTGCCTGGTTCTGGGGGCCGCGCATGCGCAGCTGCAAAGATGGGCACTTTGGGGGTCGGAGTTTGGGGATTTTGAGCACGGATTCGGACTGGGCGGACGATTCTGGCCCTACATGGTCACGTTTATTTTGTGAAAATTCGCACTCCTTGCCCGGTTCTGGGGGCCGCGCATGCGCAGCTGCAAAGATGGGCACTTTGGGGGGTCGGAGTTTGGGGATTTTGAGCACGGATTCGGACTGGGCGGACGATTCTGGCCCTACATGGTCACGTTTATTTTGTGAAAATTCGCACTCCTTGCCTGGTTCTGGGGGCCGCGCATGCGCAGCTGCAAAGATGGGCACTTTGGGGTTCGGAGTTTGGGGATTTTGAGCACGGATTCGGACTGGGTGGACGATTCTGGCCCTACATGGTCACGTTTATTTTGTGAAAATTCGCACTCCTTGCCCGGTTCTGGGGGCCGCGCATGCGCAGCTGCAAAGATGGGCACTTTGGGGGGTCGGAGTTTGGGGATTTTGAGCACGGATTCGGACTGGGCGGACGATTCTGGCCCTACATGGTCACGTTTATTTTGTGAAAATTCGCACTCCTTGCCCGGTTCTGGGGGCCGCGCATGCGCAGTTGCAAAGATGGGCACTTTGGGGGGTCGGAGTTTGGGGATTTTGAGCACGGATTCGGACTGGGCGGACGATTCTGGCCCTACATGGTCACGTTTATTTTGTGAAAATTCGGCCTCCTTGCCCGGTTCTGGGGGCCGCGCATGCGCAGCAGCAAAGATGGGCACTTTGGGGGGTCAGAGTTTGGGGATTTTGAGCACGGATTCGAACTGGGCGGACGATTCTGGCCCTACATGGTCACGTTTATTTTGTGAAAATTCGGCCTCCTTGCCTGGTTCTGGGGGCCGCGCATGCGCAGCAGCAAAGATGGGCACTTTGGGGTTCGGAGTTTGGGGATTTTGAGCACGGAATCCGATTGCCCAGACGATTCTGGCCCTACATGGTCACGTTTATTTTGTGAAAATTCGGCCTCCTTGCCCGGTTCTGGGGGCCGCGCATGCGCAGCAGCAAAGATGGGCACTTTGGGGGGGTCGGAGTTTGGGGATTTTGAGCACGGAATCCGATTGCCCAGACGATTCTGGCCCTACATGGTCACGTTTATTTTGTGAAAATTCGGCCTCCTTGCCCGGTTCTGGGGGCCGCGCATGCGCAGCAGCAAAGATGGGCACTTTGGGGGGTCGGAGTTTGGGGATTTTGAGCACGGAATCCGATTGCCCAGACGATTCTGGCCCTACATGGTCACGTTTATTTTGTGAAAATTCGGCCTCCTTGCCCGGTTCTGGGGGCCGCGCATGCGCAGCAGCAAAGATGGGCACTTTGGGGGGTCGGAGTTTGGGGATTTTGAGCACGGATTCGGACTGGGCGGACGATTCTGGCCCTACATGGTCACGTTTATTTTGTGAAAATTCGCACTCCTTGCCTGGTTCTGGGGGCCGCGCATGCGCAGCTGCAAAGATGGGCACTTTGGGGATCGGAGTTTGGGGATTTTGAGCACGGATTCGGACTGGGCGGACGATTCTGGCCCTACATGGTCACGTTTATTTTGTGAAAATTCGCACTCCTTGCCTGGTTCTGGGGGCCGCGCATGCGCAGCTGCAAAGATGGGCACTTTGGGGTTCGGAGTTTGGGGATTTTGAGCACGGATTCGGACTGGGCGGACGATTCTGGCCCTACATGGTCACGTTTATTTTGTGAAAATTCGGCCTCCTTGCCCGGTTCTGGGGGCCGCGCATGCGCAGCAGCAAAGATGGGCACTTTGGGGGGTCGGAGTTTGGGGATTTTGAGCACGGATTCGAACTGGGCGGACGATTCTGGCCCTACATGGTCACGTTTATTTTGTGAAAATTCGGCCTCCTTGCCCGGTTCTGGGGGCCGCGCATGCGCAGCAGCAAAGATGGGCACTTTGGGGGGTCGGAGTTTGGGGATTTTGAGCACGGAATCCGATTGCCCAGACGATTCTGGCCCTACATGGTCAAGTTTATTTTGTGAAAATTCGGCCTCCTTGCCCGGTTCTGGGGGCCGCGCATGCGCAGCAGCAAAGATGGGCACTTTGGGGGGTCGGAGTTTGGGGATTTTGAGCACGGAATCCGATTGCCCAGACGATTCTGGCCCTACATGGTCACGTTTATTTTGTGAAAATTCGCACTCCTTGCCTGGTTCTGGGGGCCGCGCATGCGCAGCTGCAAAGATGGGCACTTTGGGGGGTCGGAGTTTGGGGATTTTGAGCACGGATTCGGACTGGGCGGACGATTCTGGCCCTACATGGTCACGTTTATTTTGTGAAAATTCGCACTCCTTGCCCGGTTCTGGGGGCCGCGCATGCGCAGCTGCAAAGATGGGCACTTTGGGGGGTCGGAGTTTGGGGATTTTGAGCACGGATTCGGACTGGGCTGACGATTCTGGCCCTACATGGTCACGTTTATTTTGTGAAAATTCGCACTCCTTGCATGGTTCTGGGGGCCGCGCATGCGCAGCTGCAAAGATGGGCACTTTGGGGGGTCGGAGTTTGGGGATTTTGAGCACGGATTCGGACTGGGCGGACGATTCTGGCCCTACATGGTCACTTTTATTTTGTGAAAATTCGCACTCCTTGCCCGGTTCTGGGGGCCGCGCATGCGCAGCTGCAAAGATGGGCACTTTGGGGGTCGGAGTTTGGGGATTTTGAGCACGGATTCGGACTGGGCGGACGATTCTGGCCCTACATGGTCACGTTTATTTTGTGAAAATTCGGCCTCCTTGCCCGGTTCTGGGGGCCGCGCATGCGCAGCAGCAAAGATGGGCACTTTGGGGGGTCGGAGTTTGGGGATTTTGAGCACGGATTCGAACTGGGCGGACGATTCTGGCCCTACATGGTCACGTTTATTTTGTGAAAATTCGGCCTCCTTGCCCGGTTCTGGGGGCCGCGCATGCGCAGCAGCAAAGATGGGCACTTTGGGGGGTCGGAGTTTGGGGATTGTGAGCACGGAATCCGATTGCCCAGACGATTCTGGCCCTACATGGTCACGTTTATTTTGTGAAAATTCGGCCTCCTTGCCCGGTTCTGGGGGCCGCGCATGCGCAGCAGCAAAGATGGGCACTTTGGGGGGTCGGAGTTTGGGGATTTTGAGCACGGATTCGGACTGGGCGGACGATTCTGGCCCCTACATGGTCACGTTTATTTTGTGAAAATTCGCACTCCTTGCCTGGTTCTGGGGGCCGCGCATGCGCAGCTGCAAAGATTGTCACTTTGGGGGGTCGGAGTTTGGGGATTTTGAGCACGGATTCGGACTGGGCGGACGATTCTGGCCCTACATGGTCACGTTTATTTTGTGAAAATTCGCACTCCTTGCCCGGTTCTGGGGGCCGCGCATGCGCAGCTGCAAAGATGGGCACTTTGGGGATCGGAGTTTGGGGATTTTGAGCACGGATTCGGACTGGGCGGACGATTCTGGCCCTACATGGTCACGTTTATTTTGTGAAAATTCGCACTCCTTGCATGGTTCTGGGGGCCGCGCATGCGCAGCTGCAAAGATGGGCACTTTGGGGGGTCGGAGTTTGGGGATTTTGAGCACGGATTCGGACTGGGCGGATGATTCTGGCCCTACATGGTCACGTTTATTTTGTGAAAATTCGCACTCCTTGCCCGGTTCTGGGGGCCGCCCATGCGCAGCTGCAAAGATGGGCACTTTGGGGGGTCAGAGTTTGGGGATTTTGAGCACGGATTTGGACTGGGCGGACGATTCTGGCCCTACATGGTCACGTTTATTTTGTGAAAATTCGCACTCCTTGCCTGGTTCTGGGGGCCGCGCATGCGCAGCTGCAAAGATGGGCACTTTGGGGGGTCGGAGTTTGGGGATTTTGAGCACGGATTCGGACTGGGCGGACGATTCTGGCCCTACATGGTCACGTTTATTTTGTGAAAATTCGCACTCCTTGCCTGGTTCTGGGGGCCGCGCATGCGCAGCTGCAAAGATGGGCACTTTGGGGGGTCGGAGTTTGGGGATTTTGAGCACGGATTCGGACTGGGCGGACGATTCTGGCCCTACATGGTCACGTTTATTTTGTGAAAATTCGCACTCCTTGCCCGGTTCTGGGATCCGCGCATGCGCAGCTGCAAAGATGGGCACTTTGGGGGGTCGGAGTTTGGGGATTTTGAGCACGGATTCGGACTGGGCAGACGATTCTGGCCCTACATGGTCACGTTTATTTTGTGAAAATTCGTACTCCTTGCTTGGTTCTGGGGGCCGCGCATGCGCAGCTGCAAAGATGGGCACTTTGGGGGGTCGGAGTTTGGGGATTTTGAGCACGGATTCGGACTGGGCGGACGATTCTGGCCCTACATGGTCACGTTTATTTTGTGAAAATTCGCACTCCTTGCCCGGTTCTGGGGGCCGCGCATGCGCAGCTGCAAAGATGGGCACTTTGGGGGGTCGGAGTTTGGGGATTTTGAGCACGGATTCGGACTGGGCGGACGATTCTGGCCCTACATGGTCACGTTTATTTTGTGAAAATTCGCACTCCTTGCCTGGTTCTGGGATCCGCGCATGCGTAGCTGCAAAGATGGGCACTTTGGGGGGTCGGAGTTTGGGGATTTTGAGCACGGATTCGGACTGGGCGGACGATTCTGGCCCTACATGGTCACGTTTATTTTGTGAAAATTCGCACTCCTTGCCTGGTTCTGGGGGCCGCGCATGCGCAGCTGCAAAGATGGGCACTTTGGGGGGTCGGAGTTTGGGGATTTTGAGCACGGATTCGGACTGGGCGGACGATTCTGGCCTACATGGTCACGTTTATTTTGTGAAAATTCGCACTCCTTGCCCGGTTCTGGGGGCCGCTCATGCGCAGCTGCAAAGATGGGCACTTTGGGGTTCGGAGTTTGGGGATTTTGAGCACGGATTCGGACTGGGCGGACGATTCTGGCCCTACATGGTCACGTTTATTTTGTGAAAATTCGCACTCCTTGCCTGGTTCTGGGGGCCGCGCATGCGCAGCTGCAAAGATGGGCATTTTGGGGGGTCGGAGTTTGGGGATTTTGAGCACGGATTCGGACTGGGCGGACGATTCTGGCCCTACATGGTCACATTTATTTTGTGAAAATTCGCACTCCTTGCCTGGTTCTGGGGGCCGCGCATGCGCAGCTGCAAAGATGGGCACTTTGGGGGGTCGGAGTTTGGGGATTTTGAGCACGGATTCGGACTGGGCGGACGATTCTGGCCCTACATGGTCACGTTTATTTTGTGAAAATTCGCACTCCTTGCCTGGTTCTGGGGGCCGCGCATGCGCAGCTGCAAAGATGGGCACTTTGGGGGGTCGGAGTTTGGGGATTTTGAGCACGGATTCGGACTGGGCGGACGATTCTGGCCGTACATGGTCACGTTTATTTTGTGAAAATTCGCACTCCTTGCCTGGTTCTGGGGGCCGCGCATGCGCAGCTGCAAAGATGGGCACTTTGGGGTTCGGAGTTTGGGGATTTTGAGCACGGATTCGGACTGGGCGGACGATTCTGGCCCTACATGGTCACGTTTATTTTGTGAAAATTCGCACTCCTTGCCCGGTTCTGGGGGCCGCGCATGCGCAGCTGCAAAGATGGGCACTTTGGGGGGTCGGAGTTTGGGGATTTTGAGCACGGATTCGGACTGGGCGGACGATTCTGGCCCTACATGGTCACGTTTATTTTGTAAAAATTCGCACTCCTTGCCTGGTTCTGGGGGCCGCGCATGCGCAGCTGCAAAGATGGGCACTTTGGGGGGTCGGAGTTTGGGGATTTTGAGCACGGATTCGGACTGGGCGGACGATTCTGGCCCTACATGGTCACGTTTATTTTGTGAAAATTCGCACTCCTTGCCTGGTTCTGGGGGCCGCGCATGCGCAGCTGCAAAGATGGGCACTTTGGGGGGTCGGAGTTTGGGGATTTTGAGCACGGATTCGGACTGGGCGGACGATTCTGGCCCTACATGGTCACGTTTATTTTGTGAAAATTCGCACTCCTTGCCCGGTTCTGGGGGCCGCGCATGCGCAGCTGCAAAGATGGGCACTTTGGGGGGTCAGAGTTTGTGGATTTTGAGCACGGATTCGGACTGGGCGGACGATTCTGGCCCTACATGGTCACGTTTATTTTGTGAAAATTCGCACTCCTTGCCTGGTTCTGGGGGCCGCGCATGCGCAGCTGCAAAGATGGGCACTTTGGGGGGTCGGAGTTTGGGAATTTTGAGCACGGATTCGGACTGGGCGGACGATTCTGGCCCTACATGGTCACGTTTATTTTGTGAAAATTCGCACTCCTTGCCCGGTTCTGGGGGCCGCGCATGCGCAGCTGCAAAGATGGGCACTTTGGGGGGTCGGAGTTTGGGGATTTTGAGCACGGATTCGGACTGGGCGGACAATTCTGGCCCTACATGGTCACGTTTATTTTGTGAAAATTCGCACTCCTTGCCTGGTTCTGGGGGCCGCGCATGCGCAGCTGCAAAGATGGGCACTTTGGGGGGTCGGAGTTTGGGGATTTTGAGCACGGATTCGGACTGGGCGGACGATTCTGGCCCTACATGGTCACGTATATTTTGTGAAAATTCGCACTCCTTGCCTGGTTCTGGGGGCCGCGCATGCGCAGCTGCAAAGATGGGCACTTTGGGGGGTCGGAGTTTGGGGATTTTGAGCACGGATTCGGACTGGGCGGACGATTCTGGCCCTACATGGTCACGTTTATTTTGTGAAAATTCGCACTCCTTGCCCGGTTCTGGGGGCCGCGCATGCGCAGCTGCAAAGATGGGCACTTTGGGGGGTCGGAGTTTGGGGATTTTGAGCACGGATTCGGACTGGGCGGACGATTCTGGCCCTACATGGTCACGTTTATTTTGTGAAAATTCGCACTCCTTGCCTGGTTCTGGGGCCGCGCATGCGCAGCTGCAAAGATGGGCACTTTGGGGTTCGGAGTTTTGGGATTTTGAGCACGGATTCGGACTGGGTGGACGATTCTGGCCCTACATGGTCACGTTTATTTTGTGAAAATTCGCACTCCTTGCCCGGTTCTGGGGGCCGCGCATGCGCAGCTGCAAAGATGGGCACTTTGGGGGGTCGGAGTTTGGGGATTTTGAGCACGGATTCGGACTGGGCGGACGATTCTGGCCCTACATGGTCACGTTTATTTTGTGAAAATTCGCACTCCTTGCCCGGTTCTGGGGGCCGCGCATGCGCAGCTGCAAAGATGGGCACTTTGGGGGGTCGGAGTTTGGGAATTTTGAGCACGGATTCGGACTGGGCGGACGATTCTGGCCCTACATGGTCACGTTTATTTTGTGAAAATTCGCACTCCTTGCCCGGTTCTGGGGGCCGCGCATGCGCAGCTGCAAAGATGGGCACTTTGGGGGGTCGGAGTTTGGGGATTTTGAGCACGGATTCGGACTGGGCGGACAATTCTGGCCCTACATGGTCACGTTTATTTTGTGAAAATTCGCACTCCTTGCCTGGTTCTGGGGGCCGCGCATGCGCAGCTGCAAAGATGGGCACTTTGGGGGGTCGGAGTTTGGGGATTTTGAGCACGGATTGGGACTGGGCGGACGATTCTGGCCCTACATGGTCACGTATATTTTGTGAAAATTCGCACTCCTTGCCTGGTTCTGGGGGCCGCGCATGCGCAGCTGCAAAGATGGGCACTTTGGGGGGTCGGAGTTTGGGGATTTTGAGCACGGATTCGGACTGGGCGGACGATTCTGGCCCTACATGGTCACGTTTATTTTGTGAAAATTCGCACTCCTTGCCCGGTTCTGGGGGCCGCGCATGCGCAGCTGCAAAGATGGGCACTTTGGGGGGTCGGAGTTTGGGGATTTTGAGCACGGATTCGGACTGGGCGGACGATTCTGGCCCTACATGGTCACGTTTATTTTGTGAAAATTCGCACTCCTTGCCTGGTTCTGGGGCCGCGCATGCGCAGCTGCAAAGATGGGCACTTTGGGGTTCGGAGTTTGGGGATTTTGAGCACGGATTCGGACTGGGTGGACGATTCTGGCCCTACATGGTCACGTTTATTTTGTGAAAATTCGCACTCCTTGCCCGGTTCTGGGGGCCGCGCATGCGCAGCTGCAAAGATGGGCACTTTGGGGGGTCGGAGTTTGGGGATTTTGAGCACGGATTCGGACTGGGCGGACGATTCTGGCCCTACATGGTCACGTTTATTTTGTGAAAATTCGCACTCCTTGCCCGGTTCTGGGGGCCGCGCATGCGCAGCTGCAAAGATGGGCACTTTGGGGGGTCGGAGTTTGGGGATTTTGAGCACGGATTCGGACTGGGCGGACGATTCTGGCCCTACATGGTCACGTTTATTTTGTGAAAATTCGCACTCCTTGCCTGGTTCTGGGGGCCGCGCATGCGCAGCTGCAAAGATGGGCACTTTGGGGGGGTCGGAGTTTGGGGATTTTGAGCACGGATTCGGACTGGGCGGACGATTCGGGTCCTACATGGTCACGTTTATTTTGTGAAAATTCGCACTCGTTGCCTGGTTCTGGGGGCCGCGCATGCGCAGCTGCAAAGATGGGCACTTTGGGGGGTCGGAGTTTGGGCATTTTGAGCACGGATTCGGACTGGGCGGACGATTCTGGCCCTACATGGTCACGTTTATTTTGTGAAAATTCGCACTCCTTGCCTGGTTCTGGGGGCCGCGCATGCGCAGCTGCAAAGATGGGCACTTTGGGGGGTCGGAGTTTGGGGATTTTGAGCACGGATTCGGACTGGGCGGACGATTCTGGCCCTACATGGTCACGTTTATTTTGCGAAAATTCGCACTCCTTGCCTGGTTCTGGGGGCCGCGCATGCGCAGCTGCAAAGATTAGCACTTTGGGGGGTCGGAGTTTGGGGATTTTGAGCACGGATTCGGACTGGGCGGACGATTCTGGCCCTACATGGTCACGTTTATTTTGTGAAAATTCGCACTCCTTGCCCGGTTCTGGGGGCCGCGCATGCGCAGCTGCAAAGATGGGCACTTTGGGGGGTCGGAGTTTGGGGATTTTGAGCACGGATTCGGACTGGGCGGACGATTCTGGCCCTACATGGTCACGTTTATTTTGTGAAAATTCGCACTCCTTGCCCGGTTCTGGGGGCCGCGCATGCGCAGCTGCAAAGATGGGCACTTTGGGGGGTCGGAGTTTGGGGATTTTGAGCACGGATTCGGACTGGGCGGACGATTCTGGCCCTACATGGTCACGTTTATTTTGTGAAAATTCGCACTCCTTGCCCGGTTCTGGGGGCCGCGCATGCGCAGCTGCAAAGATGGGCACTTTGGGGGGTCGGAGTTTGGGGATTTTGAGCACGGATTCGGACTGGGCGGACGATTCTGGCCCTACATGGTCCCGTTTATTTTGTGAAAATTCGCACTCCTTGCCCGGTTCTGGGGGCCGCGCATGCGCAGCTGCAAAGATGGGCACTTTGGGGGGTCGGAGTTTGGGGATTTTGAGCACGGATTCGGACTGGGCGGACGATTCTGGCCCTACATGGTCACGTTTATTTTGCGAAAATTCGCACTCCTTGCCTGGTTCTGGGGGCCGCGCATGCGCAGCTGCAAAGATGGGCACTTTGGGGGGTCGGAGTTTGGGGATTTTGAGCACGGATTCGGACTGGGCGGACGATTCTGGCCCTACATGGTCACGTTTATTTTGTGAAAATTCGCACTCCTTGCCCGGTTCTGGGGGCCGCGCATGCGCAGCTGCAAAGATGGGCACTTTGGGGGGTCGGAGTTTGGGGATTTTGAGCACGGATTCGGACTGGGCGGACGATTCTGGCCCTACATGGTCACGTTTATTTTGTGAAAATTCGCACTCCTTGCCCGGTTCTGGGGGCCGCGCATGCGCAGCTGCAAAGATGGGCACTTTGGGGGGTCGGAGTTTGGGGATTTTGAGCACGGATTCGGACTGGGCGGACGATTCTGGCCCTACATGGTCACGTTTATTTTGTGAAAATTCGCACTCCTTGCCCGGTTCTGGGGGCCGCGCATGCGCAGCTGCAAAGATGGGCACTTTGGGGGGTCGGAGTTTGGGGATTTTGAGCACGGATTCGGACTGGGCGGACGATTCTGGCCCTACATGGTCACGTTTATTTTGTGAAAATTCGCACTCCTTGCCTGGTTCTGGGGGCCGCGCATGCGCAGCTGCAAAGATGGGCACTTTGGGGGGGTCGGAGTTTGGGGATTTTGAGCACGGATTCGGACTGGGCGGACGATTCGGGTCCTACATGGTCACGTTTATTTTGTGAAAATTCGCACTCCTTGCCTGGTTCTGGGGGCCGCGCATGCGCAGCTGCAAAGATGGGCACTTTGGGGGGTCGGAGTTTGGGCATTTTGAGCACGGATTCGGACTGGGCGGACGATTCTGGCCCTACATGGTCACGTTTATTTTGTGAAAATTCGCACTCCTTGCCCGGTTCTGGGGGCCGCGCATGCGCAGCTGCAAAGATGGGCACTTTGGGGGGTCGGAGTTTGGGGATTTTGAGCACGGATTCGGACTGGGCGGACGATTCTGGCCCTACATGGTCACGTTTATTTTGTGAAAATTCGCACTCCTTGCCTGGTTCTGGGGGCCGCGCATGCGCAGCTGCAAAGATGGGCACTTTGGGGGGTCGGAGTTTGGGGATTTTGAGCACGGATTCGGACTGGGCGGACGATTCTGGCCCTACATGGTCACGTTTATTTTGCGAAAATTCGCACTCCTTGCCTGGTTCTGGGGGCCGCGCATGCGCAGCTGCAAAGATTAGCACTTTGGGGGGTCGGAGTTTGGGGATTTTGAGCACGGATTCGGACTGGGCGGACGATTCTGGCCCTACATGGTCACGTTTATTTTGTGAAAATTCGCACTCCTTGCCCGGTTCTGGGGGCCGCGCATGCGCAGCTGCAAAGATGGGCACTTTGGGGGGTCGGAGTTTGGGGATTTTGAGCACGGATTCGGACTGGGCGGACGATTCTGGCCCTACATGGTCACGTTTATTTTGTGAAAATTCGCACTCCTTGCCCGGTTCTGGGGGCCGCGCATGCGCAGCTGCAAAGATGGGCACTTTGGGGGGTCGGAGTTTGGGGATTTTGAGCACGGATTCGGACTGGGCGGACGATTCTGGCCCTACATGGTCACGTTTATTTTGTGAAAATTCGCACTCCTTGCCCGGTTCTGGGGGCCGCGCATGCGCAGCTGCAAAGATGGGCACTTTGGGGGGTCGGAGTTTGGGGATTTTGAGCACGGATTCGGACTGGGCGGACGATTCTGGCCCTACATGGTCCCGTTTATTTTGTGAAAATTCGCACTCCTTGCCCGGTTCTGGGGGCCGCGCATGCGCAGCTGCAAAGATGGGCACTTTGGGGATCGGAGTTTGGGGATTTTGAGCACGGATTCGGACTGGGCGGACGATTCTGGCCCTACATGGTCACGTTTATTTTGCGAAAATTCGCACTCCTTGCCTGGTTCTGGGGGCCGCGCATGCGCAGCTGCAAAGATGGGCACTTTGGGGGGTCGGAGTTTGGGGATTTTGAGCACGGATTCGGACTGGGCGGACGATTCTGGCCCTACATGGTCACGTTTATTTTGTGAAAATTCGCACTCCTTGCCCGGTTCTGGGGGCCGCGCATGCGCAGCTGCAAAGATGGGCACTTTGGGGGGTCGGAGTTTGGGGATTTTGAGCACGGATTCGGACTGGGCGGACGATTCTGGCCCTACATGGTCACGTTTATTTTGTGAAAATTCGCACTCCTTGCCCGGTTCTGGGGGCCGCGCATGCGCAGCTGCAAAGATGGGCACTTTGGGGGGTCGGAGTTTGGGGATTTTGAGCACGGATTCGGACTGGGCGGACGATTCTGGCCCTACATGGTCACGTTTATTTTGTGAAAATTCGCACTCCTTGCCTGGTTCTGGGGGCCGCGCATGCGCAGCTGCAAAGATGGGCACTTTGGGGGGTCGGAGTTTGGGGATTTTGAGCACGGTTTCGGACTGGGCGGACGATTCTGGCCCTACATGGTCACGTTTATTTTGTGAAAATTCGCACTCCTTACCCGGTTCTGGGGGCCGCGCATGCGCAGCTGCAAAGATGGGCACTTTGGGGGGTCGGAGTTTGGGGATTTTGAGCACGGATTCGGACTGGGCGGACGATTCTGGCCCTACATGGTCACGTTTATTTTGCGAAAATTCGCACTCCTTGCCTGGTTCTGGGGGCCGCGCATGCGCAGCTGCAAAGATGGGCACTTTGGGGGGTCGGAGTTTGGGGATTTTGAGCACGGATTCGGACTGGGCGGACGATTCTGGCCCTACATGGTCACGTTTATTTTGTGAAAATTCGCACTCCTTGCCCGGTTCTGGGGGCCGCGCATGCGCAGCTGCAAAGATGGGCACTTTGGGGGTTCGGAGTTTGGGGATTTTGAGCACGGATTCGGACTGGGCGGACGATTCTGGCCCTACATGGTCACGTTTATTTTGTGAAAATTCGCACTCCTTGCCCGGTTCTGGGGGCCGCGCATGCGCAGCTGCAAAGATGGGCACTTTGGGGGGTCGGAGTTTGGGGATTTTGAGCACGGATTCGGACTGGGCGGACGATTCTGGCCCTACATGGTCACGTTTATTTTGTGAAAATTCGCACTCCTTGCCCGGTTCTGGGGGCCGCGCATGCGCAGCTGCAAAGATGGGCACTTTGGGGGGTCGGAGTTTGGGGATTTTGAGCACGGATTCGGACTGGGCGGACGATTCTGGCCTTACATGGTCACGTTTATTTTGTGAAAATTCGCACTCCTTGCCTGGTTCTGGGGGCCGCGCATGCGCAGCTGCAAAGATGGGCACTTTGGGGGGTCGGAGTTTGGGGATTTTGAGCACGGATTCGGACTGGGCGGACGATTCTGGCCCTACATGGTCACGTTTATTTTGTGAAAATTCGCACTCCTTGCCCGGTTCTGGGGGCCGCGCATGCGCAGCTGCAAAGATGGGCACTTTGGGGGGTCGGAGTTTGGGGATTTTGAGCACGGATTCGGACTGGGCGGACGATTCTGGCCCTACATGGTCACGTTTATTTTGTGAAAATTCGCACTCCTTGCCTGGTTCTGGGGGCCGCGCATGCGCAGCTGCAAAGATGGGCACTTTGGGGGGTCGGAGTTTGGGGATTTTGAGCACGGTTTCGGACTGGGCGGACGATTCTGGCCCTACATGGTCACGTTTATTTTGTGAAAATTCGCACTCCTTACCCGGTTCTGGGGGCCGCGCATGCGCAGCTGCAAAGATGGGCACTTTGGGGGGTCGGAGTTTGGGGATTTTGAGCACGGATTCGGACTGGGCGGACGATTCTGGCCCTACATGGTCACGTTTATTTTGCGAAAATTCGCACTCCTTGCCTGGTTCTGGGGGCCGCGCATGCGCAGCTGCAAAGATGGGCACTTTGGGGGGTCGGAGTTTGGGGATTTTGAGCACGGATTCGGACTGGGCGGACGATTCTGGCCCTACATGGTCACGTTTATTTTGTGAAAATTCGCACTCCTTGCCCGGTTCTGGGGGCCGCGCATGCGCAGCTGCAAAGATGGGCACTTTGGGGGTTCGGAGTTTGGGGATTTTGAGCACGGATTCGGACTGGGCGGACGATTCTGGCCCTACATGGTCACGTTTATTTTGTGAAAATTCGCACTCCTTGCCCGGTTCTGGGGGCCGCGCATGCGCAGCTGCAAAGATGGGCACTTTGGGGGGTCGGAGTTTGGAGATTTTGAGCACGGATTCGGACTGGGCGGACGATTCTGGCCCTACATGGTCACGTTTATTTTGTGAAAATTCGCACTCCTTGCCCGGTTCTGGGGGCCGCGCATGCGCAGCTGCAAAGATGGGCACTTTGGGGGGTCGGAGTTTGGGGATTTTGAGCACGGATTCGGACTGGGCGGACGATTCTGGCCTTACATGGTCACGTTTATTTTGTGAAAATTCGCACTCCTTGCCTGGTTCTGGGGGCCGCGCATGCGCAGCTGCAAAGATGGGCACTTTGGGGGGTCGGAGTTTGGGGATTTTGAGCACGGATTCGGACTGGGCGGACGATTCTGGCCCTACATGGTCACGTTTATTTTGTGAAAATTCGCACTCCTTGCCCGGTTCTGGGGGCCGCGCATGCGCAGCTGCAAAGATGGGCACTTTGGGGGGTCGGAGTTTGGGGATTTTGAGCACGGATTCGGACTGGGCGGACGATTCTGGCCCTACATGGTCACGTTTATTTTGTGAAAATTCGCACTCCTTGCCTGGTTCTGGGGGCCGCGCATGCGCAGCTGCAAAGATGGGCACTTTGGGGGGTCGGAGTTTGGGGATTTTGAGCACGGTTTCGGACTGGGCGGACGATTCTGGCCCTACATGGTCACGTTTATTTTGTGAAAATTCGCACTCCTTACCCGGTTCTGGGGGCCGCGCATGCGCAGCTGCAAAGATGGGCACTTTGGGGGGTCGGAGTTTGGGGATTTTGAGCACGGATTCGGACTGGGCGGACGATTCTGGCCCTACATGGTCACGTTTATTTTGCGAAAATTCGCACTCCTTGCCTGGTTCTGGGGGCCGCGCATGCGCAGCTGCAAAGATGGGCACTTTGGGGGGTCGGAGTTTGGGGATTTTGAGCACGGATTCGGACTGGGCGGACGATTCTGGCCCTACATGGTCACGTTTATTTTGTGAAAATTCGCACTCCTTGCCCGGTTCTGGGGGCCGCGCATGCGCAGCTGCAAAGATGGGCACTTTGGGGGTTCGGAGTTTGGGGATTTTGAGCACGGATTCGGACTGGGCGGACGATTCTGGCCCTACATGGTCACGTTTATTTTGTGAAAATTCGCACTCCTTGCCCGGTTCTGGGGGCCGCGCATGCGCAGCTGCAAAGATGGGCACTTTGGGGGGTCGGAGTTTGGGGATTTTGAGCACGGATTCGGACTGGGCGGACGATTCTGGCCCTACATGGTCACGTTTATTTTGTGAAAATTCGCACTCCTTGCCCGGTTCTGGGGGCCGCGCATGCGCAGCTGCAAAGATGGGCACTTTGGGGGGTCGGAGTTTGGGGATTTTGAGCACGGATTCGGACTGGGCGGACGATTCTGGCCTTACATGGTCACGTTTATTTTGTGAAAATTCGCACTCCTTGCCTGGTTCTGGGGGCCGCGCATGCGCAGCTGCAAAGATGGGCACTTTGGGGGGTCGGAGTTTGGGGATTTTGAGCACGGTTTCGGACTGGGCGGACGATTCTGGCCCTACATGGTCACGTTTATTTTGTGAAAATTCGCACTCCTTACCCGGTTCTGGGGGCCGCGCATGCGCAGCTGCAAAGATGGGCACTTTGGGGGGTCGGAGTTTGGGGATTTTGAGCACGGATTCGGACTGGGCGGACGATTCTGACCCTACATGGTCACGTTTATTTTGTGAAAATTCGCACTCCTTGCCCGGTTCTGGGGGCCGCGCATGCGCAGCTGCAAAGATGGTTACTTTGGGGGGTCGGAGTTTGGGGATTTTGAGCACGGATTCGGACTGGGCGGACGATTCTGTCCCTACATGGTCACGTTTATTTTGTGAAAATTCGCACTCCTTGCCTGGTTCTGGGGGCCGCGCATGCGCAGCTGCAAAGATGGGCACTTTGGGGGGTCGGAGTTTGGGGATTTTGAGCACGGATTCGGACTGGGCGGACGATTCTGGCCCTACATGGTCACGTTTATTTTGTGAAAATTCGCACTACTTGCCCGGTTCTGGGGGCCGCGCATGCGCAGCTGCAAAGATGGGCACTTTGGGGGGTCGGAGTTTGGGGATTTTGAGCACGGATTCCGACTGGGCGGACGATTCTGGCCCTACATGGTCACGTTTATTTTGTGAAAATTCGCACTCCTTGACTGGTTCTGGGGGCCGCGCATGCGCAGCTGCAAAGATGGGCACTTTGGGGGGTCGGAGTTTGGGGATTTTGAGCACGGATTCGGACTGGGCGGACGATTCTGGCCCTACATGGTCACGTTTATTTTGTGAAAATTCGCACTCCTTGCCTGGTTCTGGGGGCCGCGCATGCGCAGCTGCAAAGATGGGCACTTTGGGGGGTCGGAGTTTGGGGATTTTGAGCACGGATTCGGACTGGGCGGACGATTCTGGCCCTACATGGTCACGTTTATTTTGTGAAAATTCGCACTCCTTTCCCGGTTCTGGGGGCCGCGCATGCGCAGCTGCAAAGATGGGCACTTTGGGGGGTCGGAGTTTGGGGATTTTGAGCACGGATTCGGACTGGGCGGACGATTCTGGCCCTACATGGTCACGTTTATTTTGTGAAAATTCGCACTCCTTTCCCGGTTCTGGGGGCCGCGCATGCGCAGCTGCAAAGATGGGCACTTTGGGGGGTCGGAGTTTGGGGATTTTGAGCACGGATTCGGACTGGGCGGACGATTCTGGCCCTACATGGTCACGTTTATTTTGTGAAAATTCGCACTCCTTGCCTGGTTCTGGGTGCCGCGCATGCACAGCTGCAAAGATGGGCACTTTGGGGGGTCGGAGTTTGGGGATTTTGAGCACGGATACGGACTGGGCGGACGATTCTGGCCCTACATGGTCACGTTTATTTTGTGAAAATTCGCACTCCTTGCCTGGTTCTGGGTGCCGCGCATGCACAGCTGCAAAGATGGGCACTTTGGGGGGTCGGAGTTTGGGGATTTTGAGCACGGATACGGACTGGGCGGACGATTCTGGCCCTACATGGTCACGTTTATTTTGTGAAAATTCGCACTCCTTGCCTGGTTCTGGGGGCCGCGCATGCGCAGCTGCAAAGATGGGCACTTTGGGGGGTCGGAGTTTGGGGATTTTGAGCACGGATTCGGACTGGGCGGACGATTCTGGCCCTACATGGTCACGTTTATTTTGTGAAAATTCGCACTACTTGCCCGGTTCTGGGGGCCGCGCATGCGCAGCTGCAAAGATGGGCACTTTGGGGGGTCGGAGTTTGGGGATTTTGAGCACGGATTCGGACTGGGCGGACGATTCTGGCCCTACATGGTCACGTTTATTTTGTGAAAATTCGCACTCCTTGCCTGGTTCTGGGGGCCGCGCATGCGCAGCTGCAAAGATGGGCACTTTGGGAGGTCGGAGTTTGGGGATTTTGAGCACGGATTCGGACTGGGCGGACGATTCTGGCCCTACATGGTCACGTTTATTTTGTGAAAATTCGCACTCCTTGCCTGGTTCTGGGGGCCGCGCATGCGCAGCTGCAAAGATGGGCACTTTGGGGGGTCGGAGTTTGGGGATTTTGAGCACGGATTCGGACTGGGCGGACGATTCTGGCCCTACATGGTCACGTTTATTTTGTGAAAATTCGCACTCCTTTCCCGGTTCTGGGGGCCGCGCATGCGCAGCTGCAAAGATGGGCACTTTGGGGGGTCGGAGTTTGGGGATTTTGAGCACGGATTCGGACTGGGCGGACGATTCTGGCCCTACATGGTCACGTTTATTTTGTGAAAATTCGCACTCCTTGCCTGGTTCTGGGGGCCGCGCATGCGCAGCTGCAAAGATGGGCACTTTGGGGGGTCGGAGTTTGGGGATTTTGAGCACGGATTCGGACTGGGCGGACGATTCTGGCCCTACATGGTCACGTTTATTTTGTGAAAATTCGCACTCCTTGCCTGGTTCTGGGGGCCGCGCATGCGCAGCTGCAAAGATGGGCACTTTGGGGGGTCGGAGTTTGGGGATTTTGAGCACGGATTCGGACTGGGCGGACGATTCTGGCCCTACATGGTCACGTTTATTTTGTAAAAATTCGCACTCCTTGCCTGGTTCTGGGGGCCGCGCATGCGCAGCTGCAAAGATGGGCACTTTGGGGGTCGGAGTTTGGGGATTTTGAGCACGGATTCGGACTGGGCGGACGATTCTGGCCCTACATGGTCACGTTTATTTTGTGAAAATTCGCACTCCTTGCCCGGTTCTGGGGGCCGCGCATGCGCAGCTGCAAAGATGGGCACTTTGGGGGGTCGGAGTTTGGGGATTTTGAGCACGGATTCGGACTGGGCGGACGATTCTGTCCCTACATGGTCACGTTTATTTTGTGAAAATTCGCACTCCTTGCCTGGTTCTGGGGGCCGCGCATGCGCAGCTGCAAAGATGGGCACTTTAGGGGGTCGGAGTTTGGGGATTTTGAGCACGGATTCGGACTGGGCGGACGATTCTGGCCCTACATGGTCACGTTTATTTTGTGAAAATTCGCACTCCTTTCCCGGTTCTGGGGGCCGCGCATGCGCAGCTGCAAAGATGCGCACTTTGGGGGGTCGGAGTTTGGGGATTTTGAGCACGGATTCGGACTGGGCGGACGATTCTGGCCCTACATGGTCACGTTTATTTTGTGAAAATTCGCACTCCTTGCCTGGTTCTGGGGGCCGCGCATGCGCAGCTGCAAAGATGGGCACTTTGGGGGGTCGGAGTTTGGGGATTTTGAGCACGGATTCGGACTGGGCGGACGATTCTGGCCCTACATGGTCACGTTTATTTTGTGAAAATTCGCACTCCTTGCCTGGTTCTGGGGGCCGCGCATGCGCAGCTGCAAAGATGGGCACTTTGGGGGGTCGGAGTTTGGGGATTTTGAGCACGGATTCGGACTGGGCGGACGATTCTGGCCCTACATGGTCACGTTTATTTTGTGAAAATTCGCACTCCTTGCCTGGTTCTGGGGGCCGCGCATGCGCAGCTGCAAAGATGGGCACTTTGGGGGGTCGGAGTTTGGGGATTTTGAGCACGGATTCGGACTGGGCGGACGATTCTGGCCCTACATGGTCACGTTTATTTTGTGAAAATTCGCACTCCTTGCCCGGTTCTGGGGGCCGCGCATGCGCAGCTGCAAAGATGGGCACTTTGGGGGTCGGAGTTTGGGGATTTTGAGCACGGATTCGGACTGGGCGGACGATTCTGGCCCTACATGGTCACGTTTATTTTGTGAAAATTCGCACTCCTTGCCTGGTTCTGGGGGCCGCGCATGCGCAGCTGCAAAGATGGGCACTTTGGGGGTTCGGAGTTTGAGGATTTTGAGCACGGATTCGGACTGGGCGGACGATTCTGGCCCTACATGGTCACGTTTATTTTGTGAAAATTCGCACTCCTTGCCTGGTTCTGGGGGCCGCGCATGCGCAGCTGCAAAGATGGGCACTTTGGGGGGTCGGAGTTTGGGGATTTTGAGCACGGATTCGGACTGGGCGGACGATTCTGGCCCTACATGGTCACGTTTATTTTGTGAAAATTCGCACTCCTTCCCTGGTTCTGGGGGCCGCGCATGCGCAGCTGCAAAGATGGGCACTTTGGGGGGTCGGAGTTTGGGGATTTTGAGCACGGATTCGGACTGGGCGGACGATTCTGGCCCTACATGGTCACGTTTATTTTGTGAAAATTCGCACTCCTTGCCTGGTTCTGGGGGCCGCGCATGCGCAGCTGCAAAGATGGGCACTTTGGGGGGTCGGAGTTTGGGGATTTTGAGCACGGATTCGGACTGGGCGGACGATTCTGGCCCTACATGGTCACGTTTATTTTGTGAAAATTCGCACTCCTTGCCCGGTTCTGGGGGCCGCGCATGCGCAGCTGCAAAGATGGGCACTTTGGGGGTCGGAGTTTGGGGATTTTGAGCACGGATTCGGACTGGGCGGACGATTCTGGCCCTACATGGTCACGTTTATTTTGTGAAAATTCGCACTCCTTGCCTGGTTCTGGGGGCCGCGCATGCGCAGCTGCAAAGATGGGCACTTTGGGGGTTCGGAGTTTGGGGATTTTGAGCACGGATTCGGACTGGGCGGACGATTCTGGCCCTACATGGTCACGTTTATTTTGTGAAAATTCGCACTCCTTGCCTGGTTCTGGGGGCCGCGCATGCGCAGCTGCAAAGATGGGCACTTTGGGGGGTCGGAGTTTGGGGATTTTGAGCACGGATTCGGACTGGGCGGACGATTCTGGCCCTACATGGTCACGTTTATTTTGTGAAAATTCGCACTCCTTCCCTGGTTCTGGGGGCCGCGCATGCGCAGCTGCAAAGATGGGCACTTTGGGGGGTCGGAGTTTGGGGATTTTGAGCACGGATTCGGACTGGGCGGACGATTCTGGCCCTACATGGTCACGTTTATTTTGTGAAAATTCGCACTCCTTGCCTGGTTCTGGGGACCGCGCATGCGCAGCTTGCAAAGATGGGCACTTTGGGGGGTCGGAGTTTGGGGATTTTGAGCACGGATTCGGACTGGGCGGACGATTCTGGCCCTACATGGTCACGTTTATTTTGTGAAAATTCGCACTCCTTGCCTGGTTCTGGGGGCCGCGCATGCGCAGCTGCAAAGATGGGCACTTTGGGTGGTCGGAATTTGGGGATTTTGAGCACGGATTCGGACTGGGCGGACGATTCTGGCCCTACATGGTCACGTTTATTTTGTGAAAATTCGCACTCCTTGCCCGGTTCTGGGGGCCGCGCATGCGCAGCGGCAAAGATGGGCACTTTGGGGGGGTCGGAGTTTGGGGATTTTGAGCACGGATTCGGACTGGGCGGACGATTCTGGCCCTACATGGTCACGTTTATTTTGTGAAAATGCGCACTCCTTGCCTGGTTCTGGGGGCCGCGCATGCGCAGCTGCAAAGATGGGCCACTTTGGGGGGTCGGAGTTTGGGGATTTTGAGCACGGATTCGGACTGGGCGGACGATTCTGGTCCTACATGGTCACGTTTATTTTGTGAAAATTCGCACTCCTTGCCCGGTTCTGGGGGCCGCGCATGCGCAGCTGCAAAGATGGGCACTTTGGGGGGTCGGAGTTTGGGGATTTTGAGCACGGATTCGGACTGGGCGGACGATTCTGGCCCTACATGGTCACGTTTATTTTGTGAAAATTCGCACTCCTTGCCTGGTTCTGGGGGCCGCGCATGCGCAGCTGCAAAGATGGGCACTTTGGGGGGTCGGAGTTTGGGGATTTTGAGCACGGATTCGGACTGGGCGGACGATTCTGGCCCTACATGGTCACGTTTATTTTGTGAAAATTCGCACTCCTTGCCTGGTTCTGGGGGCCGCGCATTCGCAGCTGCAAAGATGGGCACTTTGGGGGGTCGGAGTTTGGGGATTTTGAGCACGGATTCGGACTGGGCGGACGATTCTGGCCCTACATGGTCACGTTTATTTTGTGAAAATTCGCACTCCTTGCCCGGTTCTGGGGGCCGCGCATGCGCAGCTGCAAAGATGGGCACTTTGGGGGGTCGGAGTTTGGGGATTTTGAGCACGGATTCGGACTGGGCGGACGATTCTGGCCCTACATGGTCACGTTTATTTTGTGAAAATTCGCACTCCTTGCCTGGTTCTGGGGGCCGCGCATGCGCAGCTGCAAAGATGGGCACTTTGGGGGGTCGGAGTTTGGGGATTTTGAGCACGGATTCGGACTGGGCGGACGATTCTGGCCCTACATGGTCACGTTATTTTGTGAAAATTCGCACTCCTTGCCCGGTTCTGGGGGCCGCGCATGCGCAGCTGCAAAGATGGGCACTTTGGGGGGTCGGAGTTTGGGGATTTTGAGCACGGATTCGGACTGGGCGGACGATTCTGGCCCTACATGGTCACGTTTATTTTGTGAAAATTCGCACTCCTTGCCTGGTTCTGGGGGCCGCGCATGCGCAGCTGCAAAGATGGGCACTTTGGGGGGTCGGAGTTTGGGGATTTTGAGCACGGATTCGGACTGGGCGGACGATTCTGGCCTTACATGGTCACGTTTATTTTGTGAAAATTCGCACTCCTTGCCCGGTTCTGGGGGCCGCGCATGCGCAGCTGCAAAGATGGGCACTTTGGGGGGTCGGAGTTTGGGGATTTTGAGCACGGATTCGGACTGGGCGGACGATTCTGGCCCTACATGGTCACGTTTATTTTGTGAAAATTCGCACTCCTTGCCCGGTTCTGGGGGCCGCGCATGCGCAGCTGCAAAGATGGGCACTTTGGGGGTCGGAGTTTGGGGATTTTGAGCACGGATTCGGACTGGGCGGACGATTCTGGCCCTACATGGTCACGTTTATTTTGTGAAAATTCGCACTCCTTGCCCGGTTCTGGGGGCCGCGCATGCGCAGCTGCAAAGATGGGCACTTTGGGGGGTCGGAGTTTGGGGATTTTGAGCACGGATTCGGACTGGGCGGACGATTCTGGCCTTACATGGTCACGTTTATTTTGTGAAAATTCGCACTCCTTGCCTGGTTCTGGGGGCCGCGCATGCGCAGCTGCAAAGATGGGCACTTTGGGGGGGTCGGAGTTTGGGGATTTTGAGCACGGATTCGGACTGGGCGGACGATTCTGGCCCTACATGGTCACGTTTATTTTGTGAAAATTCGCACTCCTTGCCCGGTTCTGGGGGCCGCGCATGCGCAGCTGCAAAGATGGGCACTTTGGGGGGTCGGAGTTTGGGGATTTTGAGCACGGATTCGGACTGGGCGGACGATTCTGGCCCTACATGGTCACGTTTATTTTGTGAAAATTCGCACTCCTTGCCCGGTTCTGGGGGCCGCGCATGCGCAGCTGCAAAGATGGGCACTTTGGGGGGTCGGAGTTTGGGGATTTTGAGCACGGATTCGGACTGGGCGGACGATTCTGGCCCTACATGGTCACGTTTATTTTGTGAAAATTCGCACTCCTTGCCCGGTTCTGGGGGCCGCGCATGCGCAGCTGCAAAGATGGGCACTTTGGGGGGTCGGAGTTTGGGGATTTTGAGCACGGATTCGGACTGGGCGGAAGATTCTGGCCCTACATGGTCACGTTTATTTTGTGAAAATTCGCACTCCTTGCCCGGTTCTGGGGGCCGCGCATGCGCAGCTGCAAAGATGGGCACTTTGGGGGGTCGGAGTTTGGGGATTTTGAGCACGGATTCGGACTGGGCGGACGATTCTGGCCCTACATGGTCACGTTTATTTTGTGAAAATTCGCACTCCTTGCCTGGTTCTGGGGGCCGCGCATGCGCAGCTGCAAAGATGGGCACTTTGGGGGGTCGGAGTTTGGGGATTTTGAGCACGGATTCGGACTGGGCGGACGATTCTGGCCCTACATGGTCACGTTTATTTTGTGAAAATTCGCACTCCTTGCCCGGTTCTGGGGGCCGCGCATGCGCAGCTGCAAAGATGGGCACTTTGGGGGGTCGGAGTTTGGGGATTTTGAGCACGGATTCGGACTGGGCGGACGATTCTGGCCCTACATGGTCACGTTTATTTTGTGAAAATTCGCACTCCTTGCCTGGTTCTGGGGGCCGCGCATGCGCAGCTGCAAAGATGGGCACTTTGGGGGGTCGGAGTTTGGGGATTTTGAGCACGGATTCGGACTGGGCGGACGATTCTGGCCTTACATGGTCACGTTTATTTTGTGAAAATTCGCACTCCTTGCCCGGTTCTGGGGGCCGCGCATGCGCAGCTGCAAAGATGGGCACTTTGGGGGGTCGGAGTTTGGGGATTTTGAGCACGGATTCGGACTGGGCGGACGATTCTGGCCCTACATGGTCACGTTTATTTTGTGAAAATTCGCACTCCTTGCCCGGTTCTGGGGGCCGCGCATGCGCAGCTGCAAAGATGGGCACTTTGGGGGTCGGAGTTTGGGGATTTTGAGCACGGATTCGGACTGGGCGGACGATTCTGGCCCTACATGGTCACGTTTATTTTGTGAAAATTCGCACTCCTTGCCCGGTTCTGGGGGCCGCGCATGCGCAGCTGCAAAGATGGGCACTTTGGGGGGTCGGAGTTTGGGGATTTTGAGCACGGATTCGGACTGGGCGGACGATTCTGGCCTTACATGGTCACGTTTATTTTGTGAAAATTCGCACTCCTTGCCTGGTTCTGGGGGCCGCGCATGCGCAGCTGCAAAGATGGGCACTTTGGGGGGTCGGAGTTTGGGGATTTTGAGCACGGATTCGGACTGGGCGGACGATTCTGGCCCTACATGGTCACGTTTATTTTGTGAAAATTCGCACTCCTTGCCCGGTTCTGGGGGCCGCGCATGCGCAGCTGCAAAGATGGGCACTTTGGGGGGTCGGAGTTTGGGGATTTTGAGCACGGATTCGGACTGGGCGGACGATTCTGGCCCTACATGGTCACGTTTATTTTGTGAAAATTCGCACTCCTTGCCCGGTTCTGGGGGCCGCGCATGCGCAGCTGCAAAGATGGGCACTTTGGGGGGTCGGAGTTTGGGGATTTTGAGCACGGATTCGGACTGGGCGGACGATTCTGGCCCTACATGGTCACGTTTATTTTGTGAAAATTCGCACTCCTTGCCCGGTTCTGGGGGCCGCGCATGCGCAGCTGCAAAGATGGGCACTTTGGGGGGTCGGAGTTTGGGGATTTTGAGCACGGATTCGGACTGGGCGGACGATTCTGGCCCTACATGGTCACGTTTATTTTGTGAAAATTCGCACTCCTTGCCTGGTTCTGGGGGCCGCGCATGCGCAGCTGCAAAGATGGGCACTTTGGGGGGTCGGAGTTTGGGGATTTTGAGCACGGATTCGGACTGGGCGGACGATTCTGGCCTTACATGGTCACGTTTATTTTGTGAAAATTCGCACTCCTTGCCCGGTTCTGGGGGCCGCGCATGCGCAGCTGCAAAGATGGGCACTTTGGGGGGTCGGAGTTTGGGGATTTTGAGCACGGATTCGGACTGGGCGGACGATTCTGGCCCTACATGGTCACGTTTATTTTGTGAAAATTCGCACTCCTTGCCCGGTTCTGGGGGCCGCGCATGCGCAGCTGCAAAGATGGGCACTTTGGGGGGTCGGAGTTTGGGGATTTTGAGCACGGATTCGGACTGGGCGGACGATTCTGGCCCTACATGGTCACGTTTATTTTGTGAAAATTCGCACTCCTTGCCCGGTTCTGGGGGCCGCGCATGCGCAGCTGCAAAGATGGGCACTTTGGGGGTCGGAGTTTGGGGATTTTGAGCACGGATTCGGACTGGGCGGACGATTCTGGCCCTACATGGTCACGTTTATTTTGTGAAAATTCGCACTCCTTGCCCGGTTCTGGGGGCCGCGCATGCGCAGCTGCAAAGATGGGCACTTTGGGGGGTCGGAGTTTGGGGATTTTGAGCACGGATTCGGACTGGGCGGACGATTCTGGCCCTACATGGTCACGTTTATTTTGTGAAAATTCGCACTCCTTGCCCGGTTCTGGGGGCCGCGCATGCGCAGCTGCAAAGATGGGCACTTTGGGGGTCGGAGTTCGGGGATTTTGAGCACGGATTCGGACTGGGCGGACGATTCTGGCCCTACATGGTCACGTTTATTTTGTGAAAATTCGCACTCCTTGCCTGATTCTGGGGGCCGCGCATGCGCAGCTGCAAAGATGGGCACTTTGGGGGTCGGAGTTTGGGGATTTTGAGCACGGATTCGGACTGGGCGGACGATTCTGGCCCTACATGGTCACGTTTATTTTGTGAAAATTCGCACTCCTTGCCCGGTTCTGGGGGCCGCGCATGCGCAGCTGCAAAGATGGGCACTTTGGGGTTCGGAGTTTGGGGATTTTGAGCACGGATTCGGACTGGGCGGACGATTCTGGCCCTACATGGTCACGTTTATTTTGTGAAAATTCGCACTCCTTGCCCGGTTCTGGGGGCCGCGCATGCGCAGCTGCAAAGATGGGCACTTTGGGGGGTCGGAGTTTGGGGATTTTGAGCACGGATTCGGACTGGGCGGACGATTCTGGCCCTACATGGTCACGTTTATTTTGTGAAAATTCGCACTCCTTGCCCGGTTCTGGGGGCCGCGCATGCGCAGCTGCAAAGATGGGCACTTTGGGGGGTCGGAGTTTGGGGATTTTGAGCACGGATTCGGACTGGGCGGACGATTCTGGCCCTACATGGTCACGTTTATTTTGTGAAAATTCGCACTCCTTGCCCGGTTCTGGGGGCCGCGCATGCGCAGCTGCAAAGATGGGCACTTTGGGGGGTCGGAGTTTGGGGATTTTGAGCACGGATTCGGACTGGGCGGACGATTCTGGCCCTACATGGTCACGTTTATTTTGTGAAAATTCGCACTCCTTGCCTGGTTCTGGGGGCCGCGCATGCGCAGCTGCAAAGATGGGCACTTTGGGGGGTCGGAGTTTGGGGATTTTGAGCACGGATTCGGACTGGGCGGACGATTCTGGCCCTACATGGTCACGTTTATTTTGTGAAAATTCGCACTCCTTGCCCGGTTCTGGGGGCCGCGCATGCGCAGCTGCAAAGATGGGCACTTTGGGGGGTCGGAGTTTGGGGATTTTGAGCACGGATTCGGACGGAGCGGACGATTCTGGCCCTACATGGTCACGTTTATTTTGTGAAAATTCGCACTCCTTGCCCGGTTCTGGGGGCCGCGCATGCGCAGCTGCAAAGATGGGCACTTTGGGGGGTCGGAGTTTGGGGATTTTGAGAACGGATTCGGACTGGGCGGACGATTCTGGCCCTACATGGTCACGTTTATTTTGTGAAAATTCGCACTCCTTGCCCGGTTCTGGGGTCCGCGCATGCGCAGCTGCAAAGATGGGCACTTTGGGGGGGTCGGAGTTTGGGGATTTTGAGCACGGATTCGGACTGGGCGGACGATTCTGGCCCTACATGGTCACGTTTATTTTGTGAAAATTCGCACTCCTTGCCCGGTTCTGGGGGCCGCGCATGCGCAACTGCAAAGATGGGCACTTTGGGGGGTCGGAGTTTGGGGATTTTGAGCACGGATTCGGACTGGGCGGACGATTCTGGCCCTACATGGTCACGTTTATTTTGTGAAAATTCGCACTCCTTGCCCGGTTCTGGGGGCCGCGCATGCGCAGCTGCAAAGATGGGCACTTTGGGGGGTCGGAGTTTGGGGATTTTGAGCACGGATTCGGACTGGGCGGACGATTCTGGCCCTACATGGTCACGTTTATTTTGTGAAAATTCGCACTCCTTGCCTGGTTCTGGGGGCCGCGCATGCGCAGCTGCAAAGATGGGCACTTTGGGGGGTCGGAGTTTGGGGATTTTGAGCACGGATTCGGACTGGGCGGACGATTCTGGCCCTACATGGTCACGTTTATTTTGTGAAAATTCGCACTCCTTGCCCGGTTCTGGGGGCCGCGCATGCGCAGCTGCAAAGATGGGCACTTTGGGGGGTCGGAGTTTGGGGATTTTGAGCACGGATTCGGACGGAGCGGACGATTCTGGCCCTACATGGTCACGTTTATTTTGTGAAAATTCGCACTCCTTGCCCGGTTCTGGGGGCCGCGCATGCCCAGCTGCAAAGATGGGCACTTTGGGGGGTCGGAGTTTGGGGATTTTGAGAACGGATTCGGACTGGGCGGACGATTCTGGCCCTACATGGTCACGTTTATTTTGTGAAAATTCGCACTCCTTGCCCGGTTCTGGGGTCCGCGCATGCGCAGCTGCAAAGATGGGCACTTTGGGGGGGTCGGAGTTTGGGGATTTTGAGCACGGATTCGGACTGGGCGGACGATTCTGGCCCTACATGGTCACGTTTATTTTGTGAAAATTCGCACTCCTTGCCTGGTTCTGGGGGCCGCGCATGCGCAGCTGCAAAGATGGTCACTTTGGGGGGTCGGAGTTTGGGGATTTTGAGCACGGATTCGGACTGGGCGGACGATTCTGGCCCTACATGGTCACGTTTATTTTGTGAAAATTCGCACTCCTTGCCCGGTTCTGGGGGCCGCGCATGCGCAGCTGCAAAGATGGGCACTTTGGGGGTCGGAGTTTGGGGATTTTGAGCACGGATTCGGACTGGGCGGACGATTCTGGCCCTACATGGTCACGTTTATTTTGTGAAAATTCGCACTCCTTGCCTGATTCTGGGGGCCGCGCATGCGCAGCTGCAAAGATGGGCACTTTGGGGGCTCGGAGTTTGGGGATTTTGAGCACGGATTCGGACTGGGCGGACGATTCTGGTCCTACATGGTCACGTTTATTTTGTGAAAATTCGCACTCCTTGCCCGGTTCTGGGGGCCGCGCATGCGCAGCTGCAAAGATGGGCACTTTGGGGGGTCGGAGTTTGGGGATTTTGAGCACGGATTCGGACTGGGCGGACGATTCTGGCCCTACATGGTCACGTTTATTTTGTGAAAATTCGCACTCCTTGCCTGATTCTGGGGGCCGCGCATGCGCAGCTGCAAAGATGGGCACTTTGGGGGGTCGGAGTTTGGGGATTTTGAGCACGGATTCGGACTGGGCGGACGATTCTGGTCCTACATGGTCACGTTTATTTTGTGAAAATTCGCACTCCTTGCCCGGTTCTGGGGGCCGCGCATGCGCAGCTGCAAAGATGGGCACTTTGGGGGGTCGGAGTTTGGGGATTTTGAGCACGGATTCGGACTGGGCGGACGATTCTGGCCCTACATGGTCACGTTTATTTTGTGAAAATTCGCACTCCTTGCCTGGTTCTGGGGGCCGCGCATGCGCAGCTGCAAAGATGGGCACTTTGGGGGGTCGGAGTTTGGGGATTTTGAGCACGGATTCGGACTGGGCGGACGATTCTGGCCCTACATGGTCACGTTTATTTTGTGAAAATTCGCACTCCTTGCCTGGTTCTGGGGGCCGCGCATTCGCAGCTGCAAAGATGGGCACTTTGGGGGGTCGGAGTTTGGGGATTTTGAGCACGGATTCGGACTGGGCGGACGATTCTGGCCCTACATGGTCACGTTTATTTTGTGAAAATTCGCACTCCTTGCCTGGTTCTGGGGGCCGCGCATGCGCAGCTGCAAAGATGGGCACTTTGGGGGGTCGGAGTTTGGGGATTTTGAGCACGGATTCGGACTGGGCGGACGATTCTGGCCCTACATGGTCACGTTTATTTTGTGAAAATTCGCACTCCTTGCCCGGTTCTGGGGGCCGCGCATGCGCAGCTGCAAAGATGGGCACTTTGGGGGGTCGGAGTTTGGGGATTTTGAGCACGGATTCGGACTGGGCGGACGATTCTGGCCCTACATGGTCACGTTTATTTTGTGAAAATTCGCACTCCTTGCCTGGTTCTGGGGGCCGCGCATTCGCAGCTGCAAAGATGGGCACTTTGGGGGGTCGGAGTTTGGGGATTTTGAGCACGGATTCGGACTGGGCGGACGATTCTGGCCCTACATGGTCACGTTTATTTTGTGAAAATTCGCACTCCTTGCCCGGTTCTGGGGGCTGCGCAAGCGCAGCTGCAAAGATGGGCACTTTGGGGGGTCGGAGTTTGGGGATTTTGAGCACGGATTCGGACTGGGCGGACGATTCTGGCCCTACATGGTCACGTTTATTTTGTGAAAATTCGCACTCCTTGCCTGGTTCTGGGGGCCGCGCATGCGCAGCTGCAAAGATGGGCACTTTGGGGGGTCGGAGTTTGGGGATTTTGAGCACGGATTCGGACTGGGCGGACGATTCTGGCCCTACATGGTCACGTTTATTTTGTGAAAATTCGCACTCCTTGCCCGGTTCTGGGGGCCGCGCATGCGCAGCTGCAAAGATGGGCACTTTGGGGGGTCGGAGTTTGGGGATTTTGAGCACGGATTCGGACTGGGCGGACGATTCTGGCCTTACATGGTCTCGTTTATTTTGTGAAAATTCGCACTCCTTGCCTGGTTCTGGGGGCCGCGCATGCGCAGCTGCAAAGATGGGCACTTTGGGGGGTCGGAGTTTGGGGATTTTGAGCACGGATTCGGACTGGGCGGACGATTCTGGCCCTACATGGTCACGTTTATTTTGTGAAAATTCGCACTCCTTGCCCGGTTCTGGGGGCCGCGCATGCGCAGCTGCAAAGATGGGCACTTTGGGGGGTCGGAGTTTGGGGATTTTGAGCACGGATTCGGACTGGGCGGACGATTCTGGCCCTACATGGTCACGTTTATTTTGTGAAAATTCGCACTCCTTGCCCGGTTCTGGGGGCCGCGCATGCGCAGCTGCAAAGATGGGCACTTTAGGGGTCGGAGTTCGGGGATTTTGAGCACGGATTCGGACTGGGCGGACGATTCTGGACCTACATGGTCACGTTTATTTTGTGAAAATTCGCACTCCTTGCCTGATTCTGGGGGCCGCGCATGCGCAGCTGCAAAGATGGGCACTTTGGGGGGTCGGAGTTTGGGGATTTTGAGCACGGATTCGGACTGGGCGGACGATTCTGGCCCTACATGGTCACGTTTATTTTGTGAAAATTCGCACTCCTTGCCCGGTTCTGGGGGCCGCGCATGCGCAGCTGCAAAGATGGGCACTTTGGGGTTCGGAGTTTGGGGATTTTGAGCACGGATTCGGACTGGGCGGACGATTCTGGCCCTACATGGTCACGTTTATTTTGTGAAAATTCGCACTCCTTGCCCGGTTCTGGGGGCCGCGCATGCGCAGCTGCAAAGATGGGCACTTTGGGGGGTCGGAGTTTGGGGATTTTGAGCACGGATTCGGACTGGGCGGACGATTCTGGCCCTACATGGTCACGTTTATTTTGTGAAAATTCGCACTCCTTGCCCGGTTCTGGGGGCCGCGCATGCGCAGCTGCAAAGATGGGCACTTTGGGGGGTCGGAGTTTGGGGATTTTGAGCACGGATTCGGACTGGGCGGACGATTCTGGCCCTACATGGTCACGTTTATTTTGTGAAAATTCGCACTCCTTGCCCGGTTCTGGGGGCCGCGCATGCGCAGCTGCAAAGATGGGCACTTTGGGGGGTCGGAGTTTGGGGATTTTGAGCACGGATTCGGACTGGGCGGACGATTCTGGCCCTACATGGTCACGTTTATTTTGTGAAAATTCGCACTCCTTGCCTGGTTCTGGGGGCCGCGCATGCGCAGCTGCAAAGATGGGCACTTTGGGGGGTCGGAGTTTGGGGATTTTGAGCACGGATTCGGACTGGGCGGACGATTCTGGCCCTACATGGTCACGTTTATTTTGTGAAAATTCGCACTCCTTGCCCGGTTCTTGGGGCCGCGCATGCGCAGCTGCAAAGATGGGCACTTTGGGGGGTCGGAGTTTGGGGATTTTGAGCACGGATTCGGACGGAGCGGACGATTCTGGCCCTACATGGTCACGTTTATTTTGTGAAAATTCGCACTCCTTGCCCGGTTCTGGGGGCCGCGCATGCGCAGCTGCAAAGATGGGCACTTTGGGGGTCGGAGTTTGGGGATTTTGAGAACGGATTCGGACTGGGCGGACGATTCTGGCCCTACATGGTCACGTTTATTTTGTGAAAATTCGCACTCCTTGCCCGGTTCTGGGGTCCGCGCATGCGCAGCTGCAAAGATGGGCACTTTGGGGGGGTCGGAGTTTGGGGATTTTGAGCACGGATTCGGACTGGGCGGACGATTCTGGCCCTACATGGTCACGTTTATTTTGTGAAAATTCGCACTCCTTGGCTGGTTCTGGGGGCCGCGCATGCGCAGCTGCAAAGATGGTCACTTTGGGGGGTCGGAGTTTGGGGATTTTGAGCACGGATTCGGACTTGGCGGACGATTCTGGCCCTACATGGTCACGTTTATTTTGTGAAAATTCGCACTCCTTGCCCGGTTCTGGGGGCCGCGCATGCGCAGCTGCAAAGATGGGCACTTTGGGGGGTCGGAGTTTGGGGATTTTGAGCACGGATTCGGACTGGGCGGACGATTCTGGCCCTACATGGTCACGTTTATTTTGTGAAAATTCGCACTCCTTGCCCGGTTCTGGGGGCCGCGCATGCGCAGCTGCAAAGATGGGCACTTTGGGGGGTCGGAGTTTGGGGATTTTGAGCACGGATTCGGACTGGGCGGACGATTCTGGCCCTACATGGTCACGTTTATTTTGTGAAATTCGCACT
Organism: Anthopleura sola; assembly: GCA_023349425.1. Taxonomy (NCBI): domain Eukaryota; kingdom Metazoa; phylum Cnidaria; class Anthozoa; order Actiniaria; family Actiniidae; genus Anthopleura; species Anthopleura sola. The sequence goes on along the minus strand of JALHLI010000046.1, from coordinate 167,585 downwards.
CCTTGCCTGGTTCTGGGGGCCGCGCATGCGCAGCTGCAAAGATGGGCACTTTGGGGGGTCGGAGTTTGGGGATTTTGAGCACGGATTCGGACTGGGCGGACGATTCTAGCCCTACATGGTCACGTTTATTTTGTGAAAATTCGCAATCCTTGCCTGGTTCTGGGGGCAGGCGCATGCCAGCTGCAAAGATGGGCACTTTGGGGGTTCGGAGTTTGGGGATTTTGAGCACGGATTCGGACTGGGCGGACGATTCTGGCCCTACATGGTCACGTTTATTTTGTGAAAATTCGCACTCCTTGCCCGGTTCTGGGGTCCGCGCATGCGCAGCTGCAAAGATGGGCACTTTGGGGGGGTCCGAGTTTGGGGATTTTGAGCACGGATTCGGACTGGGCGGACGATTCTGGCCCTACATGGTCACGTTTATTTTGTGAAAATTCGCACTCCTTGCCTGGTTCTGGGGGCCGCGCATGCGCAGCTGCAAAGATGGTCACTTTGGGGGGTCGGAGTTTGGGGATTTTGAGCACGGATTCGGACTGGGCGGACGATTCTGGCCCTACATGGTCACGTTTATTTTGTGAAAATTCGCACTCCTTGCCCGGTTCTGGGGGCCGCGCATGCGCAGCTGCAAAGATGGGCACTTTGGGGTTCGGAGTTTGGGGATTTTGAGCACGGATTCGGACTGGGCGGACGATTCTGGCCCTACATGGTCACGTTTATTTTGTGAAAATTCGCACTCCTTGCCCGGTTCTGGGGGCCGCGCATGCGCAGCTGCAAAGATGGGCACTTTGGGGGGTCGGAGTTTGGGGATTTTGAGCACGGATTCGGACTGGGCGGACGATTCTGGCCCTACATGGTCACGTTTATTTTGTGAAAATTCGCACTCCTTGCCCGGTTCTGGGGGCCGCGCATGCGCAGCTGCAAAGATGGGCACTTTGGGGGGTCGGAGTTTGGGGATTTTGAGCACGGATTCGGACTGGGCGGACGATTCTGGCCCTACATGGTCACGTTTATTTTGTGAAAATTCGCACTCCTTGCCCGGTTCTGGGGGCCGCGCATGCGCAGCTGCAAAGATGGGCACTTTGGGGGGTCGGAGTTTGGGGATTTTGAGCACGGATTCGGACTGGGCGGACGATTCTGGCCCTACATGGTCACGTTTATTTTGTGAAAATTCGCACTCCTTGCCTGGTTCTGGGGGCCGCGCATGCGCAGCTGCAAAGATGGGCACTTTGGGGGGTCGGAGTTTGGGGATTTTGAGCACGGATTCGGACTGGGCGGACGATTCTGGCCCTACATGGTCACGTTTATTTTGTGAAAAATTCGCACTCCTTGCCCGGTTCTTGGGGCCGCGCATGCGCAGCTGCAAAGATGGGCACTTTGGGGGGTCGGAGTTTGGGGATTTTGAGCACGGATTCGGACGGAGCGGACGATTCTGGCCCTACATGGTCACGTTTATTTTGTGAAAATTCGCACTCCTTGCCCGGTTCTGGGGGCCGCGCATGCGCAGCTGCAAAGATGGGCACTTTGGGGGTCGGAGTTTGGGGATTTTGAGAACGGATTCGGACTGGGCGGACGATTCTGGCCCTACATGGTCACGTTTATTTTGTGAAAATTCGCACTCCTTGCCCGGTTCTGGGGTCCGCGCATGCGCAGCTGCAAAGATGGGCACTTTGGGGGGGTCGGAGTTTGGGGATTTTGAGCACGGATTCGGACTGGGCGGACGATTCTGGCCCTACATGGTCACGTTTATTTTGTGAAAATTCGCACTCCTTGCCTGGTTCTGGGGGCCGCGCATGCGCAGCTGCAAAGATGGTCACTTTGGGGGGTCGGAGTTTGGGGATTTTGAGCACGGATTCGGACTTGGCGGACGATTCTGGCCCTACATGGTCACGTTTATTTTGTGAAAATTCGCACTCCTTGCCCGGTTCTGGGGGCCGCGCATGCGCAGCTGCAAAGATGGGCACTTTGGGGGGTCGGAGTTTGGGGATTTTGAGCACGGATTCGGACTGGGCGGACGATTCTGGCCCTACATGGTCACGTTTATTTTGTGAAAATTCGCACTCCTTGCCCGGTTCTGGGGGCCGCGCATGCGCAGCTGCAAAGATGGGCACTTTGGGGGGTCGGAGTTTGGGGATTTTGAGCACGGATTCGGACTGGGCGGACGATTCTGGCCCTACATGGTCACGTTTATTTTGTGAAATTCGCACTCCTTGCCTGGTTCTGGGGGCCGCGCATGCGCAGCTGCAAAGATGGGCACTTTGGGGGGTCGGAGTTTGGGGATTTTGAGCACGGATTCGGACTGGGCGGACGATTCTAGCCCTACATGGTCACGTTTATTTTGTGAAAATTCGCAATCCTTGCCTGGTTCTGGGGGCAGGCGCATGCCAGCTGCAAAGATGGGCACTTTGGGGGTTCGGAGTTTGGGGATTTTGAGCACGGATTCGGACTGGGCGGACGATTCTGGCCCTACATGGTCACGTTTATTTTGTGAAAATTCGCACTCCTTGCCCGGTTCTGGGGTCCGCGCATGCGCAGCTGCAAAGATGGGCACTTTGGGGGGGTCCGAGTTTGGGGATTTTGAGCACGGATTCGGACTGGGCGGACGATTCTGGCCCTACATGGTCACGTTTATTTTGTGAAAATTCGCACTCCTTGCCTGGTTCTGGGGGCCGCGCATGCGCAGCTGCAAAGATGGTCACTTTGGGGGGTCGGAGTTTGGGGATTTTGAGCACGGATTCGGACTGGGCGGACGATTCTGGCCCTACATGGTCACGTTTATTTTGTGAAAATTCGCACTCCTTGCCCGGTTCTGGGGGCCGCGCATGCGCAGCTGCAAAGATGGGCACTTTGGGGGGTCGGAGTTTGGGGATTTTGAGCACGGATTCGGACTGGGCGGACGATTCTGGCCCTACATGGTCACGTTTATTTTGTGAAAATTCGCACTCCTTGCCCGGTTCTGGGGGCCGCGCATGCGCAGCTGCAAAGATGGGCACTTTGGGGGGTCGGAGTTTGGGGATTTTGAGCACGGATTCGGACTGGGCGGACGATTCTGGCCCTACATGGTCACGTTTATTTTGTGAAATTCGCACTCCTTGCCTGGTTCTGGGGGCCGCGCATGCGCAGCTGCAAAGATGGGCACTTTGGGGGGTCGGAGTTTGGGGATTTTGAGCACGGATTCGGACTGGGCGGACGATTCTAGCCCTACATGGTCACGTTTATTTTGTGAAAATTCGCAATCCTTGCCTGGTTCTGGGGGCCGCGCATGCCAGCTGCAAAGATGGGCACTTTGGGGGGTCGGAGTTTGGGGATTTTGAGCACGGATTCGGACTGGGCGGACGATTCTGGCCCTACATGGTCACGTTTATTTTGTGAAAATTCGCACTCCTTGCCCGGTTCTGGGGTCCGCGCATGCGCAGCTGCAAAGATGGGCACTTTGGGGGGGTCGGAGTTTGGGGATTTTGAGCACGGATTCGGACTGGGCGGACGATTCTGGCCCTACATGGTCACGTTTATTTTGTGAAAATTCGCACTCCTTGCCTGGTTCTGGGGGCCGCGCATGCGCAGCTGCAAAGATGGTCACTTTGGGGGGTCGGAGTTTGGGGATTTTGAGCACGGATTCGGACTGGGCGGACGATTCTGGCCCTACATGGTCACGTTTATTTTGTGAAAATTCGCACTCCTTGCCCGGTTCTGGGGGCCGCGCATGCGCAGCTGCAAAGATGGGCACTTTGGGGGGTCGGAGTTTGGGGATTTTGAGCACGGATTCGGACTGGGGGGGCGATTCTGGCCCTACATGGTCACGTTTATTTTGTGAAAATTCGCACTCCTTGCCTGGTTCTGGGGGCCGCGCATGCGCAGCTGCAAAGATGGGCACTTTGGGGGGTCGGAGTTTGGGGATTTTGAGCACGGATTCGGACTGGGCGGACGATTCTGGCCCTACATGGTCACGTTTATTTTGTGAAAATTCGCACTCCTTGCCCGGTTCTGGGGGCCGCGCATGCGCAGCTGCAAAGATGGGCACTTTGGGGGGTCGGAGTTTGGGGATTTTGAGCACGGATTCGGACTGGGCGGACGATTCTGGCCCTACATGGTCACGTTTATTTTGTGAAAATTCCACTACTTGCCCGGTTCTGGGGGCCGCGCATGCGCAGCTGCAAAGATGGGCACTTTGGGGGGTCGGAGTTTGGGGATTTTGAGCACGGATTCGGACTGGGCGGACGATTCTGGCCCTACATGGTCACGTTTATTTTGTGAAAATTCGCACTCCTTGCCTGGTTCTGGGGGCCGCGCATGCGCAGCTGCAAAGATGGGCACTTTGGGGGGTCGGAGTTTGGGGATTTTGAGCACGGATTCGGACTGGGCGGACGATTCTGGCCCTACATGGTCACGTTTATTTTGTGAAAATTCGCACTCCTTGCCCGGTTCTGGGGGCCGCGCATGCGCAGCTGCAAAGATGGGCACTTTGGGGGGTCGGAGTTTGGGGATTTTGAGCACGGATTCGGACTGGGCGGACGATTCTGGCCCTACATGGTCACGTTTATTTTGTGAAAATTCGCACTCCTTGCCCGGTTCTGGGGGCCGCGCATGCGCAGCTGCAAAGATGGGCACTTTGGGGGGTCGGAGTTTGGGGATTTTGAGCACGGATTCGGACTGGGCGGACGATTCTGGCCCTACATGGTCACGTTTATTTTGTGAAAATTCGCACTCCTTGCCCGGTTCTGGGGGACGCGCATGCGCAGCTGCAAAGATGGGCACTTTGGGGGGTCGGAGTTTGGGGATTTTGAGCACGGATTCGGACTGGGCGGACGATTCTGGCCCTACATGGTCACGTTTATTTTGTGAAAATTCGCACTCCTTGCCCGGTTCTGGGGTCCGCACATGCGCAGCTGCAAAGATGGGCACTTTGGGGGGTCGGAGTTTGGGGATTTTGAGCACGGATTAGGACTGGGCGGACGATTCTGGCCCTACATGGTCACGTTTATTTTGTGAAAATTCGCACTCCTTGCCCGGTTCTGGGGGCCGCGCATGCGCAGCTGCAAAGATGGGCACTTTGGGGGGTCGGAGTTTGGGGATTTTGAGCACGGATTCGGACTGGGCGGACGATTCTGGCCCTACATGGTCACGTTTATTTTGTGAAAATTCGCACTCCTTGCCTGGTTCTGGGGGCCGCGCATGCGCAGCTGCAAAGATGGGCACTTTGGGGGGTCGGAGTTTGGGGATTTTGAGCACGGATTCGGACTGGGCGGACGATTCTGGCCATACATGGTGTCGTTTATTTTGTGAAAATTCGCACTCCTTGCCCGGTTCTGGGGGCCGCGCATGCGCAGCTGCAAAGATGGGCACTTTGGGGGGTCGGAGTTTGGGGATTTTGAGCACGGATTCGGACTGGGCGGACGATTCTGGCCCTACATGGTCACGTTTATTTTGTGAAAATTCGCACTCCTTGCCTGGTTCTGGGGGCCGCGCATGCGCAGCTGCAAAGATGGGCACTTTGGGGGGTCGGAGTTTGGGGATTTTGAGCACGGATTCGGACTGGGCGGACGATTCTGCCCCTACATGGTCACGTTTATTTTGTGAAAATTCGCACTCCTTGCCCGGTTCTGGGGGCCGCGCATGCGCAGCTGCAAAGATGGACACTTTGGGGGGTCGGAGTTTGGGGATTTTGAGCACGGATTCGGACTGGGCGGACGATTCTGGCCCTACATGGTCACGTTTATTTTGTGAAAATTCGCACTCCTTGCCTGGTTCTGGGGGCCGCGCATGCGCAGCTGCAAAGATGGGCACTTTGGGGGGTCGGAGTTTGGGGATTTTGAGCACGGATTCGGACTGGGCGGACGATTCTGGCCCTACATGGTCACGTTTATTTTGTGAAAATTCGCACTCCTTGCCTGGTTCTGGGGGCCGCGCATGCGCAGCTGCAAAGATGGGCACTTTGGGGGGTCGGAGTTTGGGGATTTTGAGCACGGATTCGGACTGGGCGGACGATTCTGGCTCTACATGGTTACGTTTATTTTGTGAAAATTCCACTCCTTGCCCGGTTCTGGGGGCCGCGCATGCGCAGCTGCAAAGATGGGCACTTTGGGGGGTCGGAGTTTGGGGATTTTGAGCACGGATTCGGACTGGGCGGACGATTCTGGCCCTACATGGTCACGTTTATTTTGTGAAAATTCGCACTCCTTGCCTGGTTCTGGGGGCCGCGCATGCGCAGCTGCAAAGATGGGCACTTTGGGGGGTCGGAGTTTGGGGATTTTGAGCACGGATTCGGACTGGGCGGACGATTCTGGCCCTACATGGTCACGTTTATTTTGTGAAAATTCGCACTCCTTGCCCGGTTCTGGGGGCCGCGCATGCGCAGCTGCAAAGATGGGCACTTTGGGGGGTCGGAGTTTGGGGATTTTGAGCACGGATTCGGACTGGGCGGACGATTCTGGCCCTACATGGTCACGTTTATTTTGTGAAAATTCGCACTCCTTGCCTGGTTCTGGGGGCCGCGCATGCGCAGCTGCAAAGATGGGCACTTTGGGGGGTCGGAGTTTGGGGATTTTGAGCACGGATTCGGACTGGGCGGACGATTCTGGCCCTACATGGTCACGTTTATTTTGTGAAAATTCGCACTCCTTGCCCGGTTCTGGGGGCCGCGCATGCGCAGCTGCAAAGATGGGCACTTTGGGGGGTCGGAGTTTGGGGATTTTGAGCACGGATTCGGACTGGGCGGACGATTCTGGCCCTACATGGTCACGTTTATTTTGTGAAAATTCGCACTCCTTGCCCGGTTCTGGGGGCCGCGCATGCGCAGCTGCAAAGATGGGCACTTTGGGGGGTCGGAGTTTGGGGATTTTGAGCACGGATTCGGACTGGGCGGACGATTCTGGCCCTACATGGTCACGTTTATTTTGTGAAAATTCGCACTCCTTGCCTGGTTCTGGGGGACGCGCATGCGCAGCTGCAAAGATGGGCACTTTGGGGGTCGGAGTTTGGGGATTTTGAGCACGGATTCGGACTGGGCGGTCGATTCTGGCCCTACATGGTCACGTTTATTTTGTGAAAATTCGCACTCCTTGCCCGGTTCTGGGGGCCGCGCATGCGCAGCTGCAAAGATGGGCACTTTGGGGGGTCGGAGTTTGGGGATTTTGAGCACGGATTCGGACTGGGCGGACGATTCTGGCCCTACATGGTCACGTTTATTTTGTGAAAATTCGCACTCCTTGCCCGGTTCTGGGGGCCGCGCATGCGCAGCTGCAAAGATGGGCACTTTGGGGGGTCGGAGTTTGGGGATTTTGAGCACGGATTCGGACTGGGCGGACGATTCTGGCCCTACATGGTCACGTTTATTTTGTGAAAATTCGCACTCCTTGCCTGGTTCTGGGGGACGCGCATGCGCAGCTGCAAAGATGGGCACTTTGGGGGGTCGGAGTTTGGGGATTTTGAGCACGGATTCGGACTGGGCGGACGATTCTGGCCCTACATGGTCACGTTTATTTTGTGAAAATTCGCACTCCTTGCCCGGTTCTGGGGGCCGCACATGCGTAGCTGCAAAGATGGGCACTTTGGGGGGTCGGAGTTTGGGGATTTTGAGCACAGATTCGGACTGGGCGGACGATTCTGGCCCTACATGGTCACGTTTATTTTGTGAAAATTCGCACTCCTTGCCCGGTTCTGGGAGCCGCGCATGCGCAGCTGCAAAGATGGGCACTTTGGGGGGTCGGAGTTTGGGGATTTTGAGCACGGATTCGGACTGGGCGGACGATTCTGGCCCTACATGGTCACGTTTATTTTGTGAAAATTCGCACTCCTTGCCTGGTTCTGGGGGCCGCGCATGCGCAGCTGCAAAGATGGGCACTTTGGGGGGTCGGAGTTTGGGGATTTTGAGCACGGATTCGGACTGGGCGGACGATTCTGGCCATACATGGTGTCGTTTATTTTGTGAAAATTCGCACTCCTTGCCCGGTTCTGGGGGCCGCGCATGCGCAGCTGCAAAGATGGGCACTTTGGGGGGTCGGAGTTTGGGGATTTTGAGCACGGATTCGGACTGGGCGGACGATTCTGGCCCTACATGGTCACGTTTATTTTGTGAAAATTCGCACTCCTTGCCTGGTTCTGGGGGCCGCGCATGCGCAGCTGCAAAGATGGGCACTTTGGGGTTCGGAGTTTGGGGATTTTGAGCACGGATTCGGACTGGGCGGACGATTCTGGCCCTACATGGTCACGTTTATTTTGTGAAAATTCGCACTCCTTGCCTGGTTCTGGGGGCCGCGCATGCGCAGCTGCAAAGATATGCACTCTGGGGGGTCGGAGTTTGGGGATTTTGAGCACGGATTCGGACTGGGCGGACGATTCTGGCCCTACATGGTCACGTTTATTTTGTGAAAATTCGCACTCCTTGCCCGGTTCTGGGGGCCGCGCATGCGCAGCTGCAAAGATGGGCACTTTGGGGGGTCGGAGTTTGGGGATTTTGAGCACGGATTCGGACTGGGCGGACGATTCTGGCCCTACATGGTCACGTTTATTTTGTGAAAATTCGCACTCCTTGCCTGGTTCTGGGGGCCGCGGATGCGCAGCTGCAAAGATGGGCACTTTGGGTGGTCGGAGTTTGGGGATTTTGAGCACGGATTCGGACTGGGCGGACGATTCTGGCCCTACATGGTCACGTTTATTTTGTGAAAATTCGCACTCCTTGCCCGGTTCTGGGGGCCGCGCATGCGCAGCTGCAAAGATGGGCACTTTGGGGGGTCGGAGTTTGGGGATTTTGAGCACGGATTCGGACTGGGCGGACGATTCTGGCCCTACATGGTCACGTTTATTTTGTGAAAATTCGCACTCCTTGCCCGGTTCTCGGGGCCGCGCATGCGCAGCTGCAAAGATGGGCACTTTGGGGGTTCGGAGTTTGGGGATTTTGAGCACGGATTCGGACTGGGCGGACGATTCTGGCCCTACATGGTCACGTTTATTTTGTGAAAATTCGCACTCCTTGCCCGGTTCTGGGGGCCGCGCATGCGCAGCTGCAAAGATATACACTTTGGGGGGTCGGAGTTTGGGAATTTTGAGCACGGATTCGGACTGGGCGGACGATTCTGGCCCTACATGGTCACGTTTATTTTGTGAAAATTCGCACTCCTTGCCTGGTTCTGGGGGCCGCGCATGCGCAGCTGCAAAGATGGGCACTTTGGGGGGTCGGAGTTTGGGGATTTTGAGCACGGATTCGGACTGGGCGGACGATTCTGGCCCTACATGGTCACGTTTATTTTGTGAAAATTCGCACTCCTTGCCTGGTTCTGGGGGCCGCGCATGCGCAGCTGCAAAGATGGGCACTTTGGGGGGTCGGAGTTTGGGGATTTTGAGCACGGATTCGGACTGGGCGGACGATTCTGGCCCTACGTGGTCACGTTTATTTTGTGAAAATTCGCACTCCTTGCCCGGTTCTGGGGGCCGCGCATGCGCAGCTGCAAAGATCGGCACTTTGTGGGGTCGGAGTTTGGGGATTTTGAGCACGGATTCGGACTGGGCGGACGATTCTGGCCCTACATGGTCACGTTTATTTTGTGAAAATTCGCACTCCTTGCCTGGTTCTGGGGGCCGCGCATGCGCAGCTGCAAAGATGGGCACTTTGGGGGGTCGGAGTTTGGGGATTTTGAGCACGGATTCGGACTGGGCGGACGATTCTGGCCCTACATGGTCACGTTTATTTTGTGAAAATTCGCACTCCTTGCCCGGTTCTCGGGGCCGCGCATGCGCAGCTGCAAAGATGGGCACTTTGGGGGGTCGGAGTTTGGGGATTTTGAGCACGGATTCGGACTGGGCGGACGATTCTGGCCCTACATGGTCACGTTTATTTTGTGAAAATTCGCACTCCTTGCCCGGTTCTGGGGGCCGCGCATGCGCAGCTGCAAAGATATACACTTTGGGGGGTCGGAGTTTGGGAATTTTGAGCACGGATTCGGACTGGGCGGACGATTCTGGCCCTACATGGTCACGTTTATTTTGTGAAAATTCGCACTCCTTGCCTGGTTCTGGGGGCCGCGCATGCGCAGCTGCAAAGATGGGCACTTTGGGGGGTCGGAGTTTGGGGATTTTGAGCACGGATTCGGACTGGGCGGACGATTCTGGCCCTACGTGGTCACGTTTATTTTGTGAAAATTCGCACTCCTTGCCCGGTTCTGGGGGCCGCGCATGCGCAGCTGCAAAGATCGGCACTTTGTGGGGTCGGAGTTTGGGGATTTTGAGCACGGATTCGGACTGGGCGGACGATTCTGGCCCTACATGGTCACGTTTATTTTGTGAAAATTCGCACTCCTTGCCTGGTTCTGGGGGCCGCGCATGCGCAGCTGCAAAGATGGGCACTTTGGGGGGTCGGAGTTTGGGGATTTTGAGCACGGATTCGGACTGGGCGGACGATTCTGGCCCTACATGGTCACGTTTATTTTGTGAAAATTCGCACTCCTTGCCCGGTTCTCGGGGCCGCGCATGCGCAGCTGCAAAGATGGGCACTTTGGGGGGTCGGAGTTTGGGGATTTTGAGCACGGATTCGGACTGGGCGGACGATTCTGGCCCTACATGGTCACGTTTATTTTGTGAAAATTCGCACTCCTTGCCCGGTTCTGGGGGCCGCGCATGCGCAGCTGCAAAGATATACACTTTGGGGGGTCGGAGTTTGGGAATTTTGAGCACGGATTCGGACTGGGCGGACGATTCTGGCCCTACATGGTCACGTTTATTTTGTGAAAATTCGCACTCCTTGCCTGGTTCTGGGGGCCGCGCATGCGCAGCTGCAAAGATGGGCACTTTGGGGGGTCGGAGTTTGGGGATTTTGAGCACGGATTCGGACTGGGCGGACGATTCTGGCCCTACATGGTCACGTTTATTTTGTGAAAATTCGCACTCCTTGCCTGGTTCTGGGGGCCGCGCATGCGCAGCTGCAAAGATGGGCACTTTGGGGGGTCGGAGTTTGGGGATTTTGAGCACGGATTCGGACTGGGCGGACGATTCTGGCCCTACGTGGTCACGTTTATTTTGTGAAAATTCGCACTCCTTGCCCGGTTCTGGGGGCCGCGCATGCGCAGCTGCAAAGATCGGCACTTTGTGGGGTCGGAGTTTGGGGATTTTGAGCACGGATTCGGACTGGGCGGACGATTCTGGCCCTACATGGTCACGTTTATTTTGTGAAAATTCGCACTCCTTGCCTGGTTCTGGGGGCCGCGCATGCGCAGCTGCAAAGATGGGCACTTTGGGGGGTCGGAGTTTGGGGATTTTGAGCACGGATTCGGACTGGGCGGACGATTCTGGCCCTACATGGTCACGTTTATTTTGTGAAAATTCGCACTCCTTGCCTGGTTCTGGGGGCCGCGTATGCGCAGCTGCAAAGATGGGCACTTTGGGGGGTCGGAGTTTGGGGATTTTGAGCACGGATTCGGACTGGGCGGACGATTCTGGCCCTACATGGTCACGTTTATTTTGTGAAAATTCGCACTCCTTGCCCGGTTCTGGGGGCCGCGCATGCGCAGCTGCAAAGATATGCACTTTGGGGGGTCGGAGTTTGGGGATTTTGAGCACGGATTCGGACTGGGCGGACGATTCTGGCCCTACATGGTCACGTTTATTTTGTGAAAATTCGCACTCCTTGCCCGGTTCTGGGGGCCGCGCATGCGCAGCTGCAAAGATGGGCACTTTGGGGGGTCGGAGTTTGGGGATATTGAGCACGGATTCGGACTGGGCGGACGATTCTGGCCCTACATGGTCACGTTTATTTTGTGAAAATTCGCACTCCTTGCCTGGTTCTGGGGGCCGCGCATGCGCAGCTGCAAAGATGGGCACTTTGGGGGGTCGGAGTTTGGGGATTTTGAGCACGGATTCGGACTGGGCGGACGATTCTGGCCCTACATGGTCACCTTTTTTTTTGTGAAAATTCGCAGTCCTTGCCCGGTTCTGGGGGCCGCGCATGCGCAGCTGCAAAGATGGGCACTTTGGGGGGTCGGAGTTTGGGGATTTTGAGCACGGATTCGGACTGGGCGGACGATTCTGGCCCTACATGGTCACGTTTATTTTGTGAAAATTCGCACTCCTTGCCTGGTTCTGGGGGCCGCGCATGCGCAGCTGCAAAGATGGGCACTTTGGGGGGTCGGAGTTTGGGGATTTTGAGCACGGATTCGGACTGGGCGGACGATTCTGGCCCTACATGGTCACGTTTATTTTGTGAAAATTCGCACTCCTTGCCTGGTTCTGGGGGCCGCGCATGCGCAGCTGCAAAGATGGGCACTTTGGGGGGTCGGAGTTTGGGGATTTTGAGCACGGATTCGGACTGGGCGGACGATTCTGGCCCTACATGGTCACGTTTATTTTGTGAAAATTCGCACTCCTTGCCCGGTTCTGGGAGCCGCGCATGCGCAGCTGCAAAGATGGGCACTTTGGGGGGTCGGAGTTTGGGGATTTTGAGCACGGATTCGGACTGGGCGGACGATTTTGGCCCTACATGGTCACGTTTATTTTGTGAAAATTCGCACTCCTTCCCTGGTTCTGGGGGCCGCGCATGCGCAGCTGCAAAGATGGGCACTTTGGGGGGTCGGAGTTTGGGGATTTTGAGCACGGATTCGGACTGGGCGGACGATTCTGGCCCTACATGGTCACGTTTATTTTGTGAAAATTCGTACTCCTTGCCCGGTTCTGGGGGCCGCGCATGCGCAGCTGCAAAGATGGGCACTTTGGGGGGTCGGAGTTTGGGGATTTTGAGCACGGATTCGGACTGGGCGGACGATTCTGGCCCTACATGGTCACGTTTATTTTGTGAAAATTCGCACTCCTTGCCTGGTTCTGGGGGCCGCGCATGCGCAGCTGCAAAGATGGGCACTTTGGGGGGTCGGAGTTTGGGGATTTTGAGCACGGATTCGGACTGGGCGGACGATTCTGGCCCTACATGGTCACGTTTATTTTGTGAAAATTCGCACTCCTTGCCTGGTTCTGGGGGCCGCGCATGCGCAGCTGCAAAGATGGGCACTTTGGGGGGTCGGAGTTTGGGGATTTTGAGCACGGATTCGGACTGGGCGGACGATTCTGGCCCTACGTGGTCACGTTTATTTTGTGAAAATTCGCACTCCTTGCCCGGTTCTGGGGGCCGCGCATGCGCAGCTGCAAAGATGGGCACTTTGCGGGGTCGGAGTTTGGGGATTTTGAGCACGGATTCGGACTGGGCGGACGATTCTGGCCCTACATGGTCACGTTTATTTTGTGAAAATTCGCACTCCTTGCCTGGTTCTGGGGGCCGCGCATGCGCAGCTGCAAAGATGGGCACTTTGGGGGGTCGGAGTTTGGGGATTTTGAGCGCGGATTCAGACTGGGCGGACGATTCTGGCCCTACATGGTCACGTTTATTTTGTGAAAATTCGCACTCCTTGCCTGGTTCTGGGGGCCGCGCATGCGCAGCTGCAAAGATGGGCACTTTGGGTGGTCGGAGTTTGGGGATTTTGAGCACGGATTCGGACTGGGCGGACGATTCTGGCCCTACATGGTCACGTTTATTTTGTGAAAATTCGCACTCCTTGCCCGGTTCTGGGGGCCGCGCGTGCGCAGCTGCAAAGATGGGCACTTTGGGGGGTCGGAGTTTGGGGATTTTGAGCACGGATTCGGACTGGGCGGACGATTCTGGCCCTACATGGTCACGTTTATTTTGTGAAAATTCGCACTCCTTGCCTGGTTCTGGGGGCCGCGCATGCGCAGCTGCAAAGATGGGTACTTTGGGGGGTCGCAGTTTGGGGATTTTGAGCACGGATTCGGACTGGGCGGACGATTCTGGCCCTACATGGTCACGTTTATTTTGTGAAAATTCGCACTCCTTGCCCGGTTCTGGGGGCCGCGCATGCGCAGCTGCAAAGATGGGCACTTTGGGGGGTCGGAGTTTGGGGATTTTGAGCACGGATTCGGACTGGGCGGACGATTCTGGCCCTACATGGTCACGTTTATTTTGTGAAAATTCGCACTCCTTGCCTGGTTCTGGGGGCCGCGCATGCGCAGCTGCAAAGATGGGCACTTTGGGGGGTCGGAGTTTGGGGATTTTGAGCACGGATTCGGACTGGGCGGATGATTCTGGCCCTACATGGTCACGTTTATTTTGTGAAAATTCGCACTCCTTGCCCGGTTCTGGGGGCCGCGCATGCGCAGCTGCAAAGATGGGCGCTTTGGGGGGTCGGAGTTTAAGGATTTTGAGCACGGATTCGGACTGGGCGGACGATTCTGGCCCTACATGGTCACGTTTATTTTGTGAAAATTCGCACTCCTTGCCCGGTTCTGGGGGCCGCGCATGCGCAGCTGCAAAGATGGGCACTTTGGGGGGTCGGAGTTTGGGGATTTTGAGCACGGATTCGGACTGGGCGGACGATTCTGGCCCTACATGGTCACGTTTATTTTGTGAAAATTCGCACTCCTTGCCTGGTTCTGGGGGCCGCGCATGCGCAGCTGCAAAGATGGGCACTTTGGGGGGTCGGAGTTTGGGGATTTTGAGCACGGATTCGGACTGGGCGGACGATTCTGGCCCTACATGGTCACGTTTATTTTGTGAAAATTCGCACTCCTTGCCCGGTTCTGGGGGCCGCGCATGCGCAGCTGCAAAGATGGGCGCTTTGGGGGGTCGGAGTTTAAGGATTTTGAGCACGGATTCGGACTGGGCGGACGATTCTGGCCCTACATGGTCACGTTTATTTTGTGAAAATTCGCACTCCTTGCCCGGTTCTGGGGGCCGCGCATGCGCAGCTGCAAAGATGGGCACTTTGGGGGGTCGGAGTTTGGGGATTTTGAGCACGGATTCGGACTGGGCGGACGATTCTGGCCCTACATGGTCACGTTTATTTTGTGAAAATTCGCACTCCTTGCCTGGTTCTGGGGGCCGCGCATGCGCAGCTGCAAAGATGGGCACTTTGGGGGGTCGGAGTTTGGGGATTTTGAGCACGGATTCGGACTGGGCGGACGATTCTGGCCCTACATGGTCACGTTTATTTTGTGAAAATTCGCACTCCTTGCCCGGTTCTGGGGGCCGCGCATGCGCAACTGCAAAGATGGGCACTTTGGGGGGTCGGAGTTTGGGGATTTTGAGCACGGATTCGGACTGGGCGGACGATTCTGGCCCTACATGGTCACGTTTATTTTGTGAAAATTCGCACTCCTTGCCTGGTTCTGGGGGCCGCGCATGCGCAGCTGCAAAGATGGGCACTTTGGGGGGTCGGAGTTTGGGGATTTTGAGCACGGATTCGGACTGGGCGGACGATTCTGGCCCTACATGGTCAAGTTTATTTTGTGAAAATTCGCACTCCTTGCCTGGTTCTGGGGGCCGCGCATGCGCAGCTGCAAAGATGGGCACTTTGGGGGGTCGGAGTTTGGGGATTTTGAGCACGGATTCGGACTGGGCGGACGATTCTGGCCCTACATGGTCACGTTTATTTTGTGAAAATTCGCACTCCTTGCCCGGTTCTGGGGGCCGCGCATGCGCAGCTGCAAAGATATGCACGTTGGGGGGTCGGAGTTTGGGGATTTTGAGCACGGATTCGGACTGGGCGGACGATTCTGGCCCTACATGGTCACGTTTATTTTGTGAAAATTCGCACTCCTTGCCCGGTTCTGGGGGCCGCGCATGCGCAGCTGCAAAGATGGGCACTTTGGGGGGTCGGAGTTTGGGGATTTTGAGCACGGATTCGGACTGGGCGGACGATTCTGGCCCTACATGGTCACGTTTATTTTGTGAAAATTCGCACTCCTTGCCCGGTTCTGGGAGCCGCGCATGCGCAGCTGCAAAGATGGGCACTTTGGGGGGTCGGAGTTTGGGGATTTTGAGCACGGATTCGGACTGGGCGGACGATTTTGGCCCTACATGGTCACGTTTATTTTGTGAAAATTCGCACTCCTTCCCTGGTTCTGGGGGCCGCGCATGCGCAGCTGCAAAGATGGGCACTTTGGGGGGTCGGAGTTTGGGGATTTTGAGCACGGATTCGGACTGGGCGGACGATTCTGGCCCTACATGGTCACGTTTATTTTGTGAAAATTCGTACTCCTTGCCCGGTTCTGGGGGCCGCGCATGCGCAGCTGCAAAGATGGGCACTTTGGGGGGTCGGAGTTTGGGGATTTTGAGCACGGATTCGGACTGGGCGGACGATTCTGGCCCTACATGGTCACGTTTATTTTGTGAAAATTCGCACTCCTTGCCTGGTTCTGGGGGCCGCGCATGCGCAGCTGCAAAGATGGGCACTTTGGGGGGTCGGAGTTTGGGGATTTTGAGCACGGATTCGGACTGGGCGGACGATTCTGGCCCTACATGGTCACGTTTATTTTGTGAAAATTCGCACTCCTTGCCTGGTTCTGGGGGCCGCGCATGCGCAGCTGCAAAGATGGGCACTTTGGGGGGTCGGAGTTTGGGGATTTTGAGCACGGATTCGGACTGGGCGGACGATTCTGGCCCTACGTGGTCACGTTTATTTTGTGAAAATTCGCACTCCTTGCCCGGTTCTGGGGGCCGCGCATGCGCAGCTGCAAAGATGGGCACTTTGCGGGGTCGGAGTTTGGGGATTTTGAGCACGGATTCGGACTGGGCGGACGATTCTGGCCCTACATGGTCACGTTTATTTTGTGAAAATTCGCACTCCTTGCCTGGTTCTGGGGGCCGCGCATGCGCAGCTGCAAAGATGGGCACTTTGGGGGGTCGGAGTTTGGGGATTTTGAGCGCGGATTCAGACTGGGCGGACGATTCTGGCCCTACATGGTCACGTTTATTTTGTGAAAATTCGCACTCCTTGCCTGGTTCTGGGGGCCGCGCATGCGCAGCTGCAAAGATGGGCACTTTGGGTGGTCGGAGTTTGGGGATTTTGAGCACGGATTCGGACTGGGCGGACGATTCTGGCCCTACATGGTCACGTTTATTTTGTGAAAATTCGCACTCCTTGCCCGGTTCTGGGGGCCGCGCGTGCGCAGCTGCAAAGATGGGCACTTTGGGGGGTCGGAGTTTGGGGATTTTGAGCACGGATTCGGACTGGGCGGACGATTCTGGCCCTACATGGTCACGTTTATTTTGTGAAAATTCGCACTCCTTGCCTGGTTCTGGGGGCCGCGCATGCGCAGCTGCAAAGATGGGTACTTTGGGGGGTCGCAGTTTGGGGATTTTGAGCACGGATTCGGACTGGGCGGACGATTCTGGCCCTACATGGTCACGTTTATTTTGTGAAAATTCGCACTCCTTGCCCGGTTCTGGGGGCCGCGCATGCGCAGCTGCAAAGATGGGCACTTTGGGGGGTCGGAGTTTGGGGATTTTGAGCACGGATTCGGACTGGGCGGACGATTCTGGCCCTACATGGTCACGTTTATTTTGTGAAAATTCGCACTCCTTGCCTGGTTCTGGGGGCCGCGCATGCGCAGCTGCAAAGATGGGCACTTTGGGGGGTCGGAGTTTGGGGATTTTGAGCACGGATTCGGACTGGGCGGATGATTCTGGCCCTACATGGTCACGTTTATTTTGTGAAAATTCGCACTCCTTGCCCGGTTCTGGGGGCCGCGCATGCGCAGCTGCAAAGATGGGCGCTTTGGGGGGTCGGAGTTTAAGGATTTTGAGCACGGATTCGGACTGGGCGGACGATTCTGGCCCTACATGGTCACGTTTATTTTGTGAAAATTCGCACTCCTTGCCCGGTTCTGGGGGCCGCGCATGCGCAGCTGCAAAGATGGGCACTTTGGGGGGTCGGAGTTTGGGGATTTTGAGCACGGATTCGGACTGGGCGGACGATTCTGGCCCTACATGGTCACGTTTATTTTGTGAAAATTCGCACTCCTTGCCTGGTTCTGGGGGCCGCGCATGCGCAGCTGCAAAGATGGGCACTTTGGGGGGTCGGAGTTTGGGGATTTTGAGCACGGATTCGGACTGGGCGGACGATTCTGGCCCTACATGGTCACGTTTATTTTGTGAAAATTCGCACTCCTTGCCCGGTTCTGGGGGCCGGGCATGCGCAACTGCAAAGATGGGCACTTTGGGGGGTCGGAGTTTGGGGATTTTGAGCACGGATTCGGACTGGGCGGACGATTCTGGCCCTACATGGTCACGTTTATTTTGTGAAAATTCGCACTCCTTGCCTGGTTCTGGGGGCCGCGCATGCGCAGCTGCAAAGATGGGCACTTTGGGGGGTCGGAGTTTGGGGATTTTGAGCACGGATTCGGACTGGGCGGACGATTCTGGCCCTACATGGTCAAGTTTATTTTGTGAAAATTCGCACTCCTTGCCTGGTTCTGGGGGCCGCGCATGCGCAGCTGCAAAGATGGGCACTTTGGGGGGTCGGAGTTTGGGGATTTTGAGCACGGATTCGGACTGGGCGGACGATTCTGGCCCTACATGGTCACGTTTATTTTGTGAAAATTCGCACTCCTTGCCCGGTTCTGGGGGCCGCGCATGCGCAGCTGCAAAGATATGCACGTTGGGGGGTCGGAGTTTGGGGATTTTGAGCACGGATTCGGACTGGGCGGACGATTCTGGCCCTACATGGTCACGTTTATTTTGTGAAAATTCGCACTCCTTGCCC
Organism: Anthopleura sola; assembly: GCA_023349425.1. Lineage (NCBI taxonomy): Eukaryota > Metazoa > Cnidaria > Anthozoa > Actiniaria > Actiniidae > Anthopleura > Anthopleura sola. The sequence goes on along the minus strand of JALHLI010000046.1, from coordinate 149,058 downwards.
GGTTCTGGGGGCCGCGCATGCGCAGCTGCAAAGATGGGCACTTTGGGGGGTCGGAGTTTGGGGATTTTGAGCACGGATTCGGACTGGGCGGACGATTCTGGCCCTACATGGTCACGTTTATTTTGTGAAAATTCGCACTCCTTGCCTGGTTCTGGGGGCCGCGCATGCGCAGCTGCAAAGATGGGCACTTTGGGGGGTCGGAGTTTGGGGATTTTGAGCACGGATTCGGACTGGGCGGACGATTCTGGCCCTACATGGTCACGTTTATTTTGTGAAAATTCGCACTCCTTGCCCGGTTCTGGGGGCCGCGCATGCGCAGCTGCAAAGATCGGCACTTTGGGGGGTTTGAGTTTGGGGATTTTGAGCACGGATTCGGACTGGGCGGACGATTCTGGCCCTACATGGTCACGTTTATTTTGTGAAAATTCGCACTCCTTGCATTGTTCTGGGGGCCGCGCATGCGCAGCTGCAAAGATGGGCACTTTGGGGGGTCGGAGTTTGGGGATTTTGAGCACGGATTCGGACTGGGCGGACGATTCTGGCCCTACATGGTCACGTTTATTTTGTGAAAATTCGCACTCCTTGCCCGGTTCTGGGGGCCGCGCATGCGCAGCTGCAAAGATGGGCACTTTGGGGGGTCGGAGTTTGGGGATTTTGAGCACGGATTCGGACTGGGCGGACGATTCTGGCCCTACATGGTCACGTTTATTTTGTGAAAATTCGCACTCCTTGCCCGGTTCTGGGGGCCGCGCATGCGCAGCTGCAAAGATGGGCACTTTGGGGGGTCGGAGTTTGGGGATTTTGAGCACGGATTCGGACTGGGCGGACGATTCTGGCCCTACATGGTCACGTTTATTTTGTAAAAATTCGCACTCCTTGCCTGGTTCTGGGGGCCGCGCATGCGCAGCTGCAAAGATGGGCACTTTGGGGGGTCGGAGTTTGGGGATTTTGAGCACGGATTCGGACTGGGCGGACGATTCTGGCCCTACATGGTCACGTTTATTTTGTGAAAATTCGCACTCCTTGCCCGGTTCTGGGGGCCGCGCATGCGCAGCTGCAAAGATGGGCACTTTGGGGGGTCGGAGTTTGGGGATTTTGAGCACGGATTCGGACTGGGGGACGATTCTGGCCCTACATGGTCACGTTTATTTTGTGAAAATTCGCACTCCTTGCCTGGTTCTGGGGGCCGCGCATGCGCAGCTGCAAAGATGGGCACTTTGGGGGGTCGGAGTTTGGGGATTTTGAGCACGGATTCGGACTGGGCTGACGATTCTGGCCCTACATAGTCACGTTTATTTTGTGAAAATTCGCACTCCTTGCCCGGTTCTGGGGGCCGCGCATGCGCAGCTGCAAAGATGGGCACTTTGGGGGGTCGGAGTTTGGGGATTTTGAGCACGGATTCGGACTGGGCGGAGGATTCTGGCCCTACATGGTCACGTTTATTTTGTGAAAATTCGCACTCCTTGCCTGGTTCTGGGGGCCGCGCATGCGCAGCTGCAAAGATGGGCACTTTGGGGGGTCGGAGTTTGGGGATTTTGAGCACGGATTCGGACTGGGCGGACGATTCTGGCCCTACATGGTCACGTTTATTTTGTGAAAATTCGCACTCCTTGCCCGGTTCTGGGGGCCGCGCATGCGCAGCTGCAAAGATGGGCACTTTGGGGGGTTGGAGTTTGGGGATTTTGAGCACGGATTCGGACTGGGCGGACGATTCTGGCCCTACATGGTCACGTTTTTTTTGTGAAAATTCGCACTCCTTGCCTGGTTCTGGGGGCCGCGCATGCGCAGCTGCAAAGATGGGCACTTTGGGGGGTCGGAGTTTGGGGATTTTGAGCACGGATTCGGACTGGGCGGACGATTCTGGCCCTACATGGTCACGTTTATTTTGTGAAAATTCGCACTCCTTGCCCGGTTCTGGGGGCCGCGCATGCGCAGCTGCAAAGATGGGCACTTTGGGGGGTCGGAGTTTGGGGATTTTGAGCACGGATTCGGACTGGGCGGACGATTCTGGCCCTACATGGTCACGTTTATTTTGTGAAAATTCGCACTCCTTGCCCGGTTCTGGGGGCCGCGCATGCGCAGCTGCAAAGATGGGCACTTTGGGGGGTCGGAGTTTGGGGATTTTGAGCACGGATTCGGACTGGGCGGACGATTCTGGCCCTACATGGTCACGTTTATTTTGTGAAAATTCGCACTCCTTGCCTGGTTCTGGGGGCCGCGCATGCGCAGCTGCAAAGATGGGCACTTTGGGGGGTCGGAGTTTGGGGATTTTGAGCACGGATTCGGACTGGGCGGACGATTCTGGCCCTACATGGTCACGTTTATTTTGTGAAAATTCGCACTCCTTGCCCGGTTCTGGGGGCCGCGCATGCGCAGCTGCAAAGATAAGCACTTTGGGGTTCGGAGTTTGGGGATTTTGAGCACGGATTCGGACTGGGCGGACGATTCTGGCCCTACATGGTCACGTTTATTTTGTGAAAATTCGCACTCCTTGCCCGGTTCTGGGGGCCGCGCATGCGCAGCTGCAAAGATGGGCACTTTGGGGGGTCGGAGTTTGGGGATTTTGAGCACGGATTCGGACTGGGCGGACGATTCTGGCCCTACATGGTCACGTTTATTTTGTGAAAATTCGCACTCCTTGCCCGGTTCTGGGGGCCGCGCATGCGCAGCTGCAAAGATGGGCACTTTGGGGGGTCGGAGTTTGGGGATTTTGAGCACGGATTCGGACTGGGCGGACGATTCTGGCCCTACATGGTCACGTTTATTTTGTAAAAATTCGCACTCCTTGCCTGGTTCTGGGGGCCGCGCATGCGCAGCTGCAAAGATGGGCACTTTGGGGGGTCGGAGTTTGGGGATTTTGAGCACGGATTCGGACTGGGCGGACGATTCTGGCCCTACATGGTCACGTTTATTTTGTGAAAATTCGCACTCCTTGCCCGGTTCTGGGGGCCGCGCATGCGCAGCTGCAAAGATGGGCACTTTGGGGGGTCGGAGTTTGGGGATTTTGAGCACGGATTCGGACTGGGGGACGATTCTGGCCCTACATGGTCACGTTTATTTTGTGAAAATTCGCACTCCTTGCCTGGTTCTGGGGGCCGCGCATGCGCAGCTGCAAAGATGGGCACTTTGGGGGGTCGGAGTTTGGGGATTTTGAGCACGGATTCGGACTGGGCGGACGATTCTGGCCCTACATGGTCACGTTTATTTTGTGAAAATTCGCACTCCTTGCCCGGTTCTGGGGGCCGCGCATGCGCAGCTGCAAAGATGGGCACTTTGGGGGGTCGGAGTTTGGGGATTTTGAGCACGGATTCGGACTGGGCGGACGATTCTGGCCCTACATGGTCACGTTTATTTTGTAAAAATTCGCACTCCTTGCCTGGTTCTGGGGGCCGCGCATGCGCAGCTGCAAAGATGGGCACTTTGGGGGGTCGGAGTTTGGGGATTTTGAGCACGGATTCGGACTGGGCGGACGATTCTGGCCCTACATGGTCACGTTTATTTTGTGAAAATTCGCACTCCTTGCCCGGTTCTGGGGGCCGCGCATGCGCAGCTGCAAAGATGGGCACTTTGGGGGGTCGGAGTTTGGGGATTTTGAGCACGGATTCGGACTGGGGGACGATTCTGGCCCTACATGGTCACGTTTATTTTGTGAAAATTCGCACTCCTTGCCTGGTTCTGGGGGCCGCGCATGCGCAGCTGCAAAGATGGGCACTTTGGGGGGTCGGAGTTTGGGGATTTTGAGCACGGATTCGGACTGGGCGGACGATTCTGGCCCTACATAGTCACGTTTATTTTGTGAAAATTCGCACTCCTTGCCCGGTTCTGGGGGCCGCGCATGCGCAGCTGCAAAGATGGGCACTTTGGAGGGTCGGAGTTTGGGGATTTTGAGCACGGATTCGGACTGGGCGCACGATTCTGGCCCTACATGGTCACGTTTATTTTGTGAAAATTCGCACTCCTTGCCTGGTTCTGGGGGCCGCGCATGCGCAGCTGCAAAGATGGGCACTTTGGGGGGTCGGAGTTTGGGGATTTTGAGCACGGATTCGGACTGGGCGGACGATTCTGGCCCTACATGGTCACGTTTATTTTGTGAAAATTCGCACTCCTTGCCCGGTTCTGGGGGCCGCGCATGCGCAGCTGCAAAGATGGGCACTTTGGGGGGTTGGAGTTTGGGGATTTTGAGCACGGATTCGGACTGGGCGGACGATTCTGGCCCTACATGGTCACGTTTTTTTTGTGAAAATTCGCACTCCTTGCCTGGTTCTGGGGGCCGCGCATGCGCAGCTGCAAAGATGGGCACTTTGGGGGGTCGGAGTTTGGGGATTTTGAGCACGGATTCGGACTGGGCGGACGATTCTGGCCCTACATGGTCACGTTTATTTTGTGAAAATTCGCACTCCTTGCCCGGTTCTGGGGGCCGCGCATGCGCAGCTGCAAAGATGGGCACTTTGGGGGGTCGGAGTTTGGGGATTTTGAGCACGGATTCGGACTGGGCGGACGATTCTGGCCCTACATGGTCACGTTTATTTTGTGAAAATTCGCACTCCTTGCCCGGTTCTGGGGGCCGCGCATGCGCAGCTGCAAAGATGGGCACTTTGGGGGGTCGGAGTTTGGGGATTTTGAGCACGGATTCGGACTGGGCGGACGATTCTGGCCCTACATGGTCACGTTTATTTTGTGAAAATTCGCACTCCTTGCCCGGTTCTGGGGGCCGCGCATGCGCAGCTGCAAAGATGGGCACTTTGGGGGGTCGGAGTTTGGGGATTTTGAGCACGGATTCGGACTGGGCGGACGATTCTGGCCCTACATGGTCACGTTTATTTTGTGAAAATTCGCACTCCTTGCCTGGTTCTGGGGGCCGCGCATGCGCAGCTGCAAAGATGGGCACTTGGGGGGGTCGGAGTTTGGGGATTTTGAGCACGGATTCGGACTGGGCGGACGATTCTGGCCCTACATGGTCACGTTTATTTTGTGAAAATTCGCACTCCTTGCCCGGTTCTGGGGGCCGCGCATGCGCAGCTGCAAAGATGGGCACTTTGGGGGGTCGGAGTTTGGGGATTTTGAGCACGGATTCGGACTGGGCGGACGATTCTGGCCCTACATGGTCACGTTTATTTTGTGAAAATTCGCACTCCTTGCCTGGTTCTGGGGGCCGCGCATGCGCAGCTGCAAAGATGGGCACTTTGGGGGGTCGGAGTTTGGGGATTTTGAGCACGGATTCGGACTGGGCGGACGATTCTGGCCCTACATGGTCACGTTTATTTTGTGAAAATTCGCACTCCTTGCCCGGTTCTGGGGGCCGCGCATGCGCAGCTGCAAAGATGGGCACTTTGGGGGGTCGGAGTTTGGGGATTTTGAGCACGGATTCGGACTGGGCGGACGATTCTGGCCCTACATGGTCACGTTTATTTTGTGAAAATTCGCACTCCTTGCCTGGTTCTGGGGGCCGCGCATGCGCAGCTGCAAAGATGGGCACTTTGGGGGGTCGGAGTTTGGGGATTTTGAGCACGGATTCGGACTGGGCGGACGATTCTGGCCCTACATGGTCACGTTTATTTTGTGAAAATTCGCACTCCTTGCCTGGTTCTGGGGGCCGCGCATGCGCAGCTGCAAAGATGGGCACTTTGGGGGGTCGGAGTTTGGGGATTTTGAGCACGGATTCGGACTGGGCGGACGATTCTGGCCCTACATGGTCACGTTTATTTTGTGAAAATTCGCACTCCTTGCCCGGTTCTGGGGGCCGCGCATGCGCAGCTGCAAAGATAAGCACTTTGGGGTTCGGAGTTTGGGGATTTTGAGCACGGATTCGGACTGGGCGGACGATTCTGGCCCTACATGGTCACGTTTATTTTGTGAAAATTCGCACTCCTTGCCCGGTTCTGGGGGCCGCGCATGCGCAGCTGCAAAGATGGGCACTTTGGGGGGTCGGAGTTTGGGGATTTTGAGCACGGATTCGGACTGGGCGGACGATTCTGGCCCTACATGGTCACGTTTATTTTGTGAAAATTCGCACTCCTTGCCCGGTTCTGGGGGCCGCGCATGCGCAGCTGCAAAGATGGGCACTTTGGGGGGTCGGAGTTTGGGGATTTTGAGCACGGATTCGGACTGGGCGGACGATTCTGGCCCTACATGGTCACGTTTATTTTGTAAAAATTCGCACTCCTTGCCTGGTTCTGGGGGCCGCGCATGCGCAGCTGCAAAGATGGGCACTTTGGGGATCGGAGTTTGGGGATTTTGAGCACGGATTCGGACTGGGCGGACGATTCTGGCCCTACATGGTCACGTTTATTTTGTGAAAATTCGCACTCCTTGCCCGGTTCTGGGGGCCGCGCATGCGCAGCTGCAAAGATGGGCACTTTGGGGGGTCGGAGTTTGGGGATTTTGAGCACGGATTCGGACTGGGGGACGATTCTGGCCCTACATGGTCACGTTTATTTTGTGAAAATTCGCACTCCTTGCCTGGTTCTGGGGGCCGCGCATGCGCAGCTGCAAAGATGGGCACTTTGGGGGGTCGGAGTTTGGGGATTTTGAGCACGGATTCGGACTGGGCGGACGATTCTGGCCCTACATAGTCACGTTTATTTTGTGAAAATTCGCACTCCTTGCCCGGTTCTGGGGGCCGCGCATGCGCAGCTGCAAAGATGGGCACTTTGGAGGGTCGGAGTTTGGGGATTTTGAGCACGGATTCGGACTGGGCGCACGATTCTGGCCCTACATGGTCACGTTTATTTTGTGAAAATTCGCACTCCTTGCCCGGTTCTGGGGGCCGCGCATGCGCAGCTGCAAAGATGGGCACTTTGGGGGGTCGGAGTTTGGGGATTTTGAGCACGGATTCGGACTGGGGGACGATTCTGGCCCTACATGGTCACGTTTATTTTGTGAAAATTCGCACTCCTTGCCTGGTTCTGGGGGCCGCGCATGCGCAGCTGCAAAGATGGGCACTTTGGGGGGTCGGAGTTTGGGGATTTTGAGCACGGATTCGGACTGGGCGGACGATTCTGGCCCTACATAGTCACGTTTATTTTGTGAAAATTCGCACTCCTTGCCCGGTTCTGGGGGCCGCGCATGCGCAGCTGCAAAGATGGGCACTTTGGAGGGTCGGAGTTTGGGGATTTTGAGCACGGATTCGGACTGGGCGCACGATTCTGGCCCTACATGGTCACGTTTATTTTGTGAAAATTCGCACTCCTTGCCTGGTTCTGGGGGCCGCGCATGCGCAGCTGCAAAGATGGGCACTTTGGGGGGTCGGAGTTTGGGGATTTTGAGCACGGATTCGGACTGGGCGGACGATTCTGGCCCTACATGGTCACGTTTATTTTGTGAAAATTCGCACTCCTTGCCCGGTTCTGGGGGCCGCGCATGCGCAGCTGCAAAGATGGGCACTTTGGGGGGTTGGAGTTTGGGGATTTTGAGCACGGATTCGGACTGGGCGGACGATTCTGGCCCTACATGGTCACGTTTTTTTTGTGAAAATTCGCACTCCTTGCCTGGTTCTGGGGGCCGCGCATGCGCAGCTGCAAAGATGGGCACTTTGGGGGGTCGGAGTTTGGGGATTTTGAGCACGGATTCGGACTGGGCGGACGATTCTGGCCCTACATGGTCACGTTTATTTTGTGAAAATTCGCACTCCTTGCCCGGTTCTGGGGGCCGCGCATGCGCAGCTGCAAAGATGGGCACTTTTGGGATCGGAGTTTGGGGATTTTGAGCACGGATTCGGACTGGGCGGACGATTCTGGCCCTACATGGTCACGTTTATTTTGTGAAAATTCGCACTCCTTGCCCGGTTCTGGGGGCCGCGCATGCGCAGCTGCAAAGATGGGCACTTTGGGGGGTCGGAGTTTGGGGATTTTGAGCACGGATTCGTACTGGGCGGACGATTCTGGCCCTACATGGTCACGTTTATTTTGTGAAAATTCGCACTCCTTGCCCGGTTCTGGGGGCCGCGCATGCGCAGCTGCAAAGATGGGCACTTTGGGGGGTCGGAGTTTGGGGATTTTGAGCACGGATTCGGACTGGGCGGACGATTCTGGCCCTACATGGTCACGTTTATTTTGTGAAAATTCGCACATCTTGCCTGGTTCTGGGGGCCGCGCATGCGCAGCTGCAAAGATGGGCACTTGGGGGGGTCGGAGTTTGGGGATTTTGAGCACGGATTCGGACTGGGCGGACGATTCTGGCCCTACATGGTCACGTTTATTTTGTGAAAATTCGCACTCCTTGCCCGGTTCTGGGGGCCGCGCATGCGCAGCTGCAAAGATGGGCACTTTGGGGGGTCGGAGTTTGGGGATTTTGAGCACGGATTCGGACTGGGCGGACGATTCTGGCCCTACATGGTCACGTTTATTTTGTGAAAATTCGCACTCCTTGCCTGGTTCTGGGGGCCGCGCATGCGCAGCTGCAAAGATGGGCACTTTGGGGGGTCGGAGTTTGGGGATTTTGAGCACGGATTCGGACTGGGCGGACGATTCTGGCCCTACATGGTCACGTTTATTTTGTGAAAATTCGCACTCCTTGCCTGGTTCTGGGGGCCGCGCATGCGCAGCTGCAAAGATGGGCACTTTGGGGGGTCGGAGTTTGGGGATTTTGAGCACGGATTCGGACTGGGCGGACGATTCTGGCCCTACATGGTCACGTTTATTTTGTGAAAATTCGCACTCCTTGCCCGGTTCTGGGGGCCGCGCATGCGCAGCTGCAAAGATAAGCACTTTGGGGTTCGGAGTTTGGGGATTTTGAGCACGGATTCGGACTGGGCGGACGATTCTGGCCCTACATGGTCACGTTTATTTTGTGAAAATTCGCACTCCTTGCCCGGTTCTGGGGGCCGCGCATGCGCAGCTGCAAAGATGGGCACTTTGGGGGGTCGGAGTTTGGGGATTTTGAGCACGGATTCGGACTGGGCGGACGATTCTGGCCCTACATGGTCACGTTTATTTTGTGAAAATTCACACTCCTTGCCTGGTTCTGGGGGCCGCGCATGCGCAGCTGCAAAGATGGGCACTTTGGGGGGTCGGAGTTTGGGGATTTTGAGCACGGATTCGGACTGGGCGGACGATTCTGGCCCTACATGGTCACGTTTATTTTGTGAAAATTCGCACTCCTTGCCTGGTTCTGGGGGCCGCGCATGCGCAGCTGCAAAGATGGGCACTTTGGGGGGTCGGAGTTTGGGGATTTTGAGCACGGATTCGGACTGGGCGGACGATTCTGGCCCTACATGGTCACGTTTATTTTGTGAAAATTCGCACTCCTTGCCCGGTTCTGGAAGCCGCGCATGCGCAGCTGCAAAGATGGGCACTTTGGGGGGTCGGAGTTTGGGGATTTTGAGCACGGATTCGGACTGGGCGGACGATTCTGGCCCTACATGGTCACGTTTATTTTGTGAAAATTCGCACTCCTTGCCCGGTTCTGGGGGCCGCGCATGCGCAGCTGCAAAGATGGGCACTTTGGGGGGTCGGAGTTTGGGGATTTTGAGCACGGATTCGGACTGGGCGGACGATTCTGGCCCTACATGGTCACGTTTATTTTGTGAAAATTCGCACTCCTTGCCTGGTTCTGGGGGCCGCGCATGCGCAGCTGCAAAGATGGGCACTTTGGGGGGTCGGAGTTTGGGGATTTTGAGCACGGATTCGGTCTGGGCGGACGATTCTGGCCCTACATGGTCACGTTTATTTTGTGAAAATTCGCACTCCTTGCCCGGTTCTGGGGGCCGCGCATGCGCAGCTGCAAAGATGGGCACTTTGGGGGGTCGGAGTTTGGGGATTTTGAGCACGGATTCGGACTGGGCGGACGATTCTGGCCCTACATGGTCACGTTTATTTTGTGAAAATTCGCACTCCTTGCCTGGTTCTGGGGGCCGCGCATGCGCAGCTGCAAAGATGGGCACTTTGGGGGGTCGGAGTTTGGGGATTTTGAGCACGGATTCGGACTGGGCGGACGATTCTGGCCCTACATGGTCACGTTTATTTTGTGAAAATTCGCACTCCTTGCCCGGTTCTGGGGGCCGCGCATGCGCAGCTGCAAAGATGGGCACTTTGGGGGGTTGGAGTTTGGGGATTTTGAGCACGGATTCGGACTGGGCGGACGATTCTGGCCCTACATGGTCACGTTTATTTTGTGAAAATTCGCACTCCTTGCCCGGTTCTGGGGGCCGCGCATGCGCAGCTGCAAAGATGGGCACTTTGGGGGGTCGGAGTTTGGGGATTTTGAGCACGGATTCGGACTGGGCGGACGATTCTGGCCCTACATGGTCACGTTTATTTTGTGAAAATTCGCACTCCTTGCCTGGTTCTGGGGGCCGCGCATGCGCAGCTGCAAAGATGGGCACTTTGGGGGGTCGGAGTTTGGGGATTTTGAGCACGGATTCGGACTGGGCGGACGATTCTGGCCCTACATGGTCACGTTTATTTTGTGAAAATTCGCACTCCTTGCCCGGTTCTGGGGGCCGCGCATGCGCAGCTGCAAAGATGGGCACTTTGGGGGGTTGGAGTTTGGGGATTTTGAGCACGGATTCGGACTGGGCGGACGATTCTGGCCCTACATGGTCACGTTTATTTTGTGAAAATTCGCACTCCTTGCATTGTTCTGGGGGCCGCGCATGCGCAACTGCAAAGATGGGCACTTTGGGGGGTCGGAGTTTGGGGATTTTGAGCACGGATTCGGACTGGGCGGACGATTCTGGCCCTACATGGTCACGTTTATTTTGTGAAAATTCGCACTCCTTGCCCGGTTCTGGGGGCCGCGCATGCGCAGCTGCAAAGATGGGCACTTTGGGGGGTCGGAGTTTGGGGATTTTGAGCACGGATTCGGACTGGGCGGACGATTCTGGCCCTACATGGTCACGTTTATTTTGTGAAAATTCGCACTCCTTGCCCGGTTCTGGGGGCCGCGCATGCGCAGCTGCAAATATGGGCACTTTGGGGGGTCGGAGTTTGGGGATTTTGAGAACGGATTCGGACTGGGCGGACGATTCTGGCCCTACATGGTCACGTTTATTTTGTAAAAATTCGCACTCCTTGCCTGGTTCTGGGGGCCGCGCATGCGCAGCTGCAAAGATGGGCACTTTGGGGGGTCGGAGTTTGGGGATTTTGAGCACGGATTCGGACTTGGCGGACGATTCTGGCCCTACATGGTCACGTTTATTTTGTGAAAATTCGCACTCCTTGCCCGGTTCTGGGGGCCGCGCATGCGCAGCTGCAAAGATGGGCACTTTGGGGGGTCGGAGTTTGGGGATTTTGAGCACGGATTCGGACTGGGGGACGATTCTGGCCCTACATGGTCACGTTTATTTTGTGAAAATTCGCACTCCTTGCCCGGTTCTGGGGGCCGCGCATGCGCAGCTGCAAAGATGGGCACTTTGGGGGGTCGGAGTTTGGGGATTTTGAGCACGGATTCGGACTGGGCGGACGATTCTGGCCCTACATGGTCACGTTTATTTTGTGAAAATTCGCACTCCTTGCCTGGTTCTGGGGGCCGCGCATGCGCAGCTGCAAAGATGGGCACTTTGGGGGGTCGGAGTTTGGGGATTTTGAGCACGGATTCGGTCTGGGCGGACGATTCTGGCCCTACATGGTCACGTTTATTTTGTGAAAATTCGCACTCCTTGCCCGGTTCTGGGGGCCGCGCATGCGCAGCTGCAAAGATGGGCACTTTGGGGGGTCGGAGTTTGGGGATTTTGAGCACGGATTCGGACTGGGCGGACGATTCTGGCCCTACATGGTCACGTTTATTTTGTGAAAATTCGCACTCCTTGCCTGGTTCTGGGGGCCGCGCATGCGCAGCTGCAAAGATGGGCACTTTGGGGGGTCGGAGTTTGGGGATTTTGAGCACGGATTCGGACTGGGCGGACGATTCTGGCCCTACATGGTCACGTTTATTTTGTGAAAATTCGCACTCCTTGCCCGGTTCTGGGGGCCGCGCATGCGCAGCTGCAAAGATGGGCACTTTGGGGGGTTGGAGTTTGGGGATTTTGAGCACGGATTCGGACTGGGCGGACGATTCTGGCCCTACATGGTCACGTTTATTTTGTGAAAATTCGCACTCCTTGCCCGGTTCTGGGGGCCGCGCATGCGCAGCTGCAAAGATGGGCACTTTGGGGGGTCGGAGTTTGGGGATTTTGAGCACGGATTCGGACTTGGCGGACGATTCTGGCCCTACATGGTCACGTTTATTTTGTGAAAATTCGCACTCCTTGCCTGGTTCTGGGGGCCGCGCATGCGCAGCTGCAAAGATGGGCACTTTGGGGGGTCGGAGTTTGGGGATTTTGAGCACGGATTCGGACTGGGCGGACGATTCTGGCCCTACATGGTCACGTTTATTTTGTGAAAATTCGCACTCCTTGCCCGGTTCTGGGGGCCGCGCATGCGCAGCTGCAAAGATGGGCACTTTGGGGGGTTGGAGTTTGGGGATTTTGAGCACGGATTCGGACTGGGCGGACGATTCTGGCCCTACATGGTCACGTTTATTTTGTGAAAATTCGCACTCCTTGCATTGTTCTGGGGGCCGCGCATGCGCAACTGCAAAGATGGGCACTTTGGGGGGTCGGAGTTTGGGGATTTTGAGCACGGATTCGGACTGGGCGGACGATTCTGGCCCTACATGGTCACGTTTATTTTGTGAAAATTCGCACTCCTTGCCCGGTTCTGGGGGCCGCGCATGCGCAGCTGCAAAGATGGGCACTTTGGGGGGTCGGAGTTTGGGGATTTTGAGCACGGATTCGGACTGGGCGGACGATTCTGGCCCTACATGGTCACGTTTATTTTGTGAAAATTCGCACTCCTTGCCCGGTTCTGGGGGCCGCGCATGCGCAGCTGCAAATATGGGCACTTTGGGGGGTCGGAGTTTGGGGATTTTGAGAACGGATTCGGACTGGGCGGACGATTCTGGCCCTACATGGTCACGTTTATTTTGTAAAAATTCGCACTCCTTGCCTGGTTCTGGGGGCCGCGCATGCGCAGCTGCAAAGATGGGCACTTTGGGGGGTCGGAGTTTGGGGATTTTGAGCACGGATTCGGACTTGGCGGACGATTCTGGCCCTACATGGTCACGTTTATTTTGTGAAAATTCGCACTCCTTGCCCGGTTCTGGGGGCCGCGCATGCGCAGCTGCAAATATGGGCACTTTGGGGGGTCGGAGTTTGGGGATTTTGAGAACGGATTCGGACTGGGCGGACGATTCTGGCCCTACATGGTCACGTTTATTTTGTAAAAATTCGCACTCCTTGCCTGGTTCTGGGGGCCGCGCATGCGCAGCTGCAAAGATGGGCACTTTGGGGGGTCGGAGTTTGGGGATTTTGAGCACGGATTCGGACTTGGCGGACGATTCTGGCCCTACATGGTCACGTTTATTTTGTGAAAATTCGCACTCCTTGCCCGGTTCTGGGGGCCGCGCATGCGCAGCTGCAAAGATGGGCACTTTGGGGGGTCGGAGTTTGGGGATTTTGAGCACGGATTCGGACTGGGGGACGATTCTGGCCCTACATGGTCACGTTTATTTTGTGAAAATTCGCACTCCTTGCCTGGTTCTGGGGGCCGCGCATGCGCAGCTGCAAAGATGGGCACTTTGGGGGGTCGGAGTTTGGGGATTTTGAGCACGGATTCGGACTGGGCGGACGATTCTGGCCCTACATATTCACGTTTATTTTGTGAAAATTCGCACTCCTTGCCCGGTTCTGGGGGCCGCGCATGCGCAGCTGCAAAGATGGGCACTTTGGGGGGTCGGAGTTTGGGGATTTTGAGCACGGATTCGGACTGGGCGGACGATTCTGGCCCTACATGGTCACGTTTATTTTGTGAAAATTCGCACTCCTTGCCTGGTTCTGGGGGCCGCGCATGCGCAGCTGCAAAGATGGGCACTTTGGGGGGTCGGAGTTTGGGGATTTTGAGCACGGATTCGGACTGGGCGGACGATTCTGGCCCTACATGGTCACGTTTATTTTGTGAAAATTCGCACTCCTTGCCCGGTTCTGGGGGCCGCGCATGCGCAGCTGTTAAGATGGGCACTTTGGGGGGTTGGAGTTTGGGGATTTTGAGCACGGATTCGGACTGGGCGGACGATTCTGGCCCTACATGGTCACGTTTTTTTTGTGAAAATTCGCACTCCTTGCCTGGTTCTGGGGGCCGCGCATGCGCAGCTGCAAAGATGGGCACTTTGGGGGGTCGGAGTTTGGGGATTTTGAGCACGGATTCGGACTGGGCGGACGATTCTGGCCCTACATGGTCACGTTTATTTTGTGAAAATTCGCACTCCTTGCTCGGTTCTGGAGGCCGCGCATGCGCAGCTGCAAAGATGGGCACTTTGGGGGGTCGGAGTTTGGGGATTTTGAGCACGGATTCGGACTGGGCGGACGATTCTGGCCCTACATGGTCACGTTTATTTTGTGAAAATTCGCACTCCTTGCCCGGTTCTGGGGGCCGCGCATGCGCAGCTGCAAAGATGGGCACTTTGGGGGGTCGGAGTTTGGGGATTTTGAGCACGGATTCGGACTGGGCGGACGATTCTGGCCCTACATGGTCACGTTTATTTTGTGAAAATTCGCACTCCTTGCCCGGTTCTGGGGGCCGCGCATGCGCAGCTGCAAATATGGGCACTTTGGGGGGTCGGAGTTTGGGGATTTTGAGAACGGATTCGGACTGGGCGGACGATTCTGGCCCTACATGGTCACGTTTATTTTGTAAAAATTCGCACTCCTTGCCTGGTTCTGGGGGCCGCGCATGCGCAGCTGCAAAGATGGGCACTTTGGGGGGTCGGAGTTTGGGGATTTTGAGCACGGATTCGGACTTGGCGGACGATTCTGGCCCTACATGGTCACGTTTATTTTGTGAAAATTCGCACTCCTTGCCCGGTTCTGGGGGCCGCGCATGCGCAGCTGCAAATATGGGCACTTTGGGGGGTCGGAGTTTGGGGATTTTGAGAACGGATTCGGACTGGGCGGACGATTCTGGCCCTACATGGTCACGTTTATTTTGTAAAAATTCGCACTCCTTGCCTGGTTCTGGGGGCCGCGCATGCGCAGCTGCAAAGATGGGCACTTTGGGGGGTCGGAGTTTGGGGATTTTGAGCACGGATTCGGACTTGGCGGACGATTCTGGCCCTACATGGTCACGTTTATTTTGTGAAAATTCGCACTCCTTGCCCGGTTCTGGGGGCCGCGCATGCGCAGCTGCAAAGATGGGCACTTTGGGGGGTCGGAGTTTGGGGA
Source organism: Anthopleura sola (assembly GCA_023349425.1). NCBI lineage: Eukaryota > Metazoa > Cnidaria > Anthozoa > Actiniaria > Actiniidae > Anthopleura > Anthopleura sola. The sequence goes on along the minus strand of JALHLI010000046.1, from coordinate 133,865 downwards.
TTTTGAGCACGGATTCGGACTGGGGGACGATTCTGGCCCTACATGGTCACGTTTATTTTGTGAAAATTCGCACTCCTTGCCTGGTTCTGGGGGCCGCGCATGCGCAGCTGCAAAGATGGGCACTTTGGGGGGTCGGAGTTTGGGGATTTTGAGCACGGATTCGGACTGGGCGGACGATTCTGGCCCTACATATTCACGTTTATTTTGTGAAAATTCGCACTCCTTGCCCGGTTCTGGGGGCCGCGCATGCGCAGCTGCAAAGATGGGCACTTTGGGGGGTCGTAGTTTGGGGATTTTGAGCACGGATTCGGACTGGGCGGACGATTCTGGCCCTACATGGTCACGTTTATTTTGTGAAAATTCGCACTCCTTGCCTGGTTCTGGGGGCCGCGCATGCGCAGCTGCAAAGATGGGCACTTTGGGGGGTCGGAGTTTGGGGATTTTGAGCACGGATTCGGACTGGGCGGACGATTCTGGCCCTACATGGTCACGTTTATTTTGTGAAAATTCGCACTCCTTGCCCGGTTCTGGGGGCCGCGCATGCGCAGCTGTTAAGATGGGCACTTTGGGGGGTTGGAGTTTGGGGATTTTGAGCACGGATTCGGACTGGGCGGACGATTCTGGCCCTACATGGTCACGTTTTTTTTGTGAAAATTCGCACTCCTTGCCTGGTTCTGGGGGCCGCGCATGCGCAGCTGCAAAGATGGGCACTTTGGGGGGTCGGAGTTTGGGGATTTTGAGCACGGATTCGGACTGGGCGGACGATTCTGGCCCTACATGGTCACGTTTATTTTGTGAAAATTCGCACTCCTTGCTCGGTTCTGGAGGCCGCGCATGCGCAGCTGCAAAGATGGGCACTTTGGGGGGTCGGAGTTTGGGGATTTTGAGCACGGATTCGGACTGGGCGGACGATTCTGGCCCTACATGGTCACGTTTATTTTGTGAAAATTCGCACTCCTTGCCCGGTTCTGGGGGCCGCGCATGCGCAGCTGCAAAGATGGGCACTTTGGGGGGTCGGAGTTTGGGGATTTTGAGCACGGATTCGGACTGGGCGGACGATTCTGGCCCTACATGGTCACGTTTATTTTGTGAAAATTCGCACTCCTTGCCTGGTTCTGGGGGCCGCGCATGCGCAGCTGCAAAGATGGGCACTTTGGGGGGTCGGAGTTTGGGGATTTTGAGCACGGATTCGGACTGGGCGGACGATTCTGGCCCTACATGGTCACGTTTATTTTGTGAAAATTCGCACTCCTTGCCCGGTTCTGGGGGCCGCGCATGCGCAGCTGTTAAGATGGGCACTTTGGGGGGTTGGAGTTTGGGGATTTTGAGCACGGATTCGGACTGGGCGGACGATTCTGGCCCTACATGGTCACGTTTTTTTTGTGAAAATTCGCACTCCTTGCCTGGTTCTGGGGGCCGCGCATGCGCAGCTGCAAAGATGGGCACTTTGGGGGGTCGGAGTTTGGGGATTTTGAGCACGGATTCGGACTGGGCGGACGATTCTGGCCCTACATGGTCACGTTTATTTTGTGAAAATTCGCACTCCTTGCCCGGTTCTGGAGGCCGCGCATGCGCAGCTGCAAAGATGGGCACTTTGGGGGGTCGGAGTTTGGGGATTTTGAGCACGGATTCGGACTGGGCGGACGATTCTGGCCCTACATGGTCACGTTTATTTTGTGAAAATTCGCACTCCTTGCCCGGTTCTGGGGGCCCCGCATGCGCAGCTGCAAAGATGGGCACTTTGGGGGGTCGGAGTTTGGGGATTTTGAGCACGGATTCGGACTGGGCGGACGATTCTGGCCCTACATGGTCACGTTTATTTTGTGAAAATTCGCACTCCTTGCCTGGTTCTGGGGGCCGCGCATGCGCAGCTGCAAAGATGGGCACTTTGGGGGGTCGGAGTTTGGGGATTTTGAGCACGGATTCGGACTGGGCGGACGATTCTGGCCCTACATGGTCACGTTTATTTTGTGAAAATTCGCACTCCTTGCCCGGTTCTGGGGGCCGCGCATGCGCAGCTGCAAAGATAGGCACTTTGGGGGGTCGGAGTTTGGGGATTTTGAGCACGGATTCGGACTGGGCGGACGATTCTGGCCCTACATGGTCACGTTTATTTTGTGAAAATTCGCACTCCTTGCCTGGTTCTGGGGGCCGCGCATGCGCAGCTGCAAAGATGGGCACTTTGGGGATCGGAGTTTGGGGATTTTGAGCACGGATTCGGACTGGGCGGACGATTCTGGCCCTACATGGTCACGTTTATTTTGTGAAAATTCGCACTCCTTGCCTGGTTCTGGGGGCCGCGCATGCGCAGCTGCAAAGATGGGCACTTTGGGGATCGGAGTTTGGGGATTTTGAGCACGGATTCGGACTGGGCGGACGATTCTGGCGCTACATGGTCACGTTTATTTTGTGAAAATTCGCACTCCTTGCCTGGTTCTGGGGGCCGCGCATGCGCAGCTGCAAAGATGGGCACTTTGGGGGGTCGGAGTTTGGGGATTTTGAGCACGGATTCGGACTGGGCGGACGATTCTGGCCCTATATGGTCACGTTTATTTTGTGAAAATTCGCTGTCCTTGCCTGGTTCTGGGGGCCGCGCATGCGCAGCTGCAAAGATGGGCACTTTGGGGGGTCGGAGTTTGGGGATTTTGAGCACGGATTCGGACTGGGCGGACGATTCTGGCCCTACATGGTCACGTTTATTTTGTGAAAATTCGCACTCCTTGCCCGGTTCTGGGGACCGCGCATGCGCAGCTGCAAAGATGGGCACTTTGGGGGGTCGGAGTTTGGAGATTTTGAGCACGGATTCGGACTGGGCGGACGATTCTGGCCCTACATGGTCACGTTTATTTTGTGAAAATTCGCACTCCTTGCCCGGTTCTGGGGGCCGCGCATGCGCAGCTGCAAAGATGGGCACTTTGGGGGGTCGGAGTTTGGGGATTTTGAGCACGGATTCGGACTGGGCGGACGATTCTGGCCCTACATGGTCACGTTTATTTTGTGAAAATTCGCACTCCTTGCCCGGTTCTGGGGGCCGCGCATGCGCAGCTGCAAAGATGGGCACTTTGGGGGGTCGGAGTTTGGGGATTTTGAGCACGGATTCGGACTGGGCGGACGATTCTGGCCCTACATGGTCACGTTTATTTTGTGAAAATTCGCACTCCTTGCCTGGTTCTGGGGGCCGCGCATGCGCAGCTGCAAAGATGGGCACTTTGGGGGGTCGGAGTTTGGGGATTTTGAGCACGGAATCGGACTGGGCGGACGATTCTGGCCATACATGGTCACGTTTATTTTGTGAAAATTCGCACTCCTTGCCTGGTTCTGGGGGCCGCGCATGCGCAGCTGCAAAGATGGGCACTTTGGGGGGTCGGAGTTTGGGGATTTTGAGCACGGATTCGGACTGGGCGGACGATTCTGGCCATACATGGTCACGTTTATTTTGTGAAAATTCGCACTCCTTGCCTGGTTCTGGGGGCCGCGCATGCGCAGCTGCAAAGATGGGCACTTTGGGGGGTCGGAGTTTGGGGATTTTGAGCACGGATTCGGACTGGGCGGACGATTCTGGCCCTACATGGTCACGTTTATTTTGTGAAAATTCGCACTCCTTGCCCGGTTCTGGGGGCTGCGCATGCGCAGCTGCAAAGATGGGCACTTTGGGGGGTCGGAGTTTGGGGATTTTGAGCACGGATTCGGACTGGGCGGACGATTCTGGCCCTACATGGTCACGTTTATTTTGTGAAAATTCGCACTCCTTGCCTGGTTCTCGGGGGCCGCGCATGCGCAGCTGCAAAGATGGGCACTTTGGGGGGTCGTAGTTTGGGGATTTTGAGCACGGATTCGGACTGGGCGGACGATTCTGGCCCTACATGGTCACGTTTATTTTGTGAAAATTCGCACTCCTTGCCTGGTTCTGGGGGCCGCGCATGCGCAGCTGCAAAGATGGGCACTTTGGGGGGTCGGAGTTTGGGGATTTTGAGCACGGATTCGGACTGGGCGGACGATTCTGGCCCTACATGGTCACGTTTATTTTGTGAAAATTCGCACTCCTCGCCCGGTTCTGGGGGCCGCGCATGCGCAGCTGCAAAGATGGGCACTTTGGGGGGTCGGAGTTTGGGGATTTTGAGCACGGATTCGGACTGGGCGGACGATTCTGGCCCTACATGGTCACGTTTATTTTGTGAAAATTCGCACTCCTTGCCTGGTTCTGGGGGCCGCGCATGCGCAGCTGCAAAGATGGCACTTTGGGGTTCGGAGTTTGGGGATTTTGAGCACGGATTCGGACTGGGCGGACGATTCTGGCCCTACATGGTCACGTTTATTTTGTAAAAATTCGCACTCCTTGCCTGGTTCTGGGTGCCGCGCATGCGCAGCTGCAAAGATGGGCACTTTGGGGGGTCGGAGTTTGGGGATTTTGAGCACGGATTCGGACTGGGCGGACGATTCTGGCCCTACATGGTCACGTTTATTTTGTGAAAATTCGCACTCCTTGCCCGGTTCTGGGGGCCGCGCATGCGCAGCTGCAAAGATGGGCACTTTGGGGGGTCGGAGTTTGGGGATTTTGAGCACGGATTCGGACTGGGCGGACGATTCTGGCCCTACATGGTCACGTTTATTTTGTGAAAATTCGCACTCCTTGCCTGGTTCTGGGGGCCGCGCATGCGCAGCTGCAAAGATGGGCACTTTGGGGGGTCGGAGTTTGGGGATTTTGAGCACGGATTCGGACTGGGCGGACGATTCTGGCCCTACATGGTCACGTTTATTTTGTGAAAATTCGCACTCCTTGCCTGGTTCTGGGGGCCGCGCATGCGTAGCTGCAAAGATGGGCACTTTGGGGGCTCGGAGTTTGGGGATTTTGAGCACGGATTCGGACTGGGCGGACGATTCTGGCCCTATATGGTCACGTTTATTTTGTGAAAATTCGCACTCCTTGCCCGGTTCTGGGGGCCGCGCATGCGCAGCTGCAAAGATGGGCACTTTGGGGGTTCGGAGTGTGGGGATTTTGAGCACGGATTCGGACTGGGCGGACGATTCTGGCCCTACTTGGTCACGTTTATTTTGTGAAAATTCGCACTCCTTGCCTGGTTCTGGGGGCCGCGCATGCGCAGCTGCAAAGATGGGCACTTTGGGGGGTCGGAGTTTGGGGATTTTGAGCACGGATTCGGACTGGGCGGACGATTCTGGCCCTACATGGTCACGTTTATTTTGTGAAAATTCGCACACCTTGCCTGGTTCTGGGGGCCGCGCATGCGCAGCTGCAAAGATGGGCACTTTGGGGGGTCGGAGTTTGGGGATTTTGAGCACGGATTCGGACTGGGCGGACGATTCTGGCCCTACATGGTCACGTTTATTTTGTGAAAATTCGCAATCCTTGCCCGGTTCTGGGGGCCGCGCATGCGGAGCTGCAAAGATGGGCACTTTGGGGGGTCGGAGTTTGGGGATTTTGAGCACGGATTCGGACTGAGCGGACGATTCTGGCCCTACATGGTCACGTTTATTTTGTGAAAATTCGCACTCCTTGCCTGGTTCTGGGGGCCGCGCATGCGCAGCTGCAAAGATGGGCACTTTGGGGGGTCGGAGTTTGGGGATTTTGAGCACGGATTCGGACTGGGCGGACGATTCTGGCCCTACATGGTCACGTTTATTTTGTGAAAATTCGCACTCCTTGCCTGGTTCTGGGGGCCGCGCATGCGCAGCTGCAAAGATGGGCACTTTGGGGGGTCGGAGTTTAGGGATTTTGAGCACGGATTCGGACTGGGCGGACGATTCTGGCCCTACATGGTCACGTTTATTTTGTGAAAATTCGCACTCCTTGCCCGGTTCTGGGGGCCGCGCATGCGCAGCTGCAAAGATGGGCACTTTGGGGGGTCGGAGTTTGGGGATTTTGAGCACGGATTCGGACTGGGCGGACGATTCTGGCCCTACATGGTCACGTTTATTTTGTGAAAATTCGCACTCCTTGCCCGGTTCTGGGGGCCGCGCATGCGCAGCTGCAAAGATGGGCACTTTGGGGGGTCGGAGTTTGGGGATTTTGAGCACGGATTCGGACTGGGCGGACGATTCTGGCCCTACATGGTCACGTTTATTTTGTGAAAATTCGCACTCCTTGCCTGGTTCTGGGTGCCGCGAATGCGCAGCTGCAAAGATGGGCACTTTGGGGGGTCGGAGTTTGGGGATTTTGAGCACGGATTCGGACTGGGCGGACGATTCTGGCCCTACATGGTCACGTTTATTTTGTGAAAATTCGCACTCCTTGCCCGGTTCTGGGGGCCGCGCATGCGCAGCTGCAAAGATGGGCACTTTGGGGGGTCGGAGTTTGGGGATTTTGAGCACGGATTCGGACTGGGCGGACGATTCTGGCCCTACATGGTCACGTTTATTTTGTGAAAATTCGCACTCCTTGCCCGGTTCTGGGGGCCGCGCATGCGCAGCTGCAAAGATGGGCACTTTGGGGGGTCGGAGTTTGGGGATTTTGAGCACGGATTCGGACTGGGCGGACGATTCTGGCCCTACATGGTCACGTTTATTTTGTGAAAATTCGCAATCCTTGCCCGGTTCTGGGGGCCGCGCATGCGGAGCTGCAAAGATGGGCACTTTGGGGATCGGAGTTTGGGGATTTTGAGCACGGATTCGGACTGAGCGGACGATTCTGGCCATACATGGTCACGTTTATTTTGTGAAAATTCGCACTCCTTGCCTGGTTCTGGGGGCCGCGCATGCGCAGCTGCAAAGATGGGCACTTTGGGGGGTCGGAGTTTGGGGATTTTGAGCACGGATTCGGACTGGGCGGACGATTCTGGCCCTACATGGTCACGTTTATTTTGTGAAAATTCGCACTCCTTGCCTGGTTCTGGGGGCCGCGCATGCGCAGCTGCAAAGATGGGCACTTTGGGGGGTCGGAGTTTGGGGATTTTGAGCACGGATTCGGACTGGGCGGACGATTCTGGCCCTACATGGTCACGTTTATTTTGTGAAAATTCGCACTCCTTGCCCGGTTCTGGGGGCCGCGCATGCGCAGCTGCAAAGATGGGCACTTTGGGGGGTCGGAGTTTGGGGATTTTGAGCACGGATTCGGACTGGGCGGACGATTCTGGCCCTACATGGTCACGTTTATTTTGTGAAAATTCGCACTTCTTGCCCGGTTCTGGGGGCCGCGCATGCGCAGCTGCAAAGATGGGCACTTTGGGGGGTCGGAGTTTGGGGATTTTGAGCACGGATTCGGACTGGGCGGACGATTCTGGCCCTACATGGTCACGTTTATTTTGTGAAAATTCGCACTCCTTGCCTGGTTCTGGGTGCCGCGAATGCGCAGCTGCAAAGATGGGCACTTTGGGGGGTCGGAGTTTGGGGATTTTGAGCACGGATTCGGACTGGGCGGACGATTCTGGCCCTACATGGTCACGTTTATTTTGTGAAAATTCGCACTCCTTGCCCGGTTCTGGGGGCCGCGCATGCGCAGCTGCAAAGATGGGCACTTTGGGGGGTCGGAGTTTGGGGATTTTGAGCACGGATTCGGACTGGGCGGACGATTCTGGCCCTACATGGTCACGTTTATTTTGTGAAAATTCGCACTCCTTGCCTGGTTCTGGGTGCCGCGAATGCGCAGCTGCAAAGATGGGCACTTTGGGGGATCGGAGTTTGGGGATTTTGAGCACGGATTCGGACTGGGCGGACGATTCTGGCCCTACATGGTCACGTTTATTTTGTGAAAATTCGCACTCCTTGCCCGGTTCTGGGGGCCGCGCATGCGCAGCTGGAAAGATGGGCACTTTGGGGGGTCGGAGTTTGGGGATTTTGAGCACGGATTCGGACTGGGCGGACGATTCTGGCCCTACATGGTCACGTTTATTTTGTGAAAATTCGCACTCCTTGCCTGGTTCTGGGGGCCGCGCATGCGCAGCTGCAAAGATGGGCACTTTGGGGGGTCGGAGTTTGGGGATTTTGAGCACGGATTCGGACTGGGCGGACGATTCTGGCCCTACATGGTCACGTTTATTTTGTGAAAATTCGCACTCCTTGCCCGGTTCTGGGGGCCGCGCATGCGCAGCTGCAAAGATGGGCACTTTGGGGGGTCGGAGTTTGGGGATTTTGAGCACGGATTCGGACTGGGCGGACGATTCTGGCCCTACATGGTCACGTTTATTTTGTGAAAATTCGCACTCCTTGCCTGGTTCTGGGGGCCGCGCATGCGCAGCTGCAAAGATGGGCACTTTGGGGGGTCGGAGTTTGGGGATTTTGAGCACGGATTCGGACTGGGCGGACGATTCTGGCCCTACATGGTCACGTTTATTTTGTGAAAATTCGCACTCCTTGCCGGGTTCTGGGGGCCGCGCATGCGCAGCTGCAAAGATGGGCACTTTGGGGGGTCGGAGTTTGGGGATTTTGAGCACGGATTCGGACTGGGCGGACGATTCTGGCCCTACATGGTCACGTTTATTTTGTGAAAATTCGCACTCCTTGCCCGGTTCTGGGGGCCGTGAATGCGCAGCTGCAAAGATGGGCACTTTGGGGGGTCGGAGTTTGGGGATTTTGAGCACGGATTCGGACTGGGCGGACGATTCTGGCCCTACATGGTCACGTTTATTTTGTGAAAATTCGCACTCCTTGCCTGGTTCTGGGGGCCGCGCATGCGCAGCTGCAAAGATGGGCACTTTGGGGGGTCGGAGGTTGGGGATTTTGAGCACGGATTCGGACTGGGCGGACGATTCTGGCCCTACATGGTCACGTTTATTTTGTGAAAATTCGCACTCCTTGCCCGGTTCTGGGGGCCGCGCATTCGCAGCTGCAAAGATGGGCACTTTGGGTGGTCGGAGTTTGGGGATTTTGAGCACGGATTCGGACTGGGCGGACGATTCTGGCCCTACAGGGTCACGTTTATTTTGTGAAAATTCGCACTCCTTGCCTGGTTCTGGGAGCCGCGCATGCGCAGCTGCAAAGATGGGCACTTTGGGGGTTCGGAGTTTGGGGATTTTGAGCACGGATTCGGACTGGGCGGACGATTCTGGCCCTACATGGTCACGTTTATTTTGTGAAAATTCGCACTCCTTGCCCGGTTCTGGGGGCCGCGCATGCGCAGCTGCAAAGATGGGCACTTTGGGGGGTCGGAGTTTGGGGATTTTGAGCACGGATTCGGACTGGGCGGACGATTCTGGCCCTACATGGTCACGTTTATTTTGTGAAAATTCGCACTCCTTGCCTGGTTCTGGGGGCCGCGCATGCGCAGCTGCAAAGATGGGCACTTTGGGGGTCGGAGTTTGGGGATTTTGAGCACGGATTCGGACTGGGCGGACGATTCTGGCCCTACATGGTCACGTTTATTTTGTGAAAATTCGCACTCCTTGCCCGGTTCTGGGGGCCGCGCATGCGCAGCTGCAAAGATGGGCACTTTGGGGGGTCGGAGTTTGGGGATTTTGAGCACGGATTCGGACTGGGCGGACGATTCTGGCCCTACATGGTCACGTTTATTTTGTGAAAATTCGCACTCCTTGCCCGGTTCTGGGGGCCGCGCATGCGCAGCTGCAAAGATGGGCACTTTGGGGGGTCGGAGTTTGGGGATTTTGAGCACGGATTCGGACTGGGCGGACGATTCTGGCCCTACATGGTCACGTTTATTTTGTGAAAATTCGCACTCCTTGCCTGGTTCCGGGGGCCGCGCATGCGCAGCTGCAAAGATGGGCACTTTGGGGGATCGGAGTTTGGGGATTTTGAGCACGGATTCGGACTGGGCGGACGATTCTGGCCCTACATGGTCACGTTTATTTTGTGAAAATTCGCACTCCTTGCCTGGTTCTGGGGGCCGCGCATGCGCAGCTGCAAAGATGGGCACTTTGGGGGGTCGGAGTTTGGGGATTTTGAGCACGGATTCGGACTGGGCGGACGATTCTGGCCCTACATGGTCACGTTTATTTTGTGAAAATTCGCACTCCTTGCCCGGTTCTGGGGGCCGCGCATGCCCAGCTGCAAAGATGGGCACTTTGGGGGGTCGGAGTTTGGGGATTTTGAGCACGGATTCGGACTGGGCGGACGATTCTGGCCCTACATGGTCACGTTTATTTTGTGAAAATTCGCACTCCTTGCCTGGTTCTGGGAGCCACGCATGCGCAGCTGCAAAGATGGGCACTTTGGGGGGTCGGAGTTTGGGGATTTTGAGCACGGATTCGGACTGGGCGGACGATTCTGGCCCTACATGGTCACGTTTATTTTGTGAAAATTCGCACTCCTTGCCTGGTTCTGGGGGCCGCGCATGCGCAGCTGCAAAGATGGGCACTTTGGGGGATCGGAGTTTGGGGATTTTGAGCACGGATTCGGACTGGGCGGACGATTCTGGCCCTACATGGTCACGTTTATTTTGTGAAAATTCGCACTCCTTGCCTGGTTCTGGGGGCCGCGCATGCGCAGCTGCAAAGATGGGCACTTTGGGGGGTCGGAGTTTGGGGATTTTGAGCACGGATTCGGACTGGGCGGACGATTCTGGCCCTACATGGTCACGTTTATTTTGTGAAAATTCGCACTCCTTGCCCGGTTCTGGGGGCCGCGCATGCGCAGCTGCAAAGATGGGCACTTTGGGGGGTCGGAGTTTGGGGATTTTGAGCACGGATTCGGACTGGGCGGACGATTCTGGCCCTACATGGTCACGTTTATTTTGTGAAAATTCGCACTCCTTGCCTGGTTCTGGGAGCCGCGCATGCGCAGCTGCAAAGATGGGCACTTTGGGGGGTCGGAGTTTGGGGATTTTGAGCACGGATTCGGACTGGGCGGACGATTCTGGCCCTACATGGTCACGTTTATTTTGTGAAAATTCGCACTCCTTGCCTGGTTCTGGGGGCCGCGCATGCGCAGCTGCAAAGATGGGCACTTTGGGGATCGGAGTTTGGGGATTTTGAGCACGGATTCAGACTGGGCGGACGATTCTGGCCCTACATGGTCACGTTTATTTTGTGAAAATTCGCACTCCTTGCCCGGTTCTGGGGGCCGCGCATGCGCAGCTGGAAAGATGGGCACTTTGGGGGGTCGGAGTTTGGGGATTTTGAGCACGGATTCGGACTGGGCGGACGATTCTGGCCCTACATGGTCACGTTTATTTTGTGAAAATTCGCACTCCTTGCCTGGTTCTGGGGGCCGCGCATGCGCAGCTGCAAAGATGGGCACTTTGGGGATCGGAGTTTGGGGATTTTGAGCACGGATTCAGACTGGGCGGACGATTCTGGCCCTACATGGTCACGTTTATTTTGTGAAAATTCGCACTCCTTGCCCGGTTCTGGGGGCCGCGCATGCGCAGCTGGAAAGATGGGCACTTTGGGGGGTCGGAGTTTGGGGATTTTGAGCACGGATTCGGACTGGGCGGACGATTCTGGCCCTACATGGTCACGTTTATTTTGTGAAAATTCGCACTCCTTGCCTGGTTCTGGGGGCCGCGCATGCGCAGCTGCAAAGATGGGCACTTTGGGGGGTCGGAGTTTGGGGATTTTGAGCACGGATTCGGACTGGGCGGACGATTCTGGCCCTACATGGTCACGTTTATTTTGTGAAAATTCGCACTCCTTGCCCGGTTCTGGGGGCCGCGCATGCGCAGCTGCAAAGATGGGCACTTTGGGGGGTCGGAGTTTGGGGATTTTGAGCACGGATTCGGACTGGGCGGACGATTCTGGCCCTACATGGTCACGTTTATTTTGTGAAAATTCGCACTCCTTGCCTGGTTCTGGGGGCCGCGCATGCGCAGCTGCAAAGATGGGCACTTTGGGGGGTCGGAGTTTGGGGATTTTGAGCACGGATTCGGACTGGGCGGACGATTCTGGCCCTACATGGTCACGTTTATTTTGTGAAAATTCGCACTCCTTGCCGGGTTCTGGGGGCCGCGCATGCGCAGCAGCAAAGATGGGCACTTTGGGGGGTCGGAGTTTGGGGATTTTGAGCACGGATTCGGACTGGGCGGACGATTCTGGCCCTACATGGTCACGTTTATTTTGTGAAAATTCGCACTCCTTGCCCGGTTCTGGGGGCCGTGCATGCGCAGCTGCAAAGATGGGCACTTTGGGGGGTCGGAGTTTGGGGATTTTGAGCACGGATTCGGACTGGGCGGACGATTCTGGCCCTACATGGTCACGTTTATTTTGTGAAAATTCGCACTCCTTGCCCGGTTCTGGGGGCCGCGCATTCGCAGCTGCAAAGATGGGCACTTTGGGGGGTCGGAGTTTGGGGATTTTGAGCACGGATTCGGACTGGGCGGACGATTCTGGCCCTACATGGTCACGTTTATTTTGTGAAAATTCGCAATCCTTGCCTGGTTCTGGGAGCCGCGCATGCGCAGCTGCAAAGATGGGCACTTTGGGGGTTCGGAGTTTGGGGATTTTGAGCACGGATTCGGACTGGGCGGACGATTCTGGCCCTACATGGTCACGTTTATTTTGTGAAAATTCGCACTCCTTGCCCGGTTCTGGGGGCCGCGCATGCGCAGCTGCAAAGATGGGCACTTTGGGGGGTCGGAGTTTGGGGATTTTGAGCACGGATTCGGACTGGGCGGACGATTCTGGCCCTACATGGTCACGTTTATTTTGTGAAAATTCGCACTCCTTGCCTGGTTCTGGGGGCCGCGCATGAGCAGCTGCAAAGATGGGCACTTTGGGGGTCGGAGTTTGGGGATTTTGAGCACGGATTTGGACTGGGCGGACGATTCTGGCCCTACATGGTCACGTTTATTTTGTGAAAATTCGCACTCCTTGCCCGGTTCTGGGGGCCGCGCATGCGCAGCTGCAAAGATGGGCACTTTGGGGGGTCGGAGTTTGGGGATTTTGAGCACGGATTCGGACTGGGCGGACGATTCTGGCCCTACATGGTCACGTTTATTTTGTGAAAATTCGCACTCCTTGCCCGGTTCTGGGGGCCGCGCATGCGCAGCTGCAAAGATGGGCACTTTGGGGGGTCGGAGTTTGGGGATTTTGAGCACGGATTCGGACTGGGCGGACGATTCTGGCCCTACATGGTCACGTTTATTTTGTGAAAATTCGCACTCCTTGCCTGGTTCTGGGGGCCGCGCATGCGCAGCTGCAAAGATGGGCACTTTGGGGGGTCGGAGTTTGGGGATTTTGAGCACGGATTGGGACTGGGCGGACGATTCTGGCCCTACATGGTCACGTTTATTTTGTGAAAATTCGCACTCCTTGCCCGGTTCTGGGGGCCGCGCATGCGCAGCTGCAAAGATGGGCACTTTGGGGGGTCGGAGTTTGGGGATTTTGAGCACGGATTCGTACTGGGCGGACGATTCTGGCCCTACATGGTCACGTTTATTTTGTGAAAATTCGCACTCCTTGCCTGGTTCTGGGGGCCGCGCATGCGCAGCTGCAAAGATGGGCACTTTGGGGGGTCGGAGTTTGGGGATTTTGAGCACGGATTCGGACTGGGCGGACGATTCTGGCCCTACATGGTCACGTTTATTTTGTGAAAATTCGCACTCCTTGCCTGGTTCTGGGGGCCGCGCATGCGAAGCTGCAAAGATGGGCACTTTGGGGGGTCGGAGTTTGGGGATTTTGAGCACGGATTCGGACTGGGCGGACGATTCTGGCCCTACATGGTCACGTTTATTTTGTGAAAATTCGCAATCCTTGCCTGGTTCTGGGAGCCGCGCATGCGCAGCTGCAAAGATGGGCACTTTGGGGGTTCGGAGTTTGGGGATTTTGAGCACGGATTCGGACTGGGCGGACGATTCTGGCCCTACATGGTCACGTTTATTTTGTGAAAATTCGCACTCCTTGCCCGGTTCTGGGGGCCGCGCATGCGCAGCTGCAAAGATGGGCACTTTGGGGGGTCGGAGTTTGGGGATTTTGAGCACGGATTCGGACTGGGCGGACGATTCTGGCCCTACATGGTCACGTTTATTTTGTGAAAATTCGCACTCCTTGCCTGGTTCTGGGGGCCGCGCATGAGCAGCTGCAAAGATGGGCACTTTGGGGGTCGGAGTTTGGGGATTTTGAGCACGGATTTGGACTGGGCGCACGATTCTGGCCCTACATGGTCACGTTTATTTTGTGAAAATTCGCACTCCTTGCCCGGTTCTGGGGGCCGCGCATGCGCAGCTGCAAAGATGGGCACTTTGGGGGGTCGGAGTTTGGGGATTTTGAGCACGGATTCGGACTGGGCGGACGATTCTGGCCCTACATGGTCACGTTTATTTTGTGAAAATTCGCACTCCTTGCCCGGTTCTGGGGGCCGCGCATGCGCAGCTGCAAAGATGGGCACTTTGGGGGGTCGGAGTTTGGGGATTTTGAGCACGGATTCGGACTGGGCGGACGATTCTGGCCCTACATGGTCACGTTTATTTTGTGAAAATTCGCACTCCTTGCCTGGTTCTGGGGGCCGCGCATGCGCAGCTGCAAAGATGGGCACTTTGGGGGGTCGGAGTTTGGGGATTTTGAGCACGGATTGGGACTGGGCGGACGATTCTGGCCCTACATGGTCACGTTTATTTTGTGAAAATTCGCACTCCTTGCCCGGTTCTGGGGGCCGCGCATGCGCAGCTGCAAAGATGGGCACTTTGGGGGGTCGGAGTTTGGGGATTTTGAGCACGGATTCGTACTGGGCGGACGATTCTGGCCCTACATGGTCACGTTTATTTTGTGAAAATTCGCACTCCTTGCCTGGTTCTGGGGGCCGCGCATGCGCAGCTGCAAAGATGGGCACTTTGGGGGGTCGGAGTTTGGGGATTTTGAGCACGGATTCGGACTGGGCGGACGATTCTGGCCCTACATGGTCACGTTTATTTTGTGAAAATTCGCACTCCTTGCCTGGTTCTGGGGGCCGCGCATGCGAAGCTGCAAAGATGGGCACTTTGGGGGGTCGGAGTTTGGGGATTTTGAGCACGGATTCGGACTGGGCGGACGATTCTGGCCCTACATGGTCACGTTTATTTTGTGAAAATTCGCACTCCTTGCCCGGTTCTGGGGGCCGCGCATGCGCAGCTGCAAAGATGGGCACTTTGGGGGGTCGGAGTTTGGGGATTTTGAGCACGGATTCGGACTGGGCGGACGATTCTGGCCCTACATGGTCACGTTTATTTTGTGAAAATTCGCACTCCTTGCCTGGTTCTGGGGGCCGCGCATGCGCAGCTGCAAAGATGGGCACTTTGGGGGGTCGGAGTTTGGGGATTTTGAGCACGGATTCGGACTGGGCGGACGATTCTGGCCCTACATGGTCACGATTATTTTGTGAAAATTCGCACTCCTTGCCGGGTTCTGGGGGCCGCGCATGCGCAGCTGCAAAGATGGGCACTTTGGGGGGTCGGAGTTTGGGGATTTTGAGCACGGATTCGGACTGGGCGGACGATTCTGGCCCTACATGGTCACGTTTATTTTGTGAAAATTCGCACTCCTTGCCCGGTTCTGGGGGCCGTGCATGCGCAGCTGCAAAGATGGGCACTTTGGGGGGTCGGAGTTTGGGGATTTTGAGCACGGATTCGGACTGGGCGGACGATTCTGGCCCTACATGGTCACGTTTATTTTGTGAAAATTCGCACTCCTTGCCTGGTTCTGGGGGCCGCGCATGCGCAGCTGCAAAGATGGGCACTTTGGGGGGTCGGAGTTTGGGGATTTTGAGCACGGATTCGGACTGGGCGGACGATTCTGGCCCTACATGGTCACGTTTATTTTGTGAAAATTCGCACTCCTTGCCGGGTTCTGGGGGCCGCGCATGCGCAGCTGCAAAGATGGGCACTTTGGGGGGTCGGAGTTTGGGGATTTTGAGCACGGATTCGGACTGGGCGGACGATTCTGGCCCTACATGGTCACGTTTATTTTGTGAAAATTCGCACTCCTTGCCCGGTTCTGGGGGCCGTGCATGCGCAGCTGCAAAGATGGGCACTTTGGGGGGTCGGAGTTTGGGGATTTTGAGCACGGATTCGGACTGGGCGGACGATTCTGGCCCTACATGGTCACGTTTATTTTGTGAAAATTCGCACTCCTTGCCTGGTTCTGGGGGCCGCGCATGCGCAGCTGCAAAGATGGGCACTTTGGGGGGTCGGAGTTTGGGGATTTTGAGCACGGATTCGGACTGGGCGGACGATTCTGGCCCTACATGGTAACGTTTATTTTGTGAAAATTCGCACTCCTTGCCCGGTTCTGGGGGCCGCGCATGCGCAGCTGCAAAGATGGGCACTTTGGGGGGTCGGAGTTTGGGGATTTTGAGCACGGATTCGGACTGGGCGGACGATTCTGGCCCTACATGGTCACGTTTATTTTGTGAAAATTCGCACTCCTTGCCTGGTTCTGGGGGCCGCGCATGCGCAGCTGCAAAGATGGGCACTTTGGGGGGTCGGAGTTTGTGGATTTTGAGCACGGATTCGGACTGGGCGGACGATTCTGGCCCTACATGGTCACGTTTATTTTGTGAAAATTCGCACTCCTTGCCCGGTTCTGGGGGCCGCGCATGCGCAGCTGCAAAGATGGGCACTTTGGGGGGTCGGAGTTTGGGGATTTTGAGCACGGATTCGGACTGGGCGGACGATTCTGGCCCTACATGGTCACGTTTATTTTGTGAAAATTCGCACTCCTTGCCTGGTTCTGGGGGCCGCGCATGCGCAGCTGCAAAGATGGGCACTTTGGGGGTCGGAGTTTGGGGATTTTGAGCACGGATTCGGACTGGGCGGACGATTCTGGCCCTACATGGTCACGTTTATTTTGTGAAAATTCGCACTCCTTGCCCGGTTCTGGGGGCCGCGCATGCGCAGCTGCAAAGATGGGCACTTTGGGGGGTCGGAGTTTGGGGATTTTGAGCACGGATTCGGACTGGGCGGACGATTCTGGCCCTACATGGTCACGTTTATTTTGTGAAAATTCGCACTCCTTGCCCGGTTCTGGGGGCCGCGCATGCGCAGCTGCAAAGATGGGCACTTTGGGGGGTCGGAGTTTGGGGATTTTGAGCACGGATTCGGACTGGGCGAACAATTCTGGCCCTACATGGTCACGTTTATTTTGTGAAAATTCGCACTCCTTGCCTGGTTCTGGGGGCCGCGCATGCGCAGCTGCAAAGATGGGCACTTTGGGGGGTCGGAGTTTGGGGATTTTGAGCACGGATTCGGACTGGGCGGACGATTCTGGCCCTACATGGTCACGTTTATTTTGTGAAAATTCGCACTCTTTGCCTGGTTCTGGGGGCCGCGCATGCGCAGCTGCAAAGATGGGCACTTTGGGGGGTCGGAGTTTGGGGATTTTGAGCACGGATTCGGACTGGGCGGACGATTCTGGCCCTACATGGTCACGTTTATTTTGTGAAAATTCGCACTCCTTGCCCGGTTCTGGGGGCCGCGCATGCGCAGCTGCAAAGATGGGCACTTTGGGGGGTCGGAGTTTGGGGATTTTGAGCACGGATTCGGACTGGGCGGACGATTCTGGCCCTACATGGTCACGTTTATTTTGTGAAAATTCGCACTCCTTGCCTGGTTCTGGGGGCCGCGCATGCGCAGCTGCAAAGATGGGCACTTTGGGGGGTCGGAGTTTGGGGATTTTGAGCACGGATTGGGACTGGGCGGACGATTCTGGCCCTACATGGTCACGTTTATTTTGTGAAAATTCGCACTCCTTGCCCGGTTCTGGGGGCCGCGCATGCGCAGCTGCAAAGATGGGCACTTTGGGGGGTCGGAGTTTGGGGATTTTGAGCACGGATTCGTACTGGGCGGACGATTCTGGCCCTACATGGTCACGTTTATTTTGTGAAAATTCGCACTCCTTGCTTGGTTCTGGGGGCCGCGCATGCGCAGCTGCAAAGATGGGCACTTTGGGGGGTCGGAGTTTGGGGATTTTGAGCACGGATTCGGACTGGGCGGACGATTCTGGCCCTACATGGTCACGTTTATTTTGTGAAAATTCGCACTCCTGGCCTGGTTCTAGGGGCCGCGCATGCGAAGCTGCAAAGATGGGCACTTTGGGGGGTCGGAGTTTGGGGATTTTGAGCAGGGATTCGGACTGGGCGGACGATTCTGGCCCTACATGGTCACGTTTATTTTGTGAAAATTCGCACTCCTTGCCCGGTTCTGGGGGCCGCGCATGCGCAGCTGCAAAGATGGGCACTTTGGGGGGTCGGAGTTTGGGGATTTTGAGCACGGATTCGGACTGGGCGGACGATTCTGGCCCTACATGTTCACGTTTATTTTGTGAAAATTCGCACTCCTTGCCCGGTTCTGGGGGCCGCGCATGCGCAGCTGCAAAGATGGGCACTTTGGGGGGTCGGAGTTTGGGGATTTTGAGCACGGATTCGGACTGGGCGGACGATTCTGGCCCTACATGGTCACGTTTATTTTGTGAAAATTCGCACTCCTTGCCTGGTTCTGGGGGCCGCGCATGCGCAGCTGCAAAGATGGGCACTTTGGGGATCGGAGTTTGGGGATTTTGAGCACGGATTCGGACTGGGCGGACGATTCTGGCCCTACATCGTCACGTTTATTTTGTGAAAATTCGCACTCCTTGCCTGGTTCTGGGGGCCGCGCATGCGCAGCTGCAAAGATGGGACTTTGGGGGGTCGGAGTTTGGGGATTTTGAGCACGGATTCGGACTGGGCGGACGATTCTGGCCCTACATGGTCACGTTTATTTTGTGAAAATTCGCACTCCTTGCCTGGTTCTGGGGGCCGCGCATGCGCAGCTGCAAAGATGGGCACTTTGGGGGGTCGGAGTTTGGGGATTTTGAGCACGGATTCGGAGTGGGCGGACGATTCTGGCCCTACATGGTCACGTTTATTTTGTGAAAATTCGCACTCCTTGCCCGGTTCTGGGGGCTGCGCATGCGCAGCTGCAAAGATGGGCACTTTGGGGGGTCAGAGTTTGGGGATTTTGAGCACGGATTCGGACTGGGCGGACGATTCTGGCCCTACATGGTCACGTTTATTTTGTGAAAATTCGCACTCCTTGCCTGGTTCTGGGGGCCGCGCATGCGCAGCTGCAAAGATGGGCACTTTGGGGGGTCGGAGTTTGGGGATTTTGAGCACGGATTCGGACTGGGCGGACGATTCTGGCCCTACATGGTCACGTTTATTTTGTGAAAATTCGCACATCTTGCCTGGTTCTGGGGGCCGCGCATGCGCAGCTATAAAAGATGGGCACTTTGAGGGGTCGGAGTTTGGGGATTTTGAGCACGGATTCGGACTGGGCGGACGATTCTGGCCCTACATGGTCACGTTTATTTTGTGAAAATTCGCACTCCTTGCCCGGTTCTGGGGGCCGCGAATGCGCAGCTGCAAAGATGGGCACTTTGTGGGGTCGGAGTTTGGGGATTTTGAGCACGGATTCGGACTGGGCGGACGATTCTGGCCCTACATGGTCACGTTTTTTTTGTGAAAATTCGCACTCCTTGCCTGGTTCTGGGGGCCGCGCATGCGCAGCTGCAAAGATGGGCACTTTGGGGGGTCGGAGTTTGGGGATTTTGAGCACGGATTCGGACTGGGCGGACGATTCTGGCCCTACATGGTCACGTTTATTTTGTGAAAATTCGCACTCCTTGCCCGGTTCTGGGGGCCGCGCATGCGCAGCTGCAAAGATGGGCACTTTGGGGGGTCGGAGTTTGCGAATTTTGAGCACGGATTCGGACTGGGCGGACGATTCTGGCCCTACATCGTCACGTTTATTTTGTGAAAATTCGCACTCCTTGCCTGGTTCTGGGGGCCGCGCATGCGCAGCTGCAAAGATGGGCACTTTGGGGGGTCGGAGTTTGGGGATTTTGAGCACGGATTCGGACTGGGCGGACGATTCTGGCCCTATATGGTCACGTTTATTTTGTGAAAATTCGCACTCCTTGCCTGGTTCTGGGGGCCGCGCATGCGCAGCTGCAAAGATGGGCACTTTGGGGGGTCGGAGTTTGGGGATTTTGAGCACGGATTCGGACGGGGCGGACGATTCTGGCCCTACATGGTCACGTTTATTTTGTGAAAATTCGCACTCCTTGCCTTGTTCTGGGGGCCGCGCATGCGCAGCTGCAAAGATTGGCACTTTGGGGGGTCGGAGTTTGGGGATTTTGAGCACGGATTCGGACTGGGCGGACGATTCTGGCCCTACATGGTCACGTTTATTTTGTGAAAATTCGCACTCCTTGCCTGGTTCTGGGGGCCGCGCATGCGCAGCTGCAAAGATGGGCACTTTGGGGGGTCGGAGTTTGGGGATTTTGAGCACGGATTCGGACTGGGCGGACGATTCTGGCCCTACATGGTCACGTTTATTTTGTGAAAATTCGCACTCCTTGCCCGGTTCTGGGGGCCGCGCATGCGCAGCTGCAAAGATGGGCACTTTGGGGGGTCGGAGTTTGGGGATTTTGAGCACGGATTCGGACTGGGCGGACGATTCTGGCCCTACATGGTCACGTTTATTTTGTGAAAATTCGCACTCCTTGCCTGGTTCTGGGGGCCGCGCATGCGCAGCTGCAAAGATGGGCACTTTGGGGGGTCGGAGTTTGGGGATTTTGAGCACGGATTCGGACTGGGCGGACGATTCTGGCCCTACATGGTCACGTTTATTTTGTGAAAATTCGCACTCCTTGCCCGGTTCTGGGGGCCGCGCATGCGCAGCTGCAAAGATGGGCACTTTGGGGGGTCGGAGTTTGGGGATTTTGAGCACGGATTCGGACTGGGCGGACGATTCTGGCCCTACATGGTCACGTTTATTTTGTGAAAATTCGCACTCCTTGCCTGGTTCTGGGGGCCCCGCATGCGCAGCTGCAAAGATGGGCACTTTGGGGGGTCGGCGTTTGGGGATTTTGAGCACGGATTTGGACTGGGCGGACGATTCTGGCCCTACATGGTCACGTTTATTTTGTGAAAATTCGCACTCCTTGCCTGGTTCTGGGGGCCGCGCATGCGCAGCTGCAAAGATGGGCACTTTGGGGGGTCGGAGTTTGGGGATTTTGAGCACGGATTCGGACTGGGCGGACGATTCTGGCCCTACATGGTCACGTTTATTTTGTGAAAATTCGCACTCCTTGCCCGGTTCTGGGGGCCGCGCATGCGCAGCTGCAAAGATGGGCACTTTTGGGGGTCGGAGTTTGGGGATTTTGAGCACGGATTCGGACTGGGCGGACGATTCTGGCCCTACATGGTCACGTTTATTTTGTGAAAATTCGCACTCCTTGCCCGGTTCTGGGGGCCGCGCATGCGCAGCTGCAAAGATGGGCACTTTGGGGGGTCGGAGTTTGGGGATTTTGAGCACGGATTCGGACTGGGCGGACGATTCTGGCCCTACATGGTCACGTTTATTTTGTGAAAATTCGCACTCCTTGCCTGGTTCTGGGGGCCGCGCATGCGCAGCTGCAAAGATGGGCACTTTGGGGGGTCGGAGTTTGGGGATTTTGAGCACGGCATCGGACTGGGCGGACGATTCTGGCCCTACATGGTCACGTTTATTTTGTGAAAATTCGCACTCCTTGCCCGGTTCTGGGGGCCGCGCATGCGCAGCTGCAAAGATCGGCACTTTGGGGGGTCGGAGTTTGGGGATTTTGAGCACGGATTCGGACTGGGCGGACGATTCTGGCCCTACATGGTCACGTTTATTTTGTGAAAATTCGCACTCCTTGCCTGGTTCTGGGGGCCGCGCATGCGCAGCTGCAAAGATGGGCACTTTGGGGGGTCGGAGTTTGGGGATTTTGAGCACGGATTCGGACTGGGCGGACGATTCTGGCCCTACATGGTCACGTTTATTTTGTGAAAATTCGCACTCCTTGCCTGGTTCTGGGGGCCGCGCATGCGCAGCTGCAAAGATGGGCACTTTGGGGGGTCGGAGTTTGGGGATTTTGAGCACGGATTCGGACTGGGCGGACGATTCTGGCCCTACATGGTCACGTTTATTTTGTGAAAATTCGCACTCCTTGCCCGGTTCTGGGGGCCGCGCATGCGCAGCTGCAAAGATGGGCACTTTGGGGGGTCGGAGTTTGGGGATTTTGAGCACGGATTCGGACTGGGCGGACGATTCTGGCCCTACATGGTCACGTTTATTTTGTGAAAATTCGCACTCCTTGCCCGGTTCTAGGGGCCGCGCATGCGCAGCTGCAAAGATGGGCACTTTGGGGGGTCGGAGTTTGGGGATTTTGAGCACGGATTCGGACTGGGCGGACGATTCTGGCCTTACATGGTCACGTTTATTTTGTGAAAATTCGCACTCCTTGCCTGGTTCTGGGGGCCGCGCATGCGCAGCTGCAAAGATGGGCACTTTGGGGGGTCGGAGTTTGGGGATTTTGAGCACGGATTCGGACTGGGCGGACGATTCTGGCCCTACATGGTCACGTTTATTTTGTGAAAATTCGCACTCCTTGCCTGGTTCTGGGGGCCGCGCATGCGCAGCTGCAAAGATGGGCACTTTGGGGGGTCGGAGTTTGGGGATTTTGAGCACGGATTCGGACTGGGCGGACGATTCTGGCCCTACATGGTCACGTTTATTTTGTGAAAATTCGCACTCCTTGCCTGGTTCTGGGGGCCGCGCATGCGCAGCTGCAAAGATGGGCACTTTGGGGGGTCGGAGTTTGGGGATTTTGAGCACGGATTCGGACTGGGCGGACGATTCTGGCCCTACATGGTCACGTTTATTTTGTGAAAATTCGCACTCCTTGCCCGGTTCTGGGGGCCGCGCATGCGCAGCTGCAAAGATGGGCACTTTGGGGGGTCGGAGTTTGGGGATTTTGAGCACGGATTCGGACTGGGCGGACGATTCTGGCCCTACATGGTCACGTTTATTTTGTGAAAATTCGCACTCCTTGCCTGGTTCTGGGGGCCGCGCATGCGCAGCTGCAAAGATGTGCACTTTGGGGGGTCGGAGTTTGGGGATTTTGAGCACGGATTCGGACTGGGCGGACGATTCTGGCCCTACATGGTCACGTTTATTTTGTGAAAATTCGCACTCCTTGCCCGGTTCTGGGGGCCGCGCATGCGCAGCTGCAAAGATGGGCACTTTGGGTGGTCGGAGTTTGGGGATTTTGAGCACGGATTCGGACTGGGCGGACGATTCTGGCCCTACATGGTCACGTTTATTTTGTGAAAATTCGCACTCCTTGCCTGGTTCTGGGGGCCGCGCATGCGCAGCTGCAAAGATGGGCACTTTGGGGGGTCGGAGTTTGGGGATTTTGAGCACGGATTCGGACTGGGCGGACGATTCTGGCCCTACATGGTCACGTTTATTTTGTGAAAATTCGCACTCCTTGCCTGGTTCTGGGGGCCGCGCATGCGCAGCTGCAAAGATGGGCACTTTGGGGGGTCGGAGTTTGGGGATTTTGAGCACGGATTCGGACTGGGCGGACGATTCTGGCCCTACATGGTCACGTTTATTTTGTGAAAATTCGCACTCCTTGCCTGGTTCTGGGGGCCGCGCATGCGCAGCTGCAAAGATGGGCACTTTGGGGGGTCGGAGTTTGGGGATTTTGAGCACGGATTCGGACTGGGCGGACGATTCTGGCCCTACATGGTCACGTTTTTTTTGTGAAAATTCGCACTCCTTGCCTGGTTCTGGGGGCCGCGCATGCGCAGCTGCAAAGATAGGCACTTTGGGGGGTCGGAGTTTGGGGATTTTGAGCACGGATTCGGACTGGGCGGACGATTCTGGCCCTACATGGTCACGTTTATTTTGTGAAAATTCGCACTCCTTGCCCGGTTCTGGGGGCCGCGCATGCGCAGCTGCAAAGATGGGCACTTTGGGGGGTCGGAGTTTGGGGATTTTGAGCACGGATTCGTACTGGGCGGACGATTCTGGCCCTACATGGTCACGTTTATTTTGTGAAAATTCGCACTCCTTGCCTGGTTCTGGGGGCCGCGCATGCGCAGCTGCAAAGATGGGCACTTTGGGGGGTCGGAGTTTGGGGATTTTGAGCACGGATTCGGACTGGGCGGACGATTCTGGCCGTACATGGTCACGTTTATTTTGTGAAAATTCGCACTCCTTGCCCGGTTCTGGGGGCCGCGCATGCGCAGCTGCAAAGATGGGCACTTTTGGGGATCGGAGTTTGGGGATTTTGAGCACGGATTCGGACTGGGCGGACGATTCTGTCCCTACATGGTCACGTTTCTTTTGTGAAAATTCGCACTCCTTGCCTGGTTCTGGGGGCCGCGCATGCGCAGCTGCAAAGATGGGCACTTTGGGGGGTCGGAGTTTGGGGATTTTGAGCACGGATTCGGACTGGGCGGACGATTCTGGCCCTACATGGTCACGTTTATTTTGTGAAAATTCGCACTCCTTGCCCGGTTCTGGTGGCCGCGCATGCGCAGCTGCAAAGATGGGCACTTTGGGGGGTCGGAGTTTGGGGATTTTGAGCACGGATTCGGACTGGGCGGACGATTCTTGCCCTACATGGTCACGTTTATTTTGTGAAAATTCGCACTCCTTGCCTGGTTCTGGGGGCCGCGCATGCGCAGCTGCAAAGATGGGCACTTTGGGGGGTCGGAGTTTGGGGATTTTGAGCACGGATTCGGACTGGGCGGACGATTCTGGCCCTACATGGTCACGTTTATTTTGTGAAAATTCGCACTCCTTGCCTGGTTCTGGGGGCCGCGCATGCGCAGCTGCAAAGATGGGCACTTTGGGGATCGGAGTTTGGGGATTTTGAGCACGGATTCGGACTGGGCGGACGATTCTGGCCCTACATGGTCACGTTTATTTTGTGAAAATTCGCACTCCTTGCCCGGTTCTGGGGGCCGCGCATGCGCAGCTGCAAAGATGGGCACTTTGGGGTTCGGAGTTTGGGGATTTTGAGCACGGATTCGGACTGGGCGGACGATTCTGGCCCTACATGGTCACGTTTATTTTGTGAAAATTCGCACTCCTTGCCTGGTTCTGGGGGCCGCGCATGCGCAGCTGCAAAGATGGGCACTTTGGGGGTTCGGAGTTTGGGGATTTTGAGCACGGTTTCGGACTGGGCGGACGATTCTGGCCCTACATGGTCACGTTTATTTTGTGAAAATTCGCACTCCTTGCCTGGTTCTGGGGGCCGCGCATGCGCAGCTGCAAAGATGGGCACTTTGGGGGGTCGGAGTTTGGGGATTTTGAGCACGGATTCGGACTGGGCGGACGATTCTGGCCCTACATGGTCACGTTTATTTTGTGAAAATTCGCACTCCTTGCCCGGTTCTGGGGGCCGCGCATGCGCAGCTGCAAAGATGGGCACTTTGGGGGGTCGGAGTTTGGGGATTTTGAGCACGGATTCGGACTGGGCGGACGATTCTGGCCCTACATGGTCACGTTTATTTTGTGAAAATTCGCACTCCTTGCCTGGTTCTGGGGGCCGCGCATGCGCAGCTGCAAAGATGGGCACTTTGGGGGGTCGGAGTTTGGGGATTTTGAGCACGGATTCGGACTGGGCGGACGATTCTGGCCCTACATGGTCACGTTTATTTTGTGAAAATTCGCACTCCTTGCCCGGTTCTGGGGGCCGCACATGCGCAGCTGCAAAGATGGGCACTTTGGGGGGTCGGAGTTTGGGGATTTTGAGCACGGATTCGGACTGGGCGGACGATTCTGGCCCTACATGGTCACGTTTATTTTGTGAAAATTCGCACTCCTTGCCTGGTTCTGGGGGCCGCGCATGCGCAGCTGCAAAGATGGGCACTTTGGGGGGTCGGAGTTTGGGGATTTTGAGCACGGATTCGGACTGGGCGGACGATTCTGGCCCTACATGGTCACGTTTATTTTGTGAAAATTCGCACTCCTTGCCCGGTTCTGGGGGCCGCGCATGCGCAGCTGCAAAGATGGGCACTTTGGGGGGTCGGAGTTTGGGGATTTTGAGCACGGATTCGGACTGGGCGGACGATTCTGGCCCTACATGGTCACGTTTATTTTGTGAAAATTCGCACTCCTTGCCTGGTTCTGGGGGCCGCGCATGCGCAGCTGCAAAGATGGGCACTTTGGGGGGTCGGAGTTTGGGGATTTTGAGCACGGATTCGGACTGGGCGGACGATTCTGGCCCTACATGGTCACGTTTATTTTGTGAAAATTCGCACTCCTTGCCCGGTTCTGGGGGCCGCACATGCGCAGCTGCAAAGATGGGCACTTTGGGGGGTCGGAGTTTGGGGATTTTGAGCACGGATTCGGACTGGGCGGACGATTCTGGCCCTACATGGTCACGTTTATTTTGTGAAAATTCGCACTCCTTGCCTGGTTCTGGGGGCCGCGCATGCGCAGCTGCAAAGATGGGCACTTTGGGGGGTCGGAGTTTGGGGATTTTGAGCACGGATTCGGACTGGGCGGACGATTCTGGCCCTACATGGTCACGTTTATTTTGTGAAAATTCGCACTCCTTGCCCGGTTCTGGGGGCCGCGCATGCGCAGCTGCAAAGATGGGCACTTTGGGGGGTCGGAGTTTGGGGATTTTGAGCACGGATTCGGACTGGGCGGACGATTCTGGCCCTACATGGTCACGTTTATTTTGTGAAAATTCGCACTCCTTGCCTGGTTCTGGGGGCCGCGCATGCGCAGCTGCAAAGATGGGCACTTTGGGGGGTCGGAGTTTGGGGATTTTGAGCACGGATTCGGACTGGGCGGACGATTCTGGCCCTATATGGTCACGTTTATTTTGTGAAAATTCGCACTCCTTGCCTGGTTCTGGGGGCCGCGCATGCGCAGCTGCAAAGATGGGCACTTTGGGGGGTCGGAGTTTGGGGATTTTGAGCACGGATTCGGACTGGGCGGACGATTCTGGCCCTACATGGTCACGTTTATTTTGTGAAAATTCGCACTCCTTGCCTGGTTCTGGGGGCCGCGCATGCGCAGCTGCAAAGATGGGCACTTTGGGGGGTCGGAGTTTGGGGATTTTGAGCACGGATTCGGACTGGGCGGACGATTCTGGCCCTACATGGTCACGTTTATTTTGTGAAAATTCGCACTCCTTGCCCGGTTCTGGGGGCCGCGCATGCGCAGCTGCAAAGATGGGCACTTTGGGGGGTCGGAGTTTGGGGATTTTGAGCACGGATTCGGACTGGGCGGACGATTCTGGCCCTACATGGTCACGTTTATTTTGTGAAAATTCGCACTCCTTGCCTGGTTCTGGGGGCCGCGCATGCGCAGCTGCAAAGATGGGCACTTTGGGGGGTCGGAGTTTGGGGATTTTGAGCACGGATTCGGACTGGGCGGACGATTCTGGCCCTACATGGTCACGTTTATTTTGTGAAAATTCGCACTCCTTGCCCGGTTCTGGGGGCCGCGCATGCGCAGCTGCAAAGATGGGCACTTTGGGGGGTCGGAGTTTGGGGATTTTGAGCACGGATTCGGACTGGGCGGACGATTCTGGCCCTACATGGTCACGTTTATTTTGTGAAAATTCGCACTCCTTGCCTGGTTCTGGGGGCCGGGCATGCGCAGCTGCAAAGATGGGCACTTTGGGGTTCGGAGTTTGGGGATTTTGAGCACGGATTCGGACTGGGCGGACGATTCTGGCCCTATATGGTCACGTTTATTTTGTGAAAATTCGCACTCCTTGCCTGGTTCTGGGGGCCGCGCATGCGCAGCTGCAAAGATGGGCACTTTGGGGGGTCGGAGTTTGGGGATTTTGAGCACGGATTCGGACTGGGCGGACGATTCTGGCCCTACATGGTCACGTTTATTTTGTGAAAATTCGCACTCCTTGCCCGGTTCTGGGGGCCGCGCATGCGCAGCTGCAAAGATGGGCACTTTGGGGGGTCGGAGTTTGGGTATTTTGAGCACGCATTCGGACTGGGCGGACGATTCTGGCCCTACATGGTCACGTTTATTTTGTGAAAATTCGCACTCCTTGCCTGGTTCTGGGGGCCGCGCATGCGCAGCTGCAAAGATGGGCACTTTGGGGGGTCGGAGTTTGGGGATTTTGAGCACGGATTCGGACTGGGCGGACGATTCTGGCCCTACATGGTCACGTTTATTTTGTGAAAATTCGCACTCCTTGCCTGGTTCTGGGGGCCGCGCATGCGCAGCTGCAAAGATGGGCACTTTGGGGGGTCGGAGTTTGGGGATTTTGAGCACGGATTCGGACTGGGCGGACGATTCTGGCCCTACATGGTCACGTTTATTTTGTGAAAATTCGCACTCCTTGCCCGGTTCTGGGGGCCGCGCATGCGCAGCTGCAAAGATTAGCACTTTGGGGGGTCGGAGTTTGGGGATTTTGAGCACGGATTCGAACTGGGCGGACGATTCTGGCCCTACATGGTCACGTTTATTTTGTGAAAATTCGCACTCCTTGCCCGGTTCTGGGGGCCGCGCATGCGCAGCTGCAAAGATGGGCACTTTGGGTCTCGGAGTTTGGGGATTTTGAGCACGGATTCGGACTGGGCGGACGATTCTGGCCCTACATGGTCACGTTTATTTTGTGAAAATTCGCACTCCTTGCCCGGTTCTGGGGGCCGCGCATGCGCAGCTGCAAAGATGGGCACTTTGGGGCTCGGAGTTTGGGGATTTTGAGCACGGATTCGGACTGGGCGGACGATTCTGGCCCTACATGGTCACGTTTATTTTGTGAAAATTCGCACTCCTTGCCTGGTTCTGGGGGCCGCGCATGCGCAGCTGCAAAGATGGGCACTTTGGGGGGTCGGAGTTTGGGGATTTTGAGCACGGATTCGGACTGGGCGGACGATTCTGGCCCTACATGGTCACGTTTATTTTGTGAAAATTCGCACTCCTTGCCCGGTTCTGGGGGCCGCGCATGCGCAGCTGCAAAGATGGGCACTTTGGGGGGTCGGAGTTTGGGGATTTTGAGCACGGATTCGGACTGGGCGGACGATTCTGGCCCTACATGGTCACGTTTATTTTGTGAAAATTCGCACTCCTTGCCCGGTTCTGGGGGCCGCGCATGCGCAGCTGCAAAGATGGGCACTTTGGGGGGTCGGAGTTTGGGGATTTTGAGCACGGATTCGGACTGGGCGGACGATTCTGGCCCTACATGGTCACGTTTATTTTGTGAAAATTCGCACTCCTTGCCCGGTTCTGGGGGCCGCGCATGCGCAGCTGCAAAGATGGGCACTTTGGGTCTCGGAGTTTGGGGATTTTGAGCACGGATTCGGACTGGGCGGACGATTCTGGCCCTACATGGTCACGTTTATTTTGTGAAAATTCGCACTCCTTGCCCGGTTCTGGGGGCCGCGCATGCGCAGCTGCAAAGATGGGCACTTTGGGGCTCGGAGTTTGGGGATTTTGAGCACGGATTCGGACTGGGCGGACGATTCTGGCCCTACATGGTCACGTTTATTTTGTGAAAATTCGCACTCCTTGCCTGGTTCTGGGGGCCGCGCATGCGCAGCTGCAAAGATGGGCACTTTGGGGGGTCGGAGTTTGGGGATTTTGAGCACGGATTCGGACTGGGCGGACGATTCTGGCCCTACATGGTCACGTTTATTTTGTGAAAATTCGCACTCCTTGCCCGGTTCTGGGGGCCGCGCATGCGCAGCTGCAAAGATGGGCACTTTGGGGGGTCGGAGTTTGGGGATTTTGAGCACGGATTCGGACTGGGCGGACGATTCTGGCCCTACATGGTCACGTTTATTTTGTGAAAATTCGCACTCCTTGCCCGGTTCTGGGGGCCGCGCATGCGCAGCTGCAAAGATGGGCACTTTGGGGGGTCGGAGTTTGGGGATTTTGAGCACGGATTCGGACTGGGCGGACGATTCTGGCCCTACATGGTCACGTTTATTTTGTGAAAATTCGCACTCCTTGCCTGGTTCTGGGGGCCGCGCATGCGCAGCTGCAAAGATGGGCACTTTGGGGGGTCGGAGTTTGGGGATTTTGAGCACGGATTCGGACTGGGCGGACGATTCTGGCCCTACATGGTCACGTTTATTTTGTGAAAATTCGCACTCCTTGCCCGGTTCTGGGGGCCGCGCATGCGCAGCTGCAAAGATGGGCACTTTGGGGGGTCGGAGTTTGGGGATTTTGAGCACGGATTCGGACTGGGCGGACGATTCTGGCCCTACATGGTCACGTTTATTTTGTGAAAATTCGCACTCCTTGCCTGGTTCTGGGGGCCGCGCATGCGCAGCTGCGAAGATGGGCACTTTGGGGGGTCGGAGTTTGGGGATTTTGAGCACGGATTCGGACTGGGCGGACGATTCTGGCCCTACATGGTCACGTTTATTTTGTGAAAATTCGCACTCCTTGCCCGGTTCTGGGGGCCGCGCATGCGCAGCTGCAAAGATGGGCACTTTGGGGATCGGAGTTTGGGGATTTTGAGCACGGATTCGGACTGGGCGGACGATTCTGGCCCTACATGGTCACGTTTATTTTGTGAAAATTCGCACTCCTTGCCCGGTTCTGGGGGCTGCGCATGCGCAGCTGCAAAGATGGGCACTTTGGGGGGTCGGAGTTTGGGTATTTTGAGCACGGATTCGGACTGGGCGGACGATTCTGGCCCTACATGGTCACGTTTATTTTGTGAAAATTCGCACTCCTTGCCTGGTTCTGGGGGCCGCGCATGCGCAGCTGCAAAGATGGGCACTTTGGGGGTTCGGAGTTTGGGGATTTTGAGCACGGATTCGGACTGGGCGGACGATTCTGGCCCTACATGGTCACGTTTATTTTGTGAAAATTCGCACTCCTTGCCTGGTTCTGGGGGCCGCGCATGCGCAGCTGCAAAGATATGCATTTGGGGGGTCGGAGTTTGGGGATTTTGAGCACGGATTCGGACTGGGCGGACGATTCTGGCCCTACATGGTCACGTTTATTTTGTGAAAATTCGCACTCCTTGCCCGGTTCTGGGGGCCGCGCATGCGCAGCTGCAAAGATTAGCACTTTGGGGGGTCGGAGTTTGGGGATTTTGAGCACGGATTCGGACTGGGCGGACGATTCTGGCCCTACATGGTCACGTTTATTTTGTGAAAATTCGCACTCCTTGCCCGGTTCTGGGGGCCGCGCATGCGCAGCTGCAAAGATGGGCACTTTGGGGCTCGGAGTTTGGGGATTTTGAGCACGGATTCGGACTGGGCGGACGATTCTGGCCCTACATGGTCACGTTTATTTTGTGAAAATTCGCACTCCTTGCCCGGTTCTGGGGGCCGCGCATGCGCAGCTGCAAAGATGGGCACTTTGGGGGGTCGGAGTTTGGGTATTTTGAGCACGGATTCGGACTGGGCGGACGATTCTGGCCCTACATGGTCACGTTTATTTTGTGAAAATTCGCACTCCTTGCCTGGTTCTGGGGGCTGCGCATTCGCAGCTGCAAAGATGGGCACTTTGGGGGGTCGGAGTTTGGGGATTTTGAGCACGGATTCGGACTGGGCGGACGATTCTGGCCCTACATGGTCACGTTTATTTTGTGAAAATTCGCACTCCTTGCCTGGTTCTGGGGGCCGCGCATGCGCAGCTGCAAAGATGGGCACTTTGGGGGGTCGTAGTTTGGGGATTTTGAGCACGGATTCGGACTGGGCGGACGATTCTGGCCCTACATGGTCACGTTTATTTTGTGAAAATTCGCACTCCTTGCCTGGTTCTGGGGGCCGCGCATGCGCAGCTGCAAAGATGGGCACTTTGGGGGGTCGGAGTTTGGGGATTTTGAGCACGGATTCGGACTGGGCGGACGATTCTGGCCCTACATGGTCACGTTTATTTTGTGAAAATTCGCACTCCTTGCCTGGTTCTGGGGGCCGCGCATGCGCAGCTGCAAAGATGGGCACTTTGGGGGGTCGGAGTTTGGGGATTTTGAGCACGGATTCGGACTGGGCGGACGATTCTGGCCCTACATGGTCACGTTTATTTTGTGAAAATTCGCACTCCTTGCCCGGTTCTGGGGGCCGCGCATGCGCAGCTGCAAAGATGGGCACTTTGGGGGGTCGGAGTTTGGGGATTTTGAGCACGGATTCGGACTGGGCGGACGATTCTGGCCCTACATGGTCACGTTTATTTTGTGAAAATTCGCACTCCTTGCCCGGTTTTGGGGGCCGCGCATGCGCAGCTGCAAAGATGGGCACTTTGGGGCTCGGAGTTTGGGGATTTTGAGCACGGATTCAAACTGGGCAGACGATTCTGGCCCTACATGGTCACGTTTATTTTGTGAAAATTCGCACTCCTTGCCTGGTTCTGGGGGCTGCGCATTCGCAGCTGCAAAGATGGGCACTTTGGGGGGTCGGAGTTTGGGGATTTTGAGCACGGATTCGGACTGGGCGGACGATTCTGGCCCTACATGGTCACGTTTATTTTGTGAAAATTCGCACTCCTTGCCTGGTTCTGGGGGCCGCGCATGCGCAGCTGCAAAGATGGGCACTTTGGGGGGTCGGAGTTTGGGGATTTTGAGCACGGATTCGGACTGGGCGGACGATTCTGGCCCTACATGGTCACGTTTATTTTGTGAAAATTCGCACTCCTTGCCTGGTTCTGGGGGCCGCGCATGCGCAGCTGCAAAGATGGGCACTTTGGGGGGTCGGAGTTTGGGGATTTTGAGCACGGATTCGGACTGGGCGGACGATTCTGGCCCTACATGGTCACGTTTATTTTGTGAAAATTCGCACTCCTTGCCCGGTTCTGGGGGCCGCGCATGCGCAGCTGCAAAGATTAGCACTTTGGGGGGTCGGAGTTTGGGGATTTTGAGCACGGATTCGAACTGGGCGGACGATTCTGGCCCTACATGGTCACGTTTATTTTGTGAAAATTCGCACTCCTTGCCCGGTTCTGGGGGCCGCGCATGCGCAGCTGCAAAGATGGGCACTTTGGGGCTCGGAGTTTGGGGATTTTGAGCACGGATTCGGACTGGGCGGACGATTCTGGCCCTACATGGTCACGTTTATTTTGTGAAAATTCGCACTCCTTGCCCGGTTCTGGGGGCCGCGCATGCGCAGCTGCAAAGATGGGCACTTTGGGGCTCGGAGTTTGGGGATTTTGAGCACGGATTCGGACTGGGCGGACGATTCTGGCCCTACATGGTCACGTTTATTTTGTGAAAATTCGCACTCCTTGCCTGGTTCTGGGGGCCGCGCATGCGCAGCTGCAAAGATGGGCACTTTGGGGGGTCGGAGTTTGGGGATTTTGAGCACGGATTCGGACTGGGCGGACGATTCTGGCCCTACATGGTCACGTTTATTTTGTGAAAATTCGCACTCCTTGCCCGGTTCTGGGGGCCGCGCATGCGCAGCTGCAAAGATGGGCACTTTGGGGGGTCGGAGTTTGGGGATTTTGAGCACGGATTCGGACTGGGCGGACGATTCTGGCCCTACATGGTCACGTTTATTTTGTGAAAATTCGCACTCCTTGCCCGGTTCTGGGGGCCGCGCATGCGCAGCTGCAAAGATGGGCACTTTGGGGGGTCGGAGTTTGGGGATTTTGAGCACGGATTCGGACTGGGCGGACGATTCTGGCCCTACATGGTCACGTTTATTTTGTGAAAATTCGCACTCCTTGCCTGGTTCTGGGGGCCGCGCATGCGCAGCTGCAAAGATGGGCACTTTGGGGGGTCGGAGTTTGGGGATTTTGAGCACGGATTCGGACTGGGCGGACGATTCTGGCCCTACATGGTCACGTTTATTTTGTGAAAATTCGCACTCCTTGCCCGGTTCTGGGGGCCGCGCATGCGCAGCTGCAAAGATGGGCACTTTGGGGGGTCGGAGTTTGGGGATTTTGAGCACGGATTCGGACTGGGCGGACGATTCTGGCCCTACATGGTCACGTTTATTTTGTGAAAATTCGCACTCCTTGCCTGGTTCTGGGGGCCGCGCATGCGCAGCTGCGAAGATGGGCACTTTGGGGGGTCGGAGTTTGGGGATTTTGAGCACGGATTCGGACTGGGCGGACGATTCTGGCCCTACATGGTCACGTTTATTTTGTGAAAATTCGCACTCCTTGCCCGGTTCTGGGGGCCGCGCATGCGCAGCTGCAAAGATGGGCACTTTGGGGATCGGAGTTTGGGGATTTTGAGCACGGATTCGGACTGGGCGGACGATTCTGGCCCTACATGGTCACGTTTATTTTGTGAAAATTCGCACTCCTTGCCCGGTTCTGGGGGCTGCGCATGCGCAGCTGCAAAGATGGGCACTTTGGGGGGTCGGAGTTTGGGTATTTTGAGCACGGATTCGGACTGGGCGGACGATTCTGGCCCTACATGGTCACGTTTATTTTGTGAAAATTCGCACTCCTTGCCTGGTTCTGGGGGCCGCGCATGCGCAGCTGCAAAGATGGGCACTTTGGGCGTTCGGAGTTTGGGGATTTTGAGCACGGATTCGGACTGGGCGGACGATTCTGGCCCTACATGGTCACGTTTATTTTGTGAAAATTCGCACTCCTTGCCTGGTTCTGGGGGCCGCGCATGCGCAGCTGCAAAGATATGCATTTGGGGGGTCGGAGTTTGGGGATTTTGAGCACGGATTCGGACTGGGCGGACGATTCTGGCCCTACATGGTCACGTTTATTTTGTGAAAATTCGCACTCCTTGCCCGGTTCTGGGGGCCGCGCATGCGCAGCTGCAAAGATTAGCACTTTGGGGGGTCGGAGTTTGGGGATTTTGAGCACGGATTCGGACTGGGCGGACGATTCTGGCCCTACATGGTCACGTTTATTTTGTGAAAATTCGCACTCCTTGCCCGGTTCTGGGGGCCGCGCATGCGCAGCTGCAAAGATGGGCACTTTGGGGCTCGGAGTTTGGGGATTTTGAGCACGGATTCGGACTGGGCGGACGATTCTGGCCCTACATGGTCACGTTTATTTTGTGAAAATTCGCACTCCTTGCCCGGTTCTGGGGGCCGCGCATGCGCAGCTGCAAAGATGGGCACTTTGGGGGGTCGGAGTTTGGGTATTTTGAGCACGGATTCGGACTGGGCGGACGATTCTGGCCCTACATGGTCACGTTTATTTTGTGAAAATTCGCACTCCTTGCCTGGTTCTGGGGGCCGCGCATGCGCAGCTGCAAAGATGGGCACTTTGGGGGGTCGGAGTTTGGGGATTTTGAGCACGGATTCGGACTGGGCGGACGATTCTGGCCCTACATGGTCACGTTTATTTTGTGAAAATTCGCACTCCTTGCCTGGTTCTGGGGGCCGCGCATGCGCAGCTGCAAAGATGGGCACTTTGGGGGGTCGGAGTTTGGGGATTTTGAGCACGGATTCGGACTGGGCGGACGATTCTGGCCCTACATGGTCACGTTTATTTTGTGAAAATTCGCACTCCTTGCCTGGTTCTGGGGGCCGCGCATGCGCAGCTGCAAAGATGGGCACTTTGGGGGGTCGGAGTTTGGGGATTTTGAGCACGGATTCGGACTGGGCGGACGATTCTGGCCCTACATGGTCACGTTTATTTTGTGAAAATTCGCACTCCTTGCCTGGTTCTGGGGGCCGCGCATGCGCAGCTGCAAAGATGGACACTTTGGGGGGTCGGAGTTTGGGGATTTTGAGAACGGATTCGGACTGGGCGGACGATTCTGGCCCTACATGGTCACGTTTATTTTGTGAAAATTCGCACTCCTTGCCCGGTTCTGGGGGCCGCGCATGCGCAGCTGCAAAGATGGGCACTTTGGGGGGTCGGAGTTTGGGGATTTTGAGCACGGATTCGGACTGGGCGGACGATTCTGGCCCTACATGGTCACGTTTATTTTGTGAAAATTCGCACTCCTTGCCCGGTTTTGGGGGCCGCGCATGCGCAGCTGCAAAGATGGGCACTTTGGGGCTCGGAGTTTGGGGATTTTGAGCACGGATTCGGACTGGGCGGACGATTCTGGCCCTACATGGTCACGTTTATTTTGTGAAAATTCGCACTCCTTGCCTGGTTCTGGGGGCCGCGCATTCGCAGCTGCAAAGATGGGCACTTTGGGGGGTCGGAGTTTGGGGATTTTGAGCACGGATTCGGACTGGGCGGACGATTCTGGCCCTACATGGTCACGTTTATTTTTTGAAAATTCGCACTCCTTGCCCGGTTCTGGGGGCCGCGCATGCGCAGCTGCAAAGATGGGCACTTTGGGGGGTCGGAGTTTGGGGATTTTGAGCACGGATTCGGACTGGGCGGACGATTCTGGCCCTACATGGTAACGTTTATTTTGTGAAAATTCGCACTCCTTGCCTGGTTCTGGGGGCCGCGCATGCGCAGCTGCAAAGATGGGCACTTTGGGGATCGGAGTTTCGAGATTTTGAGCACGGATTCGGACTGGGCGGACGATTCTGGACCTACATGGTCACGTTTATTTTGTGAAAATTCGCACTCCTTGCCTGGTTCTGGGGGCCGCGCATGCGCAGCTGCAAAGATGGGCACTTTGGGGGGTCGGAGTTTGGGGATTTTGAGCACGGATTCGGACTGGGCGGACGATTCTGGCCCTACATGGTCACGTTCATTTTGTGAAAATTCGCACTCCTTGCCCGGTTCTGGGGGCCGCGCATGCGCAGCTGCAAAGATGGGCACTTTGGGGGGTCGGAGTTTGGGGATTTTGAGCACGGATTCGGACTGGGTGGACGATTCTGGCCCTACATGGTCACGTTTATTTTGTGAAAATTCGCACTCCTTGCCTGGTTCTGGGGGCCGCGCATGCGCAGCTGCAAAGATGGGCACTTTGGGGGGTCGGAGTTTGGGGATTTTGAGCACGGATTCGGACTGGGCGGACGATTCTGGCCCTACATGGTCACGTTTATTTTGTGAAAATTCGCACTCCTTGCCTGGTTCTGGGGGCCGCGCATGCGCAGCTGCAAAGATGGGCACTTTGGGGGGTCGGAGTTTGGGGATTTTGAGCACGGATTCGGACTGGGCGGACGATTCTGGCCCTACATGGTCACGTTTATTTTGTGAAAATTCGCACTCCTTGCCCGGTTCTGGGGGCCGCGCATGCGCAGCTGCAAAGATGGGCACTTTGGGGGGTCGGAGTTTGGGGATTTTGAGCACGGATTCGGACTGGGCGGACGATTCTGGCCCTACATGGTCACGTTTATTTTGTGAAAATTCGCACTCCTTGCCTGGTTCTGGGGGCCGCGCATGCGCAGCTGCAAAGATGGGCACTTTGGGGGGTCGGAGTTTGGGGATTTTGAGCACGGATTCGGACTGGGCGGACGATTCTGGCCCTACATGGTCACGTTTATTTTGTGAAAATTCGCACTCCTTGCCCGGTTCTGGGGGCCGCGCATGCGCAGCTGCAAAGATAAGCACTTTGGGGGGTCGGAGTTTGGGGATTTTGAGCACGGATTCGGACTGGGCGGACGATTCTGGCCCTACATGGTCACGTTTATTTTGTGAAAATTCGCACTCCTTGCCTGGTTCTGGGGGCCGCGCATGCGCAGCTGCAAAGATGGGCACTTTGGGGGGTCGGAGTTTGGGGATTTTGAGCACGGATTCGGACTGGGCGGACGATTCTGGCCCTACATGGTCACGTTTATTTTGTGAAAATTCGCACTCCTTGCCTGGTTCTGGGGGCCGCGCATGCGCAGCTGCAAAGATGGGCACTTTGGGGGGTCGGAGTTTGGGGATTTTGAGCACGGATTCGGACTGGGCGGACGATTCTGGCCCTACATGGTCACGTTTATTTTGTGAAAATTCGCACTCCTTGCCCGGTTCTGGGGGCCGCGCATGCGCAGCTGCAAAGATGGGCACTTTGGGGGGTCGGAGTTTGGGGATTTTGAGCACGGATTCGGACTGGGCGGACGATTCTGGCCCTACATGGTCACGTTTATTTTGTGAAAATTCGCACTCCTTGCCTGGTTCTGGGGGCCGCGCATGCGCAGCTGCAAAGATGGGCACTTTGGGGGGTCGGAGTTTGGGGATTTTGAGCACGGATTCGGACTGGGCGGACGATTCTGGCCCTACATGGTCACGTTTATTTTGTGAAAATTCGCACTCCTTGCCCGGTTCTGGGGGCCGCGCATGCGCAGCTGCAAAGATGGGCACTTTGGGGGGTCGGAGGTTGGGGATTTTGAGCACGGATTCGGACTGGGCGGACGATTCTGGCCCTACATGGTCACGTTTATTTTGTGAAAATTCGCACTCCTTGCCTGGTTCTGGGGGCCGCGCATGCGCAGCTGCAAAGATGGGCACTTTGGGGGGTCGGAGTTTGGGGATTTTGAGCACGGATTCGGACTGGGCGGACGATTCTGGCCATACATGGTCACGTTTATTTTGTGAAAATTCGCACTCCTTGCCCGGTTCTGGGGGCCGCGCATGCGCAGCTGCAAAGATGGGCACTTTGGGGGGTCGGAGTTTGTGGATTTTGAGCACGGATTCGGACTGGGCGGACGATTCTGGCCCTACATGGTCACGTTTATTTTGTGAAAATTCGCACTCCTTGCC
Organism: Anthopleura sola; assembly: GCA_023349425.1. NCBI lineage: Eukaryota > Metazoa > Cnidaria > Anthozoa > Actiniaria > Actiniidae > Anthopleura > Anthopleura sola. The sequence goes on along the minus strand of JALHLI010000046.1, from coordinate 95,740 downwards.
TGGTTCTGGGGGCCGCGCATGCGCAGCTGCAAAGATGGGCACTTTGGGGAGTCGGAGTTTGGGGATTTTGAGCACGGATTCGGACTGGGCGGACGGTTCTGGCCCTACATGGTCACGTTTATTTTGTGAAAATTCGCACTCCTTGCCTGGTTCTGGGGGCCGCGCATGCGCAGCTGCAAAGATGGGCACTTTGGGGGGTCGGAGTTTGGGGATTTTGAGCACGGATTCGGACTGGGCGGACGATTCTGGCCCTACATGGTCACGTTTATTTTGAGAAAATTCGCACTCCTTGCCCGGTTCTTGGGGCCGTGCATGCGCAGCTGCAAAGATGGGCACTTTGGGGGGTCGGAGTTTGGGGATTTTGAGCACGGATTCGGACTGGGCGGACGATTCTGGCCCTACATGGTCACGTTTATTTTGTGAAAATTCGCACTCCTTGCCTGGTTCTGGGGGCCGCGCATGCGCAGCTGCAAAGATGGGCACTTTAGGGGGTCGGAGTTTGGGGATTTTGAGCACGGATTCGGACTGGGCGGTCGATTCTGGCCCTACATGGTCTCGTTTATTTTGTGAAAATTCGCACTCCTTGCCCGGTTCTGGGGGCCGCACATGCGCAGCTGCAAAGATGGGCACTTTGGGGGGTCGGAGTTTGGGGATTTTGAGCACGGATTCGGACTGGGCGGACGATTCTGGCCCTACATGGTCACGTTTATTTTGTGAAAATTCGCACTCCTTGCCCGGTTCTGGGGGCCGCGCATGCGCAGCTGCAAAGATGGGCACTTTGGGGGGTCGGAGTTTGGGGATTTTGAGCACGGATTCGGACTGGGCGGACGATTCTGGCCCTACATGGTCACGTTTATTTTGAGAAAATTCGCACTCCTTGCCCGGTTCTTGGGGCCGCGCATGCGCAGCTGCAAAGATGGGCACTTTGGGGGGTCGGAGTTTGGGGATTTTGAGCACGGATTCGGACTGGGCGGACGATTCTGGCCCTACATGGTCACGTTTATTTTGTGAAAATTCGCACTCCTTGCCTGGTTCTGGGGGCCGCGCATGCGCAGCTGCAAAGATGGGCACTTTAGGGGGTCGGAGTTTGGGGATTTTGAGCACGGATTCGGACTGGGCGGTCGATTCTGGCCCTACATGGTCACGTTTATTTTGTGAAAATTCGCACTCCTTGCCCGGTTCTGGGGGCCGCGCATGCGCAGCTGCAAAGATGGGCACTTTGGGGGGTCGGAGTTTGGGGATTTTGAGCACGGATTCGGACTGGGCGGACGATTCTGGCCCTACATGGTCACGTTTATTTTGTGAAAATTCGCACTCCTTGCCCGGTTCTGGGGGCCGCGCATGCGCAGCTGCAAAGATGGGCACTTTGGGGGGTCGGAGTTTGGGGATTTTGAGCACGGATTCGGACTGGGCGGACGATTCTGGCCCTACATGGTCACGTTTATTTTGTGAAAATTCGCACTCCTTGCCCGGTTCTGGGGGCCGCGCATGCGCAGCTGCAAAGATGGGCACTTTGGGGGTTCGGAGTTTGGGGATTTTGAGCACGGATTCGGACTGGGCGGACGATTCTGGCCCTACATGGTCACGTTTATTTTGTGAAAATTCGCACTCCTTGCCTGGTTCTGGGGGCCGCGCATGCGCAGCTGCAAAGATGGGCACTTTGGGGGGTCGGAGTTTGGGGATTTTGAGCACGGATTCGGACTGGGCGGACGATTCTGGCCCTACATGGTCACGTTTATTTTGTGAAAATTCGCACTCCTTGCCTGGTTCTGGGGGCCGCGCATGCGCAGCTGCAAAGATGGGCACTTTGGGGGGTCGGAGTTTGGAGATTTTGAGCACGGATTCGGACTGGGCGGACGATTCTGGCCCTACATGGTCACGTTTATTTTGTGAAAATTCGCACTCCTTGCCCGGTTCTGGGGGCCGCGCATGCGCAGCTGCAAAGATGGGCACTTTGGGGGGTCGGAGTTTGGGGATTTTGAGCACGGATTCGGACTGGGCGGACGATTCTGGCCCTACATGGTCACGTTTATTTTGTGAAAATTCGCACTCCTTGCCTGGTTCTGGGGGCCGCGCATGCGCAGCTGCAAAGATGGACACTTTGGGGGGTCGGAGTTTGGGGATTTTGAGCACGGATTCGGACTGGGCGGACGATTCTGGCCCTACATGGTCACGTTTATTTGGTGAAAATTCGCACTCCTTGCCTGGTTCTGGGGGCCGCGCATGCGCAGCTGCAAAGATGGGCACTTTGGGGGGTCGGAGTTTGGGGATTTTGAGCACGGATTCGGACTGGGCGGACGATTCTGGCCCTACATGGTCACGTTTATTTTGTGAAAATTCGCACTCCTTGCCCGGTTCTGGGGGCCGCGCTTGCGCAGCTGCAAAGATGGGCACTTTGGGGGGTCGGAGTTTGGGGATTTTGAGCACGGATTCGGACTGGGCGGACGATTCTGGCCCTACATGGTCACGTTTATTTTGTGAAAATTCGCACTCCTTGCCCGGTTCTGGGGGCCGCGCATGCGCAGCTGCAAAGATGGGCACTTTGGGGGGTCGGAGTTTGGGGATTTTGAGCACGGATTCGGACTGGGCGGACGATTCTGGCCCTACATGGTCACGTTTATTTTGTGAAAATTCGCACTCCTTGCCTGGTTCTGGGGGCCGCGCATGCGCAGCTGCAAAGATGGGCACTTTGGGGGGTCGGAGTTTGGGGATTTTGAGCACGGATTCGGACTGGGCGGACGATTCTGGCCCTACATGGTCACGTTTATTTTGTGAAAATTCGCACTCCTTGCCCGGTTCTGGGGGCCGCGCATGCGCAGCTGCAAAGATGGGCACTTTGGGGGGTCGGAGTTTGGGGATTTTGAGCACGGATTCGGACTGGGCGGACGATTCTGGCCCTACATGGTCACGTTTATTTTGTGAAAATTCGCACTCCTTGCCCGGTTCTGGGGGCCGCGCATGCGCAGCTGCAAAGATGGGCACTTTGGGGGGTCGGAGTTTGGGGATTTTGAGCACGGATTCGGACTGGGCGGACGATTCTGGCCCTACATGGTCACGTTTATTTTGTGAAAATTCGCACTCCTTGCCCGGTTCTGGGGGCCGCGCATGCGCAGCTGCAAAGATGGGCACTTTGGGGGGTCGGAGTTTGGGGATTTTGAGCACGGATTCGGACTGGGCGGACGATTCTGGCCCTACATGGTCACGTTTATTTTGTGAAAATTCGCACTCCTTGCCCGGTTCTGGGGGCCGCGCATGCGCAGCTGCAAAGATGGGCACTTTGGGGGTTCGGAGTTTGGGGATTTTGAGCACGGATTCGGACTGGGCGGACGATTCTGGCCCTACATGGTCACGTTTATTTTGTGAAAATTCGCACTCCTTGCCTGGTTCTGGGGGCCGCGCATGCGCAGCTGCAAAGATGGGCACTTTGGGGGGTCGGAGTTTGGGGATTTTGAGCACGGATTCGGACTGGGCGGACGATTCTGGCCCTACATGGTCACGTTTATTTTGTGAAAATTCGCACTCCTTGCCTGGTTCTGGGGGCCGCGCATGCGCAGCTGCAAAGATGGGCACTTTGGGGTTCGGAGTTTGGAGATTTTGAGCACGGATTCGGACTGGGCGGACGATTCTGGCCCTACATGGTCACGTTTATTTTGTGAAAATTCGCACTCCTTGCCCGGTTCTGGGGGCCGCGCATGCGCAGCTGCAAAGATGGGCACTTTGGGGGGTCGGAGTTTGGGGATTTTGAGCACGGATTCGGACTGGGCGGACGATTCTGGCCCTACATGGTCACGTTTATTTTGTGAAAATTCGCACTCCTTGCCCGGTTCTGGGGGCCGCGCATGCGCAGCTGCAAAGATGGGCACTTTGGGGGGTCGGAGTTTGGGGATTTTGAGCACGGATTCGGACTGGGCGGACGATTCTGGCCCTACATGGTCACGTTTATTTTGTGAAAATTCGCACTCCTTGCCTGGTTCTGGGGGCCGCGCATGCGCAGCTGCAAAGATGGGCACTTTGGGGGGTCGGAGTTTGGGGATTTTGAGCACGGATTCGGACTGGGCGGACGATTCTGGCCCTACATGGTCACGTTTATTTTGTGAAAATTCGCACTCCTTGCCCGGTTCTGGGGGCCGCGCATGCGCAGCTGCAAAGATGGGCACTTTGGGGGGTCGGAGTTTGGGGATTTTGAGCACGGATTCGGACTGGGCGGACGATTCTGGCCCTACATGGTCACGTTTATTTTGTGAAAATTCGCACTCCTTGCCCGGTTCTGGGGGCCGCGCATGCGCAGCTGCAAAGATGGGCACTTTGGGGGGTCGGAGTTTGGGGATTTTGAGCACGGATTCGGACTGGGCGGACGATTCTGGCCCTACATGGTCACGTTTATTTTGTGAAAATTCGCACTCCTTGCCTGGTTCTGGGGGCCGCGCATGCGCAGCTGCAAAGATGGGCACTTTGGGGGGTCGGAGTTTGGGGATTTTGAGCAAAGATTCGGACTGGGCGGACGATTCTGGCCCTACATGGTCACGTTTATTTTATGAAAATTCGCACTCCTTGCCTGGTTCTGGGGGCCGCGCATGCGCAGCTGCAAAGATGGGCACTTTGGGGGGTCGGAGTTTGGAGATTTTGAGCACGGATTCGGACTGGGCGGACGATTCTGGCCCTACATGGTCACGTTTATTTTGTGAAAATTCGCACTCCTTGCCCGGTTCTGGGGGCCGCGCATGCGCAGCTGCAAAGATGGGCACTTTGGGGGGTCGGAGTTTGGGGATTTTGAGCACGGATTCGGACTGGGCGGACGATTCTGGCCCTACATGGTCACGTTTATTTTGTGAAAATTCGCACTCCTTGCCTGGTTCTGGGGGCCGCGCATGCGCAGCTGCAAAGATGGGCACTTTGGGGGGTCGGAGTTTGGGGATTTTGAGCACGGATTCGGACTGGGCGGACGATTCTGGCCCTACATGGTCACGTTTATTTTGTGAAAATTCGCACTCCTTGCCTGGTTCTGGGGGCCGCGCATGCGAAGCTGCAAAGATGGGCACTTTGGGGGGTCGGAGTTTGGGGATTTTGAGCACGGATTCGGACTGGGCGGACGATTCTGGCCCTACATGGTCACGTTTATTTTGTGAAAATTCGCACTCCTTGCCCGGTTCTGGGGGCCGCGCATGCGCAGCTGCAAAGATGGGCACTTTGGGGGGTCGGAGTTTGGGGATTTTGAGCACGGATTCGGACTGGGCGGACGATTCTGGCCCTACGTGGTCACGTTTATTTTGTGAAAATTCGCACTCCTTGCCCGGTTCTGGGGGCCGCGCATGCGCAGCTGCAAAGATGGGCACTTTGGGGGGGTCGGAGTTTGGGGATTTTGAGCACGGATTCGGACTGGGCGGACGATTCTGGCCCTACATGGTCACGTTTATTTTGTGAAAATTCGCACTCCTTGCCTGGTTCTGGGGGCCGCGCATGCGCAGCTGCAAAGATGGGCACTTTGGGGTTCGGAGTTTGGGGATTTTGAGCACGGATTCGGACTGGGCGGACGATTCTGGCCCTACATGGTCACGTTTATTTTGTGAAAATTCGCACTCCTTGCCCGGTTCTGGGGCCGCGCATGCGCAGCTGCAAAGATGGGCACTTTGGGGGTTTGGAGTTTGGGGATTTTGAGCACGGATTCGGACTGGGCGGACGATTCTGGCCCTACATGGTCACGTTTATTTTGTGAAAATTCGCACTCCTTGCCTGGTTCTGGGGGCCGCGCATGCGCAGCTGCAAAGATGGGCACTTTGGGGGGTCGGAGTTTGGGGATTTTGAGCACGGATTCGGACTGGGCGGACGATTCTGGCCCTACATGGTCACGTTTATTTTGTGAAAATTCGCACTCCTTGCCCGGTTCTGGGGGCCGCGCATGCGCAGCTGCAAAGATGGGCACTTTGGGGGGTCGGAGTTTGGGGATTTTGAGCACGGATTCGGACTGGGCGGACGATTCTGGCCCTACATGGTCACGTTTATTTTGTGAAAATTCGCACTCCTTGCCTGGTTCTGGGGGCCGCGCATGCGCAGCTGCAAAGATGGGCACTTTGGGGGGTCGGAGTTTGGGGATTTTGAGCACGGATTCGGACTGGGCGGACGATTCTGGCCCTACATGGTCACGTTTATTTTGTGAAAATTCGCACTCCTTGCCTGGTTCTGGGGGCCGCGCATGCGCAGCTGCAAAGATGGGCACTTTGGGGGGTCGGAGTTTGGGGATTTTGAGCACGGATTCGGACTGGGCGGACGATTCTGGCCCTACATGGTCACGTTTATTTTGTGAAAATTCGCACTCCTTGCCCGGTTCTTGGGGCCGCGCATGCGCAGCTGCAAAGATGGGCACTTTGGGGGGTCGGAGTTTGGGGATTTTGAGCACGGATTCGGACTGGGCGGACGATTCTGGCCCTACATGGTCACGTTTATTTTGTGAAAATTCGCACTCCTTGCCTGGTTCTGGGGGCCGCGCATGCGCAGCTGCAAAGATGGGCACTTTGGGGATCGGAGTTTGGGGATTTTGAGCACGGATTCGGACTGGGCGGACGATTCTGGCCCTACATGGTCACGTTTATTTTGTGAAAATTCGCACTCCTTGCCCGGTTCTGGGGGCCGCGCATGCGCAGCTGCAAAGATGGGCACTTTGGGGGGTCGGAGTTTGGGGATTTTGAGCACGGATTCGGACTGGGCGGACGATTCTGGCCCTACATGGTCACGTTTATTTTGTGAAAATTCGCACTCCTTGCCTGGTTCTGGGGGCCGCGCATGCGCAGCTGCAAAGATGGGCACTTTGGGGGGTCGGAGTTTGGGGATTTTGAGCACGGATTCGGACTGGGCGGACGATTCTGGCCCTACATGGTCACGTTTATTTTGTGAAAATTCGCACTCCTTGCCGGGTTCTGGGGGCCGCGCATGCGCAGCTGCAAAGATGGGCACTTTGGGGGGTCGGAGTTTGGGGATTTTGAGCACGGATTCGGACTGGGCGGACGATTCTGGCCCTACATGGTCACGTTTATTTTGTGAAAATTCGCACTCCTTGCCCGGTTCTGGGGGCCGCGCATGGGCAGCTGCAAAGATGGGCACTTTGGGGGGTCGGAGTTTGGGGATTTTGAGCACGGATTCGGACTGGGCGGACGATTCTGGCCCTACATGGTCACGTTTATTTTGTGAAAATTCGCACTCCTTGCCTGGTTCTGGGGGCCACGCATGCGCAGCTGCAAAGATGGGCACTTTGGGGGGTCGGAGTTTGGGCATTTTGAGCACGGATTCGGACTGGGCGGACGATTCTGGCCCTACATGGTCACGTTTATTTTGTGAAAATTCGCACTCCTTGCCCGGTTCTGGGGGCCGCGCATGCGCAGCTGCAAAGATGGGCACTTTGGGGGGTCGGAGTTTGGGGATTTTGAGCACGGATTCGGACTGAGCGGACGATTCTGGCCCTACATGGTCACGTTTATTTTGTGAAAATTCGCACTCCTTGCCCGGTTCTGGGGGCCGCGCATGCGCAGCTGCAAAGATGGGCACTTTGGGGGGTCGGAGTTTGGGGATTTTGAGCACGGATTCGGACTGGGCGGACGATTCTGGCCCTACATGGTCACGTTTATTTTGTGAAAATTCGCACTCCTTGCCTGGTTCTGGGGGCCGCGCATGCGCAGCTGCAAAGATGGGCACTTTGGGGGGTCGGAGTTTGGGGATTTTGAGCACGGATTCGGACTGGGCGGACGATTCTGGCCCTACATGGTCACGTTTATTTTGTGAAAATTCGCACTCCTTGCCCGGTTCTGGGGGCCGCGCATGCGCAGCTGCAAAGATGGGCACTTTGGGGGGTCGGAGTTTGGGGATTTTGAGCACGGATTCGGACTGGGCGGACGATTCTGGCCCTACATGGTCACGTTTATTTTGTGAAAATTCGCACTCCTTGCCCGGTTCTGGGGGCCGCGCATGCGCAGCTGCAAAGATGGGCACTTTGGGGGGTCGGAGTTTGGGGATTTTGAGCACGGATTCGGACTGGGCGGACGATTCTGGCCCTACATGGTCACGTTTATTTTGTGAAAATTCGCACTCCTTGCCTGGTTCTGGGGGCCGCGCATGCGCAGCTGCAAAGATGGGCACTTTGGGGGGTCGGAGTTTGGGGATTTTGAGCACGGATTCGGACTGGGCGGACGATTCTGGCCCTACATGGTCACGTTTATTTTGTGAAAATTCGCACTCCTTGCCCGGTTCTGGGGGCCGCGCATGCGCAGCTGCAAAGATGGGCACTTTGGGGGGTCGGAGTTTGGGGATTTTGAGCACGGATTCGGACTGGGCGGACGATTCTGGCCCTACATGGTCACGTTTATTTTGTGAAAATTCGCACTCCTTGCCTGGTTCTGGGGGCCGCGCATGCGCAGCTGCAAAGATGGGCACTTTGGGGGGTCGGAGTTTGGGGATTTTGAGCACGGATTCGGACTGGGCGGACGATTCTGGCCCTACATGGTCACGTTTATTTTGTGAAAATTCGCACTCCTTGCCTGGTTCTGGGGGCCGCGCATGCGCAGCTGCAAAGATGGGCACTTTGGGGGGTCGGAGTTTGGGGATTTTGAGCACGGATTCGGACTGGGCGGACGATTCTGGCCCTACATGGTCACGTTTATTTTGTGAAAATTCGCACTCCTTGCCCGGTTCTGGGGGCCGCGCATGCGCAGCTGCAAAGATGGGCACTTTGGGGGGTCGGAGTTTGGGGATTTTGAGCACGGATTCGGACTGGGCGGACGATTCTGGCCCTACATGGTCACGTTTATTTTGTGAAAATTCGCACTCCTTGCCTGGTTCTGGGGGCCGCGCATGCGCAGCTGCAAAGATGGGCACTTTGGGGGGTCGGAGTTTGGGGATTTTGAGCACGGATTCGGACTGGGCGGACGATTCTGGCCCTACATGGTCACGTTTATTTTGTGAAAATTCGCACTCCTTGCCCGGTTCTGGGGGCCGCCCATGCGCAGCTGCAAAGATGGGCACTTTGGGGGGTCGGAGTTTGGGGATTTTGAGCACGGATTCGGACTGGGCGGACGATTCTGGCCCTACATGGTCACGTTTATTTTGTGAAAATTCGCACTCCTTGCCTGGTTCTGGGGGCCGCGCATGCGCAGCTGCAAAGATGGGCACTTTGGGGGGTCGGAGTTTGGGGATTTTGAGCACGGATTCGGACTGGGCGGACGATTCTGGCCCTACATGGTCACGTTTATTTTGTGAAAATTCGCACTCCTTGCCTGGTTCTGGGGGCCGCGCATGCGCAGCTGCAAAGATGGGCACTTTGGGGGGTCGGAGTTTGGGGATTTTGAGCACGGATTCGGACTGGGCGGACGATTCTGGCCCTACATGGTCACGTTTATTTTGTGAAAATTCGCACTCCTTGCCTGGTTCTGGGGGCCGCGCATGCGCAGCTGCAAAGATGGGCACTTTGGGGGGTCGGAGTTTGGGGATTTTGAGCACGGATTCGGACTGGGCGGACGATTCTGGCCCTACATGGTCACGTTTATTTTGTGAAAATTCGCACTCCTTGCCCGGTTCTTGGGGCCGCGCATGCGCAGCTGCAAAGATGGGCACTTTGGGGGTTCGGAGTTTGGGGATTTTGAGCACGGATTCGGACTGGGCGGACGATTCTGGCCCTACATGGTCACGTTTATTTTGTGAAAATTCGCACTCCTTGCCTGGTTCTGGGGGCCGCGCATGCGCAGCTGCAAAGATGGGCACTTTGGGGGGTCGGAGTTTGGGGATTTTGAGCACGGATTCGGACTGGGCGGTCGATTCTGGCCCTACATGGTCACGTTTATTTTGTGAAAATTCGCACTCCTTGCCCGGTTCTGGGGGCCGCGCATGCGCAGCTGCAAAGATGGGCACTTTGGGGGGTCGGAGTTTGGGGATTTTGAGCACGGATTCGGACTGGGCGGACGATTCTGGCCCTACATGGTCACGTTTATTTTGTGAAAATTCGCACTCCTTGCCTGGTTCTGGGGGCCGCGCATGCGCAGCTGCAAAGATGGGCACTTTGGGGGGTCGGAGTTTGGGGATTTTGAGCACGGATTCGGACTGGGCGGACGATTCTGGCCCTACATGGTCACGTTTATTTTGTGAAAATTCGCACTCCTTGCCTGGTTCTGGGGGCCGCGCATGCGCAGCTGCAAAGATGGGCACTTTGGGGAGTCGGAGTTTGGGGATTTTGAGCACGGATTCGGACTGGGCGGACGATTCTGGCCCTACATGGTCACGTTTATTTTGTGAAAATTCGCACTCCTTGCCTGGTTCTGGGGGCCGCGCATGCGCAGCTGCAAAGATGGGCACTTTGGGGGGTCGGAGTTTGGGGATTTTGAGCACGGATTCGGACTGGGCGGACGATTCTGGCCCTACATGGTCACGTTTATTTTGTGAAAATTCGCACTCCTTGCCTGGTTCAGGGGGCCGCGCATGCGCAGCTGCAAAGATGGGCACTTTGGGGGGTCGGAGTTTGGGGATTTTGAGCACGGATTCGGACTGGGCGGACGATTCTGGCCCTACATGGTCACGTTTATTTTGTGAAAATTCGCACTCCTTGCCCGGTTCTGGGGGCCGCGCATGCGCAGCTGCAAAGATGGGCACTTTGGGGGGTCGGAGTTTGGGGATTTTGAGCACGGATTCGGACTGGGCGGACGATTCTGGCCCTACATGGTCACGTTTATTTTGTGAAAATTCGCACTCCTTGCCTGGTTCTGGGGGCCGCGCATGCGCAGCTGCAAAGATGGGCACTTTGGGGGGTCGGAGTTTGGGGATTTTGAGCACGGATTCGGACTGGGCGGACGATTCTGGCCCTACATGGTCACGTTTATTTTGTGAAAATTCGCACTCCTTACCCGGTTCTGGGGGCCGCGCATGCGCAGCTGCAAAGATGGGCACTTTGGGGGGTCGGAGTTTGGGGATTTTGAGCACGGATTCGGACTGGGCGGACGATTCTGGCCCTACATGGTCACGTTTATTTTGTGAACATTCGCACTCCTTGCCCGGTTCTGGGGGCCGCGCATGCGCAGCTGCAAAGATGGGCACTTTGGGGGTTCGGAGTTTGGGGATTTTGAGCACGGATTCGGACTGGGCGGACGATTCTGGCCCTACATGGTCACGTTTATTTTGTGAAAATTCGCACTCCTTGCCTGGTTCTGGGGGCCGCGCATGCGCAGCTGCAAAGATGGGCACTTTGGGGGGTCGGAGTTTGGGGATTTTGAGCACGGATTCGGACTGGGCGGATGATTCTGGCCCTACATGGTCACGTTTATTTTGTGAAAATTCGCACTCCTTGCCCGGTTCTGGGGGCCGCGCATGCGCAGCTGCAAAGATGGGCACTTTGGGGATCGGAGTTTGGGGATTTTGAGCACGGATTCGGACTGGGCGGACGATTCTGGCCCTACATGGTCACGTTTATTTTGTGAAAATTCGCACTCCTTGCCCGGTTCTGGGGGCCGCGCATGCGCAGCTGCAAAGATGGGCACTTTGGGGGGTCGGAGTTTGGGGATTTTGAGCACGGATTCGGACTGGGCGGACGATTCTGGCCCTACATGGTCACGTTTATTTTGTGAAAATTCGCACTCCTTGCCCGGTTCTGGGGGCCGCGCATGCGCAGCTGCAAAGATGGGCACTTTGGGGGGTCGGAGTTTAGGGATTTTGAGCACGGATTCGGACTGGGCGGACGATTCTGGCCCTACATGGTCACGTTTATTTTGTGAAAATTCGCACTCCTTGCCTGGTTCTGGGGGCCGCGCATGCGCAGCTGCAAAGATGGGCACTTTGGGGGGTCGGAGTTTGGGGATTTTGAGCACGGATTCGGACTGGGCGGACGATTCTGGCCCTACATGGTCACGTTTATTTTGTGAAAATTCGCACTCCTTGCCGGGTTCTGGGGGCCGCGCATGCGCAGCTGCAAAGATGGGCACTTTGGGGGGTCGGAGTTTGGGGATTTTGAGCACGGACTCGGACTGGGCGGACGATTCTGGCCCTACATGGTCACGTTTATTTTGTGAAAATTCGCACTCCTTGCCGGGTTCTGGGGGCCGCGCATGCGCAGCTGCAAAGATGGGCACTTTGGGGGGTCGGAGTTTGGGGATTTTGAGCACGGATTCGGACTGGGCGGACGATTCTGGCCCTACATGGTCACGTTTATTTTGTGAAAATTCGCACTCCTTGCCCGGTTCTGGGGGCCGCGCATGCGCAGCTGCAAAGATGGGCACTTTGGGGGGTCGGAGTTTGGGGATTTTGAGCACGGATTCGGACTGGGCGGACGATTCTGGCCCTACATGGTCACGTTTATTTTGTGAAAATTCGCACTCCTTGCCTGGTTCTGGGGGCCGCGCATGCGCAGCTGCAAAGATGGGCACTTTGGGGTTCGGAGTTTGGGGATTTTGAGCACGGATTCGGACTGGGCGGACGATTCTGGCCCTACATGGTCACGTTTATTTTGTGAAAATTCGCACTCCTTGCCGGGTTCTGGGGGCCGCGCATGCGCAGCTGCAAAGATGGGCACTTTGGGGGGTCGGAGTTTGGGGATTTTGAGCACGGATTCGGACTGGGCGGACGATTCTGGCCCTACATGGTCACGTTTATTTTGTGAAAATTCGCACTCCTTGCCCGGTTCTGGGGGCCGCGCATGCGCAGCTGCAAAGATATGCACTTTGGGGGGTCGGAGTTTGGGGATTTTGAGCACGGATTCGGACTGGGCGGACGATTCTGGCCCTACATGGTCACGTTTATTTTGTGAAAATTCGCACTCCTTGCCTGGTTCTGGGGGCCGTGCATGCGCAGCTGCAAAGATGGGCACTTTGGGGGGTCGGAGTTTGGGGATTTTGAGCACGGATTCGGACTGGGCGGACGATTCTGGCCCTACATGGTCACGTTTATTTTGTGAAAATTCGCACTCCTTGCCGGGTTCTGGGGGCCGCGCATGCGCAGCTGCAAAGATGGGCACTTTGGGGGGTCGGAGTTTGGGGATTTTGAGCACGGATTCGGACTGGGCGGACGATTCTGGCCCTACATGGTCACGTTTATTTTGTGAAAATTCGCACTCCTTGCCCGGTTCTGGGGGCCGCGCATGCGCAGCTGCAAAGATGGGCACTTTGGGGGGTCGGAGTTTGGGGATTTTGAGCACGGATTCGGACTGGGCGGACGATTCTGGCCCTACATGGTCACGTTTATTTTGTGAAAATTCGCACTCCTTGCCTGGTTCTGGGGGCCGCGCATGCGCAGCTGCAAAGAAGGGCACTTTGGGGGGTCGGAGTTTGGGGATTTTGAGCACGGATTCGGACTGGGCGGACGATTCTGGCCCTACATGGTCACGTTTATTTTGTGAAAATTCGCACTCCTTGCCTGGTTCTGGGGGCCGCGCATGCGCAGCTGCAAAGATGGGCACTTTGGGGGGTCGGAGTTTGGGGATTTTGAGCACGGATTCGGACTGGGCGGACGATTCTGGCCCTACATGGTCACGTTTATTTTGTGAAAATTCGCACTCCTTGCCTGGTTCTGGGGGCCGCGCATGCGCAGCTGCAAAGATGGGCACTTTGGGGGGTCGGAGTTTGGGGATTTTGAGCACGGATTCGGACTGGGCGGACGATTCTGGCCCTACATGGTCACGTTTATTTTGTGAAAATTCGCACTCCTTGCCCGGTTCTGGGGGCCGCGCATGCGCAGCTGCAAAGATGGGCACTTTGGGGGTTCGGAGTTTGGGGATTTTGAGCACGGATTCGGACTGGGCGGACGATTCTGGCCCTACATGGTCACGTTTATTTTGTGAAAATTCGCACTCCTTGCCCGGTTCTGGGGGCCGCGCATGCGCAGCTGCAAAGATGGGCACTTTGGGGGGTCGGAGTTTGGGGATTTTGAGCACGGATTCGGACTGGGCGGACGATTCTGGCCCTACATGGTCACGTTTATTTTGTGAAAATTCGCACTCCTTGCCCGGTTCTGGGGGCCGCGCTTGCGCAGCTGCAAAGATGGGCACTTTGGGGGGTCGGAGTTTGGGGATTTTGAGCACGGATTCGGACTGGGCGGACGATTCTGGCCCTACATGGTCACGTTTATTTTGTGAAAATTCGCACTCCTTGCCGGGTTCTGGGGGCCGCGCATGCGCAGCTGCAAAGATGGGCACTTTGGGGGGTCGGAGTTTGGGGATTTTGAGCACGGATTCGGACTGGGCGGACGATTCTGGCCCTACATGGTCACGTTTATTTTGTGAAAATTCGCACTCCTTGCCCGGTTCTGGGGGCCGCGCCTGCGCAGCTGCAAAGATGGGCACTTTGGGGGGTCGGAGTTTGGGGATTTTGAGCACGGATTCGGACTGGGCGGACGATTCTGGCCCTACATGGTCACGTTTATTTTGTGAAAATTCGCACTCCTTGCCTGGTTCTGGGGGCCGCGCATGCGCAGCTGCAAAGAAGGGCACTTTGGGGGGTCGGAGTTTGGGGATTTTGAGCACGGATTCGGACTGGGCGGACGATTCTGGCCCTACATGGTCACGTTTATTTTGTGAAAATTCGCACTCCTTGCCTGGTTCTGGGGGCCGCGCATGCGCAGCTGCAAAGATGGGCACTTTGGGGGGTCGGAGTTTGGGGATTTTGAGCACGGATTCGGACTGGGCGGACGATTCTGGCCCTACATGGTCACGTTTATTTTGTGAAAATTCGCACTCCTTGCCTGGTTCTGGGGGCCGCGCATGCGCAGCTGCAAAGATGGGCACTTTGGGGGGTCGGAGTTTGGGGATTTTGAGCACGGATTCGGACTGGGCGGACGATTCTGGCCCTACATGGTCACGTTTATTTTGTGAAAATTCGCACTCCTTGCCCGGTTCTGGGGGCCGCGCATGCGCAGCTGCAAAGATGGGCACTTTGGGGGTTCGGAGTTTGGGGATTTTGAGCACGGATTCGGACTGGGCGGACGATTCTGGCCCTACATGGTCACGTTTATTTTGTGAAAATTCGCACTCCTTGCCCGGTTCTGGGGGCCGCGCATGCGCAGCTGCAAAGATGGGCACTTTGGGGGGTCGGAGTTTGGGGATTTTGAGCACGGATTCGGACTGGGCGGACGATTCTGGCCCTACATGGTCACGTTTATTTTGTGAAAATTCGCACTCCTTGCCCGGTTCTGGGGGCCGCGCTTGCGCAGCTGCAAAGATGGGCACTTTGGGGGGTCGGAGTTTGGGGATTTTGAGCACGGATTCGGACTGGGCGGACGATTCTGGCCCTACATGGTCACGTTTATTTTGTGAAAATTCGCACTCCTTGCATGGTTCTGGGGGCCGCGCTTGCGCAGCTGCAAAGATGGGCACTTTGGGGGGTCGGAGTTTGGGGATTTTGAGCACGGATTCGGACTGGGCGGACGATTCTGGCCCTACATGGTCACGTTTATTTTGTGAAAATTCGCACTCCTTGCCCGGTTCTGGGGGCCGCGCATGCGCAGCTGCAAAGATGGGCACTTTGGGGGATCGGAGTTTGGGGATTTTGAGCACGGATTCGGACTGGGCGGACGATTCTGGCCCTACATGGTCACGTTTATTTTGTGAAAATTCGCACTCCTTGCCTGGTTCTGGGGGCCGCGCATGCGCAGCTACAAATAAGGGCACTTTGGGGGGTCGGAGTTTGGGGATTTTGAGCACGGATTCGGACTGGGCGGACGATTCTGGCCCTACATGGTCACGTTTATTTTGTGAAAATTCGCACTCCTTGCCCGGTTCTGGGGGCCGCGCATGCGCAGCTGCAAAGATGGGCACTTTGGGGGGTCGGAGTTTGGGGATTTTGAGCACGGATTCGGACTGGGCGGACGATTCTGGCCCTACATGGTCACGTTTATTTTGTGAAAATTCGCACTCCTTGCCCGGTTCTGGGGGCCGCGCATGCGCAGCTGCAAAGATGGGCACTTTGGGGGGTCGGAGTTTGGGGATTTTGAGCACGGATTCGGACTGGGCGGACGATTCTGGCCCTACATGGTCACGTTTATTTTGTGAAAATTCGCACTCCTTGCCCGGTTCTGGGGGCCGCGCATGCGCAGCTGCAAAGATGGGCACTTTGGGGGGTCGGAGTTTGGGGATTTTGAGCACGGATTCGGACTGGGCGGACGATTCTGGCCCTACATGGTCACGTTTATTTTGTGAAAATTCGCACTCCTTGCCCGGTTCTGGGGGCCGCGCATGCGCAGCTGCAAAGATGGGCACTTTGGGGGGTCGGAGTTTGGGGATTTTGAGCACGGATTCGGACTGGGCGGACGATTCTGGCCCTACATGGTCACGTTTATTTTGTGAAAATTCGCACTCCTTGCCCGGTTCTGGGGGCCGCGCATGCGCAGCTGCAAAGATGGGCACTTTGGGGGGTCGGAGTTTGGGGATTTTGAGCACGGATTCGGACTGGGCGGACGATTCTGGCCCTACATGGTCACGTTTATTTTGTGAAAATTCGCACTCCTTGCCCGGTTCTGGGGGCCGCGCATGCGCAGCTGCAAAGATGGGCACTTTGGGGGGTCGGAGTTTGGGGATTTTGAGCACGGATTCGGACTGGGCGGACGATTCTGGCCCTACATGGTCACGTTTATTTTGTGAAAATTCGCACTCCTTGCCCGGTTCTGGGGGCCGCGCATGCGCAGCTGCAAAGATGGGCACTTTGGGGGGTCGGAGTTTGGGGATTTTGAGCACGGATTCGGACTGGGCGGACGATTCTGGCCCTACATGGTCACGTTTATTTTGTGAAAATTCGCACTCCTTGCCCGGTTCTGGGGGCCGCGCATGCGCAGCTGCAAAGATGGGCACTTTGGGGGGTCGGAGTTTGGGGATTTTGAGCACGGATTCGGACTGGGCGGACGATTCTGGCCCTACATGGTCACGTTTATTTTGTGAAAATTCGCACTCCTTGCCCGGTTCTGGGGGCCGCGCATGCGCAGCTGCAAAGATGGGCACTTTGGGGGGTCGGAGTTTGGGGATTTTGAGCACGGATTCGGACTGGGCGGACGATTCTGGCCCTACATGGTCACGTTTATTTTGTGAAAATTCGCACTCCTTGCCCGGTTCTGGGGGCCGCGCATGCGCAGCTGCAAAGATGGGCACTTTGGGGGGTCGGAGTTTGGGGATTTTGAGCACGGATTCGGACTGGGCGGACGATTCTGGCCCTACATGGTCACGTTTATTTTGTGAAAATTCGCACTCCTTGCCCGGTTCTGGGGGCCGCGCATGCGCAGCTGCAAAGATGGGCACTTTGGGGGGTCGGAGTTTGGGGATTTTGAGCACGGATTCGGACTGGGCGGACGATTCTGGCCCTACATGGTCACGTTTATTTTGTGAAAATTCGCACTCCTTGCCCGGTTCTGGGGGCCGCGCATGCGCAGCTGCAAAGATGGGCACTTTGGGGGGTCGGAGTTTGGGGATTTTGAGCACGGATTCGGACTGGGCGGACGATTCTGGCCCTACATGGTCACGTTTATTTTGTGAAAATTCGCACTCCTTGCCCGGTTCTGGGGGCCGCGCATGCGCAGCTGCAAAGATGGGCACTTTGGGGGGGTCGGAGTTTGGGGATTTTGAGCACGGATTCGGACTGGGCGGACGATTCTGGCCCTACATGGTCACGTTTATTTTGTGAAAATTCGCACTCCTTGCCCGGTTCTGGGGGCCGCGCATGCGCAGCTGCAAAGATGGGCACTTTGGGGGGTCGGAGTTTGGGGATTTTGAGCACGGATTCGGACTGGGCGGACGATTCTGGCCCTACATGGTCACGTTTATTTTGTGAAAATTCGCACTCCTTGCCCGGTTCTGGGGGCCGCGCATGCGCAGCTGCAAAGATGGGCACTTTGGGGGGTCGGAGTTTGGGGATTTTGAGCACGGATTCGGACTGGGCGGACGATTCTGGCCCTACATGGTCACGTTTATTTTGTGAAAATTCGCACTCCTTGCCCGGTTCTGGGGGCCGCGCATGCGCAGCTGCAAAGATGGGCACTTTGGGGGGTCGGAGTTTAGGGGATTTTGAGCACGGATTCGGACTGGGCGGACGATTCTGGCCCTACATGGTCACGTTTATTTTGTGAAAATTCGCACTCCTTGCCCGGTTCTGGGGGCCGCGCATGCGCAGCTGCAAAGATGGGCACTTTGGGGGGTCGGAGTTTGGGGATTTTGAGCACGGATTCGGACTGGGCGGACGATTCTGGCCCTACATGGTCACGTTTATTTTGTGAAAATTCGCACTCCTTGCCCGGTTCTGGGGGCCGCGCATGCGCAGCTGCAAAGATGGGCACTTTGGGGGGTCGGAGTTTGGGGATTTTGAGCACGGATTCGGACTGGGCGGACGATTCTGGCCCTACATGGTCACGTTTATTTTGTGAAAATTCGCACTCCTTGCCCGGTTCTGGGGGCCGCGCATGCGCAGCTGCAAAGATGGGCACTTTGGGGGGTCGGAGTTTGGGGATTTTGAGCACGGATTCGGACTGGGCGGACGATTCTGGCCCTACATGGTCACGTTTATTTTGTGAAAATTCGCACTCCTTGCCCGGTTCTGGGGGCCGCGCATGCGCAGCTGCAAAGATGGGCACTTTGGGGGGTCGGAGTTTGGGATTTTGAGCACGGATTCGGACTGGGCGGACGATTCTGGCCCTACATGGTCACGTTTATTTTGTGAAAATTCGCACTCCTTGCCCGGTTCTGGGGGCCGCGCATGCGCAGCTGCAAAGATGGGCACTTTGGGGGGTCGGAGTTTGGGGATTTTGAGCACGGATTCGGACTGGGCGGACGATTCTGGCCCTACATGGTCACGTTTATTTTGTGAAAATTCGCACTCCTTGCCCGGTTCTGGGGGCCGCGCATGCGCAGCTGCAAAGATGGGCACTTTGGGGGGTCGGAGTTTGGGGATTTTGAGCACGGATTCGGACTGGGCGGACGATTCTGGCCCTACATGGTCACGTTTATTTTGTGAAAATTCGCACTCCTTGCCCGGTTCTGGGGGCCGCGCATGCGCAGCTGCAAAGATGGGCACTTTGGGGGGTCGGAGTTTGGGGATTTTGAGCACGGATTCGGACTGGGCGGACGATTCTGGCCCTACATGGTCACGTTTATTTTGTGAAAATTCGCACTCCTTGCCCGGTTCTGGGGGCCGCGCATGCGCAGCTGCAAAGATGGGCACTTTGGGGGGTCGGAGTTTGGGGATTTTGAGCACGGATTCGGACTGGGCGGACGATTCTGGCCCTACATGGTCACGTTTATTTTGTGAAAATTCGCACTCCTTGCCCGGTTCTGGGGGCCGCGCATGCGCAGCTGCAAAGATGGGCACTTTGGGGGGTCGGAGTTTGGGGATTTTGAGCACGGATTCGGACTGGGCGGACGATTCTGGCCCTACATGGTCACGTTTATTTTGTGAAAATTCGCACTCCTTGCCCGGTTCTGGGGGCCGCGCATGCGCAGCTGCAAAGATGGGCACTTTGGGGGGTCGGAGTTTGGGGATTTTGAGCACGGATTCGGACTGGGCGGACGATTCTGGCCCTACATGGTCACGTTTATTTTGTGAAAATTCGCACTCCTTGCCCGGTTCTGGGGGCCGCGCATGCGCAGCTGCAAAGATGGGCACTTTGGGGGGTCGGAGTTTGGGGATTTTGAGCACGGATTCGGACTGGGCGGACGATTCTGGCCCTACATGGTCACGTTTATTTTGTGAAAATTCGCACTCCTTGCCCGGTTCTGGGGGCCGCGCATGCGCAGCTGCAAAGATGGGCACTTTGGGGGGTCGGAGTTTGGGGATTTTGAGCACGGATTCGGACTGGGCGGACGATTCTGGCCCTACATGGTCACGTTTATTTTGTGAAAATTCGCACTCCTTGCCCGGTTCTGGGGGCCGCGCATGCGCAGCTGCAAAGATGGGCACTTTGGGGGGTCGGAGTTTGGGGATTTTGAGCACGGATTCGGACTGGGCGGACGATTCTGGCCCTACATGGTCACGTTTATTTTGTGAAAATTCGCACTCCTTGCCCGGTTCTGGGGGCCGCGCATGCGCAGCTGCAAAGATGGGCACTTTGGGGGGTCGGAGTTTGGGGATTTTGAGCACGGATTCGGACTGGGCGGACGATTCTGGCCCTACATGGTCACGTTTATTTTGTGAAAATTCGCACTCCTTGCCCGGTTCTGGGGGCCGCGCATGCGCAGCTGCAAAGATGGGCACTTTGGGGGGTCGGAGTTTGGGGATTTTGAGCACGGATTCGGACTGGGCGGACGATTCTGGCCCTACATGGTCACGTTTATTTTGTGAAAATTCGCACTCCTTGCCCGGTTCTGGGGGCCGCGCATGCGCAGCTGCAAAGATGGGCACTTTGGGGGGTCGGAGTTTGGGGATTTTGAGCACGGATTCGGACTGGGCGGACGATTCTGGCCCTACATGGTCACGTTTATTTTGTGAAAATTCGCACTCCTTGCCCGGTTCTGGGGGCCGCGCATGCGCAGCTGCAAAGATGGGCACTTTGGGGGGTCGGAGTTTGGGGATTTTGAGCACGGATTCGGACTGGGCGGACGATTCTGGCCCTACATGGTCACGTTTATTTTGTGAAAATTCGCACTCCTTGCCCGGTTCTGGGGGCCGCGCATGCGCAGCTGCAAAGATGGGCACTTTGGGGGGTCGGAGTTTGGGGATTTTGAGCACGGATTCGGACTGGGCGGACGATTCTGGCCCTACATGGTCACGTTTATTTTGTGAAAATTCGCACTCCTTGCCCGGTTCTGGGGGCCGCGCATGCGCAGCTGCAAAGATGGGCACTTTGGGGGGTCGGAGTTTGGGGATTTTGAGCACGGATTCGGACTGGGCGGACGATTCTGGCCCTACATGGTCACGTTTATTTTGTGAAAATTCGCACTCCTTGCCCGGTTCTGGGGGCCGCGCATGCGCAGCTGCAAAGATGGGCACTTTGGGGGGTCGGAGTTTGGGGATTTTGAGCACGGATTCGGACTGGGCGGACGATTCTGGCCCTACATGGTCACGTTTATTTTGTGAAAATTCGCACTCCTTGCCCGGTTCTGGGGGCCGCGCATGCGCAGCTGCAAAGATGGGCACTTTGGGGGGTCGGAGTTTGGGGATTTTGAGCACGGATTCGGACTGGGCGGACGATTCTGGCCCTACATGGTCACGTTTATTTTGTGAAAATTCGCACTCCTTGCCCGGTTCTGGGGGCCGCGCATGCGCAGCTGCAAAGATGGGCACTTTGGGGGGTCGGAGTTTGGGGATTTTGAGCACGGATTCGGACTGGGCGGACGATTCTGGCCCTACATGGTCACGTTTATTTTGTGAAAATTCGCACTCCTT
The DNA here is from genome assembly GCA_023349425.1 of Anthopleura sola. NCBI lineage: Eukaryota > Metazoa > Cnidaria > Anthozoa > Actiniaria > Actiniidae > Anthopleura > Anthopleura sola. Next base: position 74,432 of record JALHLI010000046.1, on the reverse strand, counting down.
GCCCGGTTCTGGGGGCCGCGCATGCGCAGCTGCAAAGATGGGCACTTTGGGGGGTCGGAGTTTGGGGATTTTGAGCACGGATTCGGACTGGGCGGACGATTCTGGCCCTACATGGTCACGTTTATTTTGTGAAAATTCGCACTCCTTGCCCGGTTCTGGGGGCCGCGCATGCGCAGCTGCAAAGATGGGCACTTTGGGGGGTCGGAGTTTGGGGATTTTGAGCACGGATTCGGACTGGGCGGACGATTCTGGCCCTACATGGTCACGTTTATTTTGTGAAAATTCGCACTCCTTGCCCGGTTCTGGGGGCCGCGCATGCGCAGCTGCAAAGATGGGCACTTTGGGGGGTCGGAGTTTGGGGATTTTGAGCACGGATTCGGACTGGGCGGACGATTCTGGCCCTACATGGTCACGTTTATTTTGTGAAAATTCGCACTCCTTGCCCGGTTCTGGGGGCCGCGCATGCGCAGCTGCAAAGATGGGCACTTTGGGGGGTCGGAGTTTGGGGATTTTGAGCACGGATTCGGACTGGGCGGACGATTCTGGCCCTACATGGTCACGTTTATTTTGTGAAAATTCGCACTCCTTGCCCGGTTCTGGGGGCCGCGCATGCGCAGCTGCAAAGATGGGCACTTTGGGGGGTCGGAGTTTGGGGATTTTGAGCACGGATTCGGACTGGGCGGACGATTCTGGCCCTACATGGTCACGTTTATTTTGTGAAAATTCGCACTCCTTGCCCGGTTCTGGGGGCCGCGCATGCGCAGCTGCAAAGATGGGCACTTTGGGGGGTCGGAGTTTGGGGATTTTGAGCACGGATTCGGACTGGGCGGACGATTCTGGCCCTACATGGTCACGTTTATTTTGTGAAAATTCGCACTCCTTGCCCGGTTCTGGGGGCCGCGCATGCGCAGCTGCAAAGATGGGCACTTTGGGGGGTCGGAGTTTGGGGATTTTGAGCACGGATTCGGACTGGGCGGACGATTCTGGCCCTACATGGTCACGTTTATTTTGTGAAAATTCGCACTCCTTGCCCGGTTCTGGGGGCCGCGCATGCGCAGCTGCAAAGATGGGCACTTTGGGGGGTCGGAGTTTGGGGATTTTGAGCACGGATTCGGACTGGGCGGACGATTCTGGCCCTACATGGTCACGTTTATTTTGTGAAAATTCGCACTCCTTGCCCGGTTCTGGGGGCCGCGCATGCGCAGCTGCAAAGATGGGCACTTTGGGGGGTCGGAGTTTGGGGATTTTGAGCACGGATTCGGACTGGGCGGACGATTCTGGCCCTACATGGTCACGTTTATTTTGTGAAAATTCGCACTCCTTGCCCGGTTCTGGGGGCCGCGCATGCGCAGCTGCAAAGATGGGCACTTTGGGGGGTCGGAGTTTGGGGATTTTGAGCACGGATTCGGACTGGGCGGACGATTCTGGCCCTACATGGTCACGTTTATTTTGTGAAAATTCGCACTCCTTGCCCGGTTCTGGGGGCCGCGCATGCGCAGCTGCAAAGATGGGCACTTTGGGGGGTCGGAGTTTGGGGATTTTGAGCACGGATTCGGACTGGGCGGACGATTCTGGCCCTACATGGTCACGTTTATTTTGTGAAAATTCGCACTCCTTGCCCGGTTCTGGGGGCCGCGCATGCGCAGCTGCAAAGATGGGCACTTTGGGGGGTCGGAGTTTGGGGATTTTGAGCACGGATTCGGACTGGGCGGACGATTCTGGCCCTACATGGTCACGTTTATTTTGTGAAAATTCGCACTCCTTGCCCGGTTCTGGGGGCCGCGCATGCGCAGCTGCAAAGATGGGCACTTTGGGGGGTCGGAGTTTGGGGATTTTGAGCACGGATTCGGACTGGGCGGACGATTCTGGCCCTACATGGTCACGTTTATTTTGTGAAAATTCGCACTCCTTGCCCGGTTCTGGGGGCCGCGCATGCGCAGCTGCAAAGATGGGCACTTTGGGGGGTCGGAGTTTGGGGATTTTGAGCACGGATTCGGACTGGGCGGACGATTCTGGCCCTACATGGTCACGTTTATTTTGTGAAAATTCGCACTCCTTGCCCGGTTCTGGGGGCCGCGCATGCGCAGCTGCAAAGATGGGCACTTTGGGGGGTCGGAGTTTGGGGATTTTGAGCACGGATTCGGACTGGGCGGACGATTCTGGCCCTACATGGTCACGTTTATTTTGTGAAAATTCGCACTCCTTGCCCGGTTCTGGGGGCCGCGCATGCGCAGCTGCAAAGATGGGCACTTTGGGGGGTCGGAGTTTGGGGATTTTGAGCACGGATTCGGACTGGGCGGACGATTCTGGCCCTACATGGTCACGTTTATTTTGTGAAAATTCGCACTCCTTGACCCGGTTCTGGGGGCCGCGCATGCGCAGCTGCAAAGATGGGCACTTTGGGGGGTCGGAGTTTGGGGATTTTGAGCACGGATTCGGACTGGGCGGACGATTCTGGCCCTACATGGTCACGTTTATTTTGTGAAAATTCGCACTCCTTGTCCGGTTCTGGGGGCCGCGCATGCGCAGCTGCAAAGATGGGCACTTTGGGGGGTCGGAGTTTGGGGATTTTGAGCACGGATTCGGACTGGGCGGACGATTCTGGCCCTACATGGTCACGTTTATTTTGTGAAAATTCGCACTCCTTGCCCGGTTCTGGGGGCCGCGCATGCGCAGCTGCAAAGATGGGCACTTTGGGGGGTCGGAGTTTGGGGATTTTGAGCACGGATTCGGACTGGGCGGACGATTCTGGCCCTACATGGTCACGTTTATTTTGTGAAAATTCGCACTCCTTGCCCGGTTCTGGGGGCCGCGCATGCGCAGCTGCAAAGATGGGCACTTTGGGGGGTCGGAGTTTGGGGATTTTGAGCACGGATTCGGACTGGGCGGACGATTCTGGCCCTACATGGTCACGTTTATTTTGTGAAAATTCGCACTCCTTGCCCGGTTCTGGGGGCCGCGCATGCGCAGCTGCAAAGATGGGCACTTTGGGGGGTCGGAGTTTGGGGATTTTGAGCACGGATTCGGACTGGGCGGACGATTCTGGCCCTACATGGTCACGTTTATTTTGTGAAAATTCGCACTCCTTGCCCGGTTCTGGGGGCCGCGCATGCGCAGCTGCAAAGATGGGCACTTTGGGGGGTCGGAGTTTGGGGATTTTGAGCACGGATTCGGACTGGGCGGACGATTCTGGCCCTACATGGTCACGTTTATTTTGTGAAAATTCGCACTCCTTGCCCGGTTCTGGGGGCCGCGCATGCGCAGCTGCAAAGATGGGCACTTTGGGGGGTCGGAGTTTGGGGATTTTGAGCACGGATTCGGACTGGGCGGACGATTCTGGCCCTACATGGTCACGTTTATTTTGTGAAAATTCGCACTCCTTGCCCGGTTCTGGGGGCCGCGCATGCGCAGCTGCAAAGATGGGCACTTTGGGGGGTCGGAGTTTGGGGATTTTGAGCACGGATTCGGACTGGGCGGACGATTCTGGCCCTACATGGTCACGTTTATTTTGTGAAAATTCGCACTCCTTGCCCGGTTCTGGGGGCCGCGCATGCGCAGCTGCAAAGATGGGCACTTTGGGGGGTCGGAGTTTGGGGATTTTGAGCACGGATTCGGACTGGGCGGACGATTCTGGCCCTACATGGTCACGTTTATTTTGTGAAAATTCGCACTCCTTGCCCGGTTCTGGGGGCCGCGCATGCGCAGCTGCAAAGATGGGCACTTTGGGGGGTCGGAGTTTGGGGATTTTGAGCACGGATTCGGACTGGGCGGACGATTCTGGCCCTACATGGTCACGTTTATTTTGTGAAAATTCGCACTCCTTGCCCGGTTCTGGGGGCCGCGCATGCGCAGCTGCAAAGATGGGCACTTTGGGGGGTCGGAGTTTGGGGATTTTGAGCACGGATTCGGACTGGGCGGACGATTCTGGCCCTACATGGTCACGTTTATTTTGTGAAAATTCGCACTCCTTGCCCGGTTCTGGGGGCCGCGCATGCGCAGCTGCAAAGATGGGCACTTTGGGGGGTCGGAGTTTGGGGATTTTGAGCACGGATTCGGACTGGGCGGACGATTCTGGCCCTACATGGTCACGTTTATTTTGTGAAAATTCGCACTCCTTGCCCGGTTCTGGGGGCCGCGCATGCGCAGCTGCAAAGATGGGCACTTTGGGGGGTCGGAGTTTGGGGATTTTGAGCACGGATTCGGACTGGGCGGACGATTCTGGCCCTACATGGTCACGTTTATTTTGTGAAAATTCGCACTCCTTGCCCGGTTCTGGGGGCCGCGCATGCGCAGCTGCAAAGATGGGCACTTTGGGGGGTCGGAGTTTGGGGATTTTGAGCACGGATTCGGACTGGGCGGACGATTCTGGCCCTACATGGTCACGTTTATTTTGTGAAAATTCGCACTCCTTGCCCGGTTCTGGGGGCCGCGCATGCGCAGCTGCAAAGATGGGCACTTTGGGGGGTCGGAGTTTGGGGATTTTGAGCACGGATTCGGACTGGGCGGACGATTCTGGCCCTACATGGTCACGTTTATTTTGTGAAAATTCGCACTCCTTGCCCGGTTCTGGGGGCCGCGCATGCGCAGCTGCAAAGATGGGCACTTTGGGGGGTCGGAGTTTGGGGATTTTGAGCACGGATTCGGACTGGGCGGACGATTCTGGCCCTACATGGTCACGTTTATTTTGTGAAAATTCGCACTCCTTGCCCGGTTCTGGGGGCCGCGCATGCGCAGCTGCAAAGATGGGCACTTTGGGGGGTCGGAGTTTGGGGATTTTGAGCACGGATTCGGACTGGGCGGACGATTCTGGCCCTACATGGTCACGTTTATTTTGTGAAAATTCGCACTCCTTGCCCGGTTCTGGGGGCCGCGCATGCGCAGCTGCAAAGATGGGCACTTTGGGGGGTCGGAGTTTGGGGATTTTGAGCACGGATTCGGACTGGGCGGACGATTCTGGCCCTACATGGTCACGTTTATTTTGTGAAAATTCGCACTCCTTGCCCGGTTCTGGGGGCCGCGCATGCGCAGCTGCAAAGATGGGCACTTTGGGGGGTCGGAGTTTGGGGATTTTGAGCACGGATTCGGACTGGGCGGACGATTCTGGCCCTACATGGTCACGTTTATTTTGTGAAAATTCGCACTCCTTGCCCGGTTCTGGGGGCCGCGCATGCGCAGCTGCAAAGATGGGCACTTTGGGGGGTCGGAGTTTGGGGATTTTGAGCACGGATTCGGACTGGGCGGACGATTCTGGCCCTACATGGTCACGTTTATTTTGTGAAAATTCGCACTCCTTGCCCGGTTCTGGGGGCCGCGCATGCGCAGCTGCAAAGATGGGCACTTTGGGGGGTCGGAGTTTGGGGATTTTGAGCACGGATTCGGACTGGGCGGACGATTCTGGCCCTACATGGTCACGTTTATTTTGTGAAAATTCGCACTCCTTGCCCGGTTCTGGGGGCCGCGCATGCGCAGCTGCAAAGATGGGCACTTTGGGGGGTCGGAGTTTGGGGATTTTGAGCACGGATTCGGACTGGGCGGACGATTCTGGCCCTACATGGTCACGTTTATTTTGTGAAAATTCGCACTCCTTGCCCGGTTCTGGGGGCCGCGCATGCGCAGCTGCAAAGATGGGCACTTTGGGGGGTCGGAGTTTGGGGATTTTGAGCACGGATTCGGACTGGGCGGACGATTCTGGCCCTACATGGTCACGTTTATTTTGTGAAAATTCGCACTCCTTGCCCGGTTCTGGGGGCCGCGCATGCGCAGCTGCAAAGATGGGCACTTTGGGGGGTCGGAGTTTGGGGATTTTGAGCACGGATTCGGACTGGGCGGACGATTCTGGCCCTACATGGTCACGTTTATTTTGTGAAAATTCGCACTCCTTGCCCGGTTCTGGGGGCCGCGCATGCGCAGCTGCAAAGATGGGCACTTTGGGGGGTCGGAGTTTGGGGATTTTGAGCACGGATTCGGACTGGGCGGACGATTCTGGCCCTACATGGTCACGTTTATTTTGTGAAAATTCGCACTCCTTGCCCGGTTCTGGGGGCCGCGCATGCGCAGCTGCAAAGATGGGCACTTTGGGGGGTCGGAGTTTGGGGATTTTGAGCACGGATTCGGACTGGGCGGACGATTCTGGCCCTACATGGTCACGTTTATTTTGTGAAAATTCGCACTCCTTGCCCGGTTCTGGGGGCCGCGCATGCGCAGCTGCAAAGATGGGCACTTTGGGGGGTCGGAGTTTGGGGATTTTGAGCACGGATTCGGACTGGGCGGACGATTCTGGCCCTACATGGTCACGTTTATTTTGTGAAAATTCGCACTCCTTGCCCGGTTCTGGGGGCCGCGCATGCGCAGCTGCAAAGATGGGCACTTTGGGGGGTCGGAGTTTGGGGATTTTGAGCACGGATTCGGACTGGGCGGACGATTCTGGCCCTACATGGTCACGTTTATTTTGTGAAAATTCGCACTCCTTGCCCGGTTCTGGGGGCCGCGCATGCGCAGCTGCAAAGATGGGCACTTTGGGGGGTCGGAGTTTGGGGATTTTGAGCACGGATTCGGACTGGGCGGACGATTCTGGCCCTACATGGTCACGTTTATTTTGTGAAAATTCGCACTCCTTGCCCGGTTCTGGGGGCCGCGCATGCGCAGCTGCAAAGATGGGCACTTTGGGGGGTCGGAGTTTGGGGATTTTGAGCACGGATTCGGACTGGGCGGACGATTCTGGCCCTACATGGTCACGTTTATTTTGTGAAAATTCGCACTCCTTGCCCGGTTCTGGGGGCCGCGCATGCGCAGCTGCAAAGATGGGCACTTTGGGGGGTCGGAGTTTGGGGATTTTGAGCACGGATTCGGACTGGGCGGACGATTCTGGCCCTACATGGTCACGTTTATTTTGTGAAAATTCGCACTCCTTGCCCGGTTCTGGGGGCCGCGCATGCGCAGCTGCAAAGATGGGCACTTTGGGGGGTCGGAGTTTGGGGATTTTGAGCACGGATTCGGACTGGGCGGACGATTCTGGCCCTACATGGTCACGTTTATTTTGTGAAAATTCGCACTCCTTGCCCGGTTCTGGGGGCCGCGCATGCGCAGCTGCAAAGATGGGCACTTTGGGGGGTCGGAGTTTGGGGATTTTGAGCACGGATTCGGACTGGGCGGACGATTCTGGCCCTACATGGTCACGTTTATTTTGTGAAAATTCGCACTCCTTGCCCGGTTCTGGGGGCCGCGCATGCGCAGCTGCAAAGATGGGCACTTTGGGGGGTCGGAGTTTGGGGATTTTGAGCACGGATTCGGACTGGGCGGACGATTCTGGCCCTACATGGTCACGTTTATTTTGTGAAAATTCGCACTCCTTGCCCGGTTCTGGGGGCCGCGCATGCGCAGCTGCAAAGATGGGCACTTTGGGGGGTCGGAGTTTGGGGATTTTGAGCACGGATTCGGACTGGGCGGACGATTCTGGCCCTACATGGTCACGTTTATTTTGTGAAAATTCGCACTCCTTGCCCGGTTCTGGGGGCCGCGCATGCGCAGCTGCAAAGATGGGCACTTTGGGGGGTCGGAGTTTGGGGATTTTGAGCACGGATTCGGACTGGGCGGACGATTCTGGCCCTACATGGTCACGTTTATTTTGTGAAAATTCGCACTCCTTGCCCGGTTCTGGGGGCCGCGCATGCGCAGCTGCAAAGATGGGCACTTTGGGGGGTCGGAGTTTGGGGATTTTGAGCACGGATTCGGACTGGGCGGACGATTCTGGCCCTACATGGTCACGTTTATTTTGTGAAAATTCGCACTCCTTGCCCGGTTCTGGGGGCCGCGCATGCGCAGCTGCAAAGATGGGCACTTTGGGGGGTCGGAGTTTGGGGATTTTGAGCACGGATTCGGACTGGGCGGACGATTCTGGCCCTACATGGTCACGTTTATTTTGTGAAAATTCGCACTCCTTGCCCGGTTCTGGGGGCCGCGCATGCGCAGCTGCAAAGATGGGCACTTTGGGGGGTCGGAGTTTGGGGATTTTGAGCACGGATTCGGACTGGGCGGACGATTCTGGCCCTACATGGTCACGTTTATTTTGTGAAAATTCGCACTCCTTGCCCGGTTCTGGGGGCCGCGCATGCGCAGCTGCAAAGATGGGCACTTTGGGGGGTCGGAGTTTGGGGATTTTGAGCACGGATTCGGACTGGGCGGACGATTCTGGCCCTACATGGTCACGTTTATTTTGTGAAAATTCGCACTCCTTGCCCGGTTCTGGGGGCCGCGCATGCGCAGCTGCAAAGATGGGCACTTTGGGGGGTCGGAGTTTGGGGATTTTGAGCACGGATTCGGACTGGGCGGACGATTCTGGCCCTACATGGTCACGTTTATTTTGTGAAAATTCGCACTCCTTGCCCGGTTCTGGGGGCCGCGCATGCGCAGCTGCAAAGATGGGCACTTTGGGGGGTCGGAGTTTGGGGATTTTGAGCACGGATTCGGACTGGGCGGACGATTCTGGCCCTACATGGTCACGTTTATTTTGTGAAAATTCGCACTCCTTGCCCGGTTCTGGGGGCCGCGCATGCGCAGCTGCAAAGATGGGCACTTTGGGGGGTCGGAGTTTGGGGATTTTGAGCACGGATTCGGACTGGGCGGACGATTCTGGCCCTACATGGTCACGTTTATTTTGTGAAAATTCGCACTCCTTGCCCGGTTCTGGGGGCCGCGCATGCGCAGCTGCAAAGATGGGCACTTTGGGGGGTCGGAGTTTGGGGATTTTGAGCACGGATTCGGACTGGGCGGACGATTCTGGCCCTACATGGTCACGTTTATTTTGTGAAAATTCGCACTCCTTGCCCGGTTCTGGGGGCCGCGCATGCGCAGCTGCAAAGATGGGCACTTTGGGGGGGTCGGAGTTTGGGGATTTTGAGCACGGATTCGGACTGGGCGGACGATTCTGGCCCTACATGGTCACGTTTATTTTGTGAAAATTCGCACTCCTTGCCCGGTTCTGGGGGCCGCGCATGCGCAGCTGCAAAGATGGGCACTTTGGGGGGTCGGAGTTTGGGGATTTTGAGCACGGATTCGGACTGGGCGGACGATTCTGGCCCTACATGGTCACGTTTATTTTGTGAAAATTCGCACTCCTTGCCCGGTTCTGGGGGCCGCGCATGCGCAGCTGCAAAGATGGGCACTTTGGGGGGTCGGAGTTTGGGGATTTTGAGCACGGATTCGGACTGGGCGGACGATTCTGGCCCTACATGGTCACGTTTATTTTGTGAAAATTCGCACTCCTTGCCCGGTTCTGGGGGCCGCGCATGCGCAGCTGCAAAGATGGGCACTTTGGGGGGTCGGAGTTTGGGGATTTTGAGCACGGATTCGGACTGGGCGGACGATTCTGGCCCTACATGGTCACGTTTATTTTGTGAAAATTCGCACTCCTTGCCCGGTTCTGGGGGCCGCGCATGCGCAGCTGCAAAGATGGGCACTTTGGGGGGTCGGAGTTTGGGGATTTTGAGCACGGATTCGGACTGGGCGGACGATTCTGGCCCTACATGGTCACGTTTATTTTGTGAAAATTCGCACTCCTTGCCCGGTTCTGGGGGCCGCGCATGCGCAGCTGCAAAGATGGGCACTTTGGGGGGTCGGAGTTTGGGGATTTTGAGCACGGATTCGGACTGGGCGGACGATTCTGGCCCTACATGGTCACGTTTATTTTGTGAAAATTCGCACTCCTTGCCCGGTTCTGGGGGCCGCGCATGCGCAGCTGCAAAGATGGGCACTTTGGGGGGTCGGAGTTTGGGGATTTTGAGCACGGATTCGGACTGGGCGGACGATTCTGGCCCTACATGGTCACGTTTATTTTGTGAAAATTCGCACTCCTTGCCCGGTTCTGGGGGCCGCGCATGCGCAGCTGCAAAGATGGGCACTTTGGGGGGTCGGAGTTTGGGGATTTTGAGCACGGATTCGGACTGGGCGGACGATTCTGGCCCTACATGGTCACGTTTATTTTGTGAAAATTCGCACTCCTTGCCCGGTTCTGGGGGCCGCGCATGCGCAGCTGCAAAGATGGGCACTTTGGGGGGTCGGAGTTTGGGGATTTTGAGAACGGATTCGGACTGGGCGGACGATTCTGGCCCTACATGGTCACGTTTATTTTGTGAAAATTCGCACTCCTTGCCCGGTTCTGGGGGCCGCGCATGCGCAGCTGCAAAGATGGGCACTTTGGGGGGTCGGAGTTTGGGGATTTTGAGCACGGATTCGGACTGGGCGGACGATTCTGGCCCTACATGGTCACGTTTATTTTGTGAAAATTCGCACTCCTTGCCCGGTTCTGGGGGCCGCGCATGCGCAGCTGCAAAGATGGGCACTTTGGGGGGTCGGAGTTTGGGGATTTTGAGCACGGATTCGGACTGGGCGGACGATTCTGGCCCTACATGGTCACGTTTATTTTGTGAAAATTCGCACTCCTTGCCCGGTTCTGGGGGCCGCGCATGCGCAGCTGCAAAGATGGGCACTTTGGGGGGTCGGAGTTTGGGGATTTTGAGCACGGATTCGGACTGGGCGGACGATTCTGGCCCTACATGGTCACGTTTATTTTGTGAAAATTCGCACTCCTTGCCCGGTTCTGGGGGCCGCGCATGCGCAGCTGCAAAGATGGGCACTTTGGGGGGTCGGAGTTTGGGGATTTTGAGCACGGATTCGGACTGGGCGGACGATTCTGGCCCTACATGGTCACGTTTATTTTGTGAAAATTCGCACTCCTTGCCCGGTTCTGGGGGCCGCGCATGCGCAGCTGCAAAGATGGGCACTTTGGGGGGTCGGAGTTTGGGGATTTTGAGCACGGATTCGGACTGGGCGGACGATTCTGGCCCTACATGGTCACGTTTATTTTGTGAAAATTCGCACTCCTTGCCCGGTTCTGGGGGCCGCGCATGCGCAGCTGCAAAGATGGGCACTTTGGGGGGTCGGAGTTTGGGGATTTTGAGCACGGATTCGGACTGGGCGGACGATTCTGGCCCTACATGGTCACGTTTATTTTGTGAAAATTCGCACTCCTTGCCCGGTTCTGGGGGCCGCGCATGCGCAGCTGCAAAGATGGGCACTTTGGGGGGTCGGAGTTTGGGGATTTTGAGCACGGATTCGGACTGGGCGGACGATTCTGGCCCTACATGGTCACGTTTATTTTGTGAAAATTCGCACTCCTTGCCCGGTTCTGGGGGCCGCGCATGCGCAGCTGCAAAGATGGGCACTTTGGGGGGTCGGAGTTTGGGGATTTTGAGCACGGATTCGGACTGGGCGGACGATTCTGGCCCTACATGGTCACGTTTATTTTGTGAAAATTCGCACTCCTTGCCCGGTTCTGGGGGCCGCGCATGCGCAGCTGCAAAGATGGGCACTTTGGGGGGTCGGAGTTTGGGGATTTTGAGCACGGATTCGGACTGGGCGGACGATTCTGGCCCTACATGGTCACGTTTATTTTGTGAAAATTCGCACTCCTTGCCCGGTTCTGGGGGCCGCGCATGCGCAGCTGCAAAGATGGGCACTTTGGGGGGTCGGAGTTTGGGGATTTTGAGCACGGATTCGGACTGGGCGGACGATTCTGGCCCTACATGGTCACGTTTATTTTGTGAAAATTCGCACTCCTTGCCCGGTTCTGGGGGCCGCGCATGCGCAGCTGCAAAGATGGGCACTTTGGGGGGTCGGAGTTTGGGGATTTTGAGCACGGATTCGGACTGGGCGGACGATTCTGGCCCTACATGGTCACGTTTATTTTGTGAAAATTCGCACTCCTTGCCCGGTTCTGGGGGCCGCGCATGCGCAGCTGCAAAGATGGGCACTTTGGGGGGTCGGAGTTTGGGGATTTTGAGCACGGATTCGGACTGGGCGGACGATTCTGGCCCTACATGGTCACGTTTATTTTGTGAAAATTCGCACTCCTTGCCCGGTTCTGGGGGCCGCGCATGCGCAGCTGCAAAGATGGGCACTTTGGGGGGTCGGAGTTTGGGGATTTTGAGCACGGATTCGGACTGGGCGGACGATTCTGGCCCTACATGGTCACGTTTATTTTGTGAAAATTCGCACTCCTTGCCCGGTTCTGGGGGCCGCGCATGCGCAGCTGCAAAGATGGGCACTTTGGGGGGTCGGAGTTTGGGGATTTTGAGCACGGATTCGGACTGGGCGGACGATTCTGGCCCTACATGGTCACGTTTATTTTGTGAAAATTCGCACTCCTTGCCCGGTTCTGGGGGCCGCGCATGCGCAGCTGCAAAGATGGGCACTTTGGGGGGTCGGAGTTTGGGGATTTTGAGCACGGATTCGGACTGGGCGGACGATTCTGGCCCTACATGGTCACGTTTATTTTGTGAAAATTCGCACTCCTTGCCCGGTTCTGGGGGCCGCGCATGCGCAGCTGCAAAGATGGGCACTTTGGGGGGTCGGAGTTTGGGGATTTTGAGCACGGATTCGGACTGGGCGGACGATTCTGGCCCTACATGGTCACGTTTATTTTGTGAAAATTCGCACTCCTTGCCCGGTTCTGGGGGCCGCGCATGCGCAGCTGCAAAGATGGGCACTTTGGGGGGTCGGAGTTTGGGGATTTTGAGCACGGATTCGGACTGGGCGGACGATTCTGGCCCTACATGGTCACGTTTATTTTGTGAAAATTCGCACTCCTTGCCCGGTTCTGGGGGCCGCGCATGCGCAGCTGCAAAGATGGGCACTTTGGGGGGTCGGAGTTTGGGGATTTTGAGCACGGATTCGGACTGGGCGGACGATTCTGGCCCTACATGGTCACGTTTATTTTGTGAAAATTCGCACTCCTTGCCCGGTTCTGGGGGCCGCGCATGCGCAGCTGCAAAGATGGGCACTTTGGGGGGTCGGAGTTTGGGGATTTTGAGCACGGATTCGGACTGGGCGGACGATTCTGGCCCTACATGGTCACGTTTATTTTGTGAAAATTCGCACTCCTTGCCCGGTTCTGGGGGCCGCGCATGCGCAGCTGCAAAGATGGGCACTTTGGGGGGTCGGAGTTTGGGGATTTTGAGCACGGATTCGGACTGGGCGGACGATTCTGGCCCTACATGGTCACGTTTATTTTGTGAAAATTCGCACTCCTTGCCCGGTTCTGGGGGCCGCGCATGCGCAGCTGCAAAGATGGGCACTTTGGGGGGTCGGAGTTTGGGGATTTTGAGCACGGATTCGGACTGGGCGGACGATTCTGGCCCTACATGGTCACGTTTATTTTGTGAAAATTCGCACTCCTTGCCCGGTTCTGGGGGCCGCGCATGCGCAGCTGCAAAGATGGGCACTTTGGGGGGTCGGAGTTTGGGGATTTTGAGCACGGATTCGGACTGGGCGGACGATTCTGGCCCTACATGGTCACGTTTATTTTGTGAAAATTCGCACTCCTTGCCCGGTTCTGGGGGCCGCGCATGCGCAGCTGCAAAGATGGGCACTTTGGGGGGTCGGAGTTTGGGGATTTTGAGCACGGATTCGGACTGGGCGGACGATGCTGGCCCTACATGGTCACGTTTATTTTGTGAAAATTCGCACTCCTTGCCCGGTTCTGGGGGCCGCGCATGCGCAGCTGCAAAGATGGGCACTTTGGGGGGTCGGAGTTTGGGGATTTTGAGCACGGATTCGGACTGGGCGGACGATTCTGGCCCTACATGGTCACGTTTATTTTGTGAAAATTCGCACTCCTTGCCCGGTTCTGGGGGCCGCGCATGCGCAGCTGCAAAGATGGGCACTTTGGGGGGTCGGAGTTTGGGGATTTTGAGCACGGATTCGGACTGGGCGGACGATTCTGGCCCTACATGGTCACGTTTATTTTGTGAAAATTCGCACTCCTTGCCCGGTTCTGGGGGCCGCGCATGCGCAGCTGCAAAGATGGGCACTTTGGGGGGTCGGAGTTTGGGGATTTTGAGCACGGATTCGGACTGGGCGGACGATTCTGGCCCTACATGGTCACGTTTATTTTGTGAAAATTCGCACTCCTTGCCCGGTTCTGGGGGCCGCGCATGCGCAGCTGCAAAGATGGGCACTTTGGGGGGTCGGAGTTTGGGGATTTTGAGCACGGATTCGGACTGGGCGGACGATTCTGGCCCTACATGGTCACGTTTATTTTGTGAAAATTCGCACTCCTTGCCCGGTTCTGGGGGCCGCGCATGCGCAGCTGCAAAGATGGGCACTTTGGGGGGTCGGAGTTTGGGGATTTTGAGCACGGATTCGGACTGGGCGGACGATTCTGGCCCTACATGGTCACGTTTATTTTGTGAAAATTCGCACTCCTTGCCCGGTTCTGGGGGCCGCGCATGCGCAGCTGCAAAGATGGGCACTTTGGGGGGTCGGAGTTTGGGGATTTTGAGCACGGATTCGGACTGGGCGGACGATTCTGGCCCTACATGGTCACGTTTATTTTGTGAAAATTCGCACTCCTTGCCCGGTTCTGGGGGCCGCGCATGCGCAGCTGCAAAGATGGGCACTTTGGGGGGTCGGAGTTTGGGGATTTTGAGCACGGATTCGGACTGGGCGGACGATTCTGGCCCTACATGGTCACGTTTATTTTGTGAAAATTCGCACTCCTTGCCCGGTTCTGGGGGCCGCGCATGCGCAGCTGCAAAGATGGGCACTTTGGGGGGTCGGAGTTTGGGGATTTTGAGCACGGATTCGGACTGGGCGGACGATTCTGGCCCTACATGGTCACGTTTATTTTGTGAAAATTCGCACTCCTTGCCCGGTTCTGGGGGCCGCGCATGCGCAGCTGCAAAGATGGGCACTTTGGGGGGTCGGAGTTTGGGGATTTTGAGCACGGATTCGGACTGGGCGGACGATTCTGGCCCTACATGGTCACGTTTATTTTGTGAAAATTCGCACTCCTTGCCCGGTTCTGGGGGCCGCGCATGCGCAGCTGCAAAGATGGGCACTTTGGGGGGTCGGAGTTTGGGGATTTTGAGCACGGATTCGGACTGGGCGGACGATTCTGGCCCTACATGGTCACGTTTATTTTGTGAAAATTCGCACTCCTTGCCCGGTTCTGGGGGCCGCGCATGCGCAGCTGCAAAGATGGGCACTTTGGGGGGTCGGAGTTTGGGGATTTTGAGCACGGATTCGGACTGGGCGGACGATTCTGGCCCTACATGGTCACGTTTATTTTGTGAAAATTCGCACTCCTTGCCCGGTTCTGGGGGCCGCGCATGCGCAGCTGCAAAGATGGGCACTTTGGGGGGTCGGAGTTTGGGGATTTTGAGCACGGATTCGGACTGGGCGGACGATTCTGGCCCTACATGGTCACGTTTATTTTGTGAAAATTCGCACTCCTTGCCCGGTTCTGGGGGCCGCGCATGCGCAGCTGCAAAGATGGGCACTTTGGGGGGTCGGAGTTTGGGGATTTTGAGCACGGATTCGGACTGGGCGGACGATTCTGGCCCTACATGGTCACGTTTATTTTGTGAAAATTCGCACTCCTTGCCCGGTTCTGGGGGCCGCGCATGCGCAGCTGCAAAGATGGGCACTTTGGGGGGTCGGAGTTTGGGGATTTTGAGCACGGATTCGGACTGGGCGGACGATTCTGGCCCTACATGGTCACGTTTATTTTGTGAAAATTCGCACTCCTTGCCCGGTTCTGGGGGCCGCGCATGCGCAGCTGCAAAGATGGGCACTTTGGGGGGTCGGAGTTTGGGGATTTTGAGCACGGATTCGGACTGGGCGGACGATTCTGGCCCTACATGGTCACGTTTATTTTGTGAAAATTCGCACTCCTTGCCCGGTTCTGGGGGCCGCGCATGCGCAGCTGCAAAGATGGGCACTTTGGGGGGTCGGAGTTTGGGGATTTTGAGCACGGATTCGGACTGGGCGGACGATTCTGGCCCTACATGGTCACGTTTATTTTGTGAAAATTCGCACTCCTTGCCCGGTTCTGGGGGCCGCGCATGCGCAGCTGCAAAGATGGGCACTTTGGGGGGTCGGAGTTTGGGGATTTTGAGCACGGATTCGGACTGGGCGGACGATTCTGGCCCTACATGGTCACGTTTATTTTGTGAAAATTCGCACTCCTTGCCCGGTTCTGGGGGCCGCGCATGCGCAGCTGCAAAGATGGGCACTTTGGGGGGTCGGAGTTTGGGGATTTTGAGCACGGATTCGGACTGGGCGGACGATTCTGGCCCTACATGGTCACGTTTATTTTGTGAAAATTCGCACTCCTTGCCCGGTTCTGGGGGCCGCGCATGCGCAGCTGCAAAGATGGGCACTTTGGGGGGTCGGAGTTTGGGGATTTTGAGCACGGATTCGGACTGGGCGGACGATTCTGGCCCTACATGGTCACGTTTATTTTGTGAAAATTCGCACTCCTTGCCCGGTTCTGGGGGCCGCGCATGCGCAGCTGCAAAGATGGGCACTTTGGGGGGTCGGAGTTTGGGGATTTTGAGCACGGATTCGGACTGGGCGGACGATTCTGGCCCTACATGGTCACGTTTATTTTGTGAAAATTCGCACTCCTTGCCCGGTTCTGGGGGCCGCGCATGCGCAGCTGCAAAGATGGGCACTTTGGGGGGTCGGAGTTTGGGGATTTTGAGCACGGATTCGGACTGGGCGGACGATTCTGGCCCTACATGGTCACGTTTATTTTGTGAAAATTCGCACTCCTTGCCCGGTTCTGGGGGCCGCGCATGCGCAGCTGCAAAGATGGGCACTTTGGGGGGTCGGAGTTTGGGGATTTTGAGCACGGATTCGGACTGGGCGGACGATTCTGGCCCTACATGGTCACGTTTATTTTGTGAAAATTCGCACTCCTTGCCCGGTTCTGGGGGCCGCGCATGCGCAGCTGCAAAGATGGGCACTTTGGGGGGTCGGAGTTTGGGGATTTTGAGCACGGATTCGGACTGGGCGGACGATTCTGGCCCTACATGGTCACGTTTATTTTGTGAAAATTCGCACTCCTTGCCCGGTTCTGGGGGCCGCGCATGCGCAGCTGCAAAGATGGGCACTTTGGGGGGTCGGAGGTTGGGGATTTTGAGCACGGATTCGGACTGGGCGGACGATTCTGGCCCTACATGGTCACGTTTATTTTGTGAAAATTCGCACTCCTTGCCCGGTTCTGGGGGCCGCGCGTGCGCAGCTGCAAAGATGGGCACTTTGGGGGGTCGGAGTTTGGGGATTTTGAGCACGGATTCGGACTGGGCGGACGATTCTGGCCCTACATGGTCACGTTTATTTTGTGAAAATTCGCACTCCTTGCCCGGTTCTGGGGGCCGCGCATGCGCAGCTGCAAAGATGGGCACTTTGGGGGGTCGGAGGTTGGGGATTTTGAGCACGGATTCGGACTGGGCGGACGATTCTGGCCCTACATGGTCACGTTTATTTTGTGAAAATTCGCACTCCTTGCCCGGTTCTGGGGGCCGCGCGTGCGCAGCTGCAAAGATGGGCACTTTGGGGGGTCGGAGTTTGGGGATTTTGAGCACGGATTCGGACTGGGCGGACGATTCTGGCCCTACATGGTCACGTTTATTTTGTGAAAATTCGCACTCCTTGCCCGGTTCTGGTGGCCGCGCATGCGCAGCTGCAAAGATGGGCACTTTGGGGGGTCGGAGGTTGGGGATTTTGAGCACGGATTCGGACTGGGCGGACGATTCTGGCCCTACATGGTCACGTTTATTTTGTGAAAATTCGCACTCCTTGCCCGGTTCTGGGGGCCGCGCATGCGCAGCTGCAAAGATGGGCACTTTGGGGGGTCGGAGTTTGGGGATTTTGAGCACGGATTCGGACTGGGCGGACGATTCTGGCCCTACATGGTCACGTTTATTTTGTGAAAATTCGCACTCCTTGCCCGGTTCTGGGGGCCGCGCATGCGCAGCTGCAAAGATGGGCACTTTGGGGGGTCGGAGTTTGGGGATTTTGAGCACGGATTCGGACTGGGCGGACGATTCTGGCCCTACATGGTCACGTTTATTTTGTGAAAATTCGCACTCCTTGCCCGGTTCTGGGGGCCCGCGCATGCGCAGCTGCAAAGATGGGCACTTTGGGGGGGGTCGGAGTTTGGGGATTTTGAGCACGGATTCGGACTGGGCGGACGATTCTGGCCCTACATGGTCACGTTTATTTTGTGAAAATTCGCACTCCTTGCCCGGTTGTGGGGGCCGCGCATGCGCAGCTGCAAAGATGGGCACTTTGGGGGGTCGGAGTTTGGGGATTTTGAGCACGGATTCGGACTGGGCGGACGATTCTGGCCCTACATGGTCACGTTTATTTTGTGAAAATTCGCACTCCTTGCCCGGTTCTGGGGGCCGCGCATGCGCAGCTGCAAAGATGGGCACTTTGGGGGGTCGGAGTTTGGGGATTTTGAGCACGGATTCGGACTGGGCGGACGATTCTGGCCCTACATGGTCACGTTTATTTTGTGAAAATTCGCACTCCTTGCCCGGTTCTGGGGGGCCGCGCATGCGCAGCTGCAAAGATGGGCACTTTGGGGGGTCGGAGTTTGGGGATTTTGAGCACGGATTCGGACTGGGCGGACGATTCTGGCCCTACATGGTCACGTTTATTTGTGAAAATTCGCACTCCTTGCCCGGTTCTGGGGGCCGCGCATGCGCAGCTGCAAAGATGGGCACTTTGGGGGGTCGGAGTTTGGGGATTTTGAGCACGGATTCGGACTGGGCGGACGATTCTGGCCCTACATGGTCACGTTTATTTTGTGAAAATTCGCACTCCTTGCCCGGTTCTGGGGGCCGCGCATGCGCAGCTGCAAAGATGGGCACTTTGGGGGGTCGGAGTTTGGGGATTTTGAGCACGGATTCGGACTGGGCGGACGATTCTGGCCCTACATGGTCACGTTT
Organism: Anthopleura sola; assembly: GCA_023349425.1. Classification (NCBI taxonomy): domain Eukaryota; kingdom Metazoa; phylum Cnidaria; class Anthozoa; order Actiniaria; family Actiniidae; genus Anthopleura; species Anthopleura sola. The sequence goes on along the minus strand of JALHLI010000046.1, from coordinate 55,635 downwards.
ATTTTGTGAAAATTCGCACTCCTTGCCCGGTTCTGGGGGCCGCGCATGCGCAGCTGCAAAGATGGGCACTTTGGGGGGTCGGAGTTTGGGGATTTTGAGCACGGATTCGGACTGGGCGGACGATTCTGGCCCTACATGGTCACGTTTATTTTGTGAAAATTCGCACTCCTTGCCCGGTTCTGGGGGCCGCGCGATGCGCAGCTGCAAAGATGGGCACTTTGGGGGGTCGGAGTTTGGGGATTTTGAGCACGGATTCGGACTGGGCGGACGATTCTGGCCCTACATGGTCACGTTTATTTTGTGAAAATTCGCACTCCTTGCCCGGTTCTGGGGGCCGCGCATGCGCAGCTGCAAAGATGGGCACTTTGGGGGGTCGGAGTTTGGGGATTTTGAGCACGGATTCGGACTGGGCGGACGATTCTGGCCCTACATGGTCACGTTTATTTTGTGAAAATTCGCACTCCTTGCCCGGTTCTGGGGGCCGCGCATGCGCAGCTGCAAAGATGGGCACTTTGGGGGGTCGGAGTTTGGGGATTTTGAGCACGGATTCGGACTGGGCGGACGATTCTGGCCCTACATGGTCACGTTTATTTTGTGAAAAATTCGCACTCCTTGCCCGGTTCTGGGGGCCGCGCTATGCGCAGCTGCAAAGATGGGCACTTTGGGGGGTCGGAGTTTGGGGATTTTGAGCACGGATTCGGACTGGGCGGACGATTCTGGCCCTACATGGTCACGTTTATTTTGTGAAAATTCGCACTCCTTGCCCGGTTCTGGGGGCCGCGCATGCGCAGCTGCAAAGATGGGCACTTTGGGGGGTCGGAGTTTGGGGATTTTGAGCACGGATTCGGACTGGGCGGACGATTCTGGCCCTACATGGTCACGTTTATTTTGTGAAAATTCGCACTCCTTGCCCGGTTCTGGGGGCCGCGCATGCGCAGCTGCAAAGATGGGCACTTTGGGGGGTCGGAGTTTGGGGATTTTGAGCACGGATTCGGACTGGGCGGACGATTCTGGCCCTACATGGTCACGTTTATTTTGTGAAAATTCGCACTCCTTGCCCGGTTCTGGGGGCCGCGCATGCGCAGCTGCAAAGATGGGCACTTTGGGGGGTCGGAGTTTGGGGATTTTGAGCACGGATTCGGACTGGGCGGACGATTCTGGCCCTACATGGTCACGTTTATTTTGTGAAAATTCGCACTCCTTGCCCGGTTCTGGGTGGCCGCGCATGCGCAGCTGCAAAGATGGGCACTTTGGGGGGTCGGAGTTTGGGGATTTTGAGCACGGATTCGGACTGGGCGGACGATTCTGGCCCTACATGGTCACGTTTATTTTGTGAAAATTCGCACTCCTTGCCGGTTCTGGGGGCCGCGCGATGCGCAGCTGCAAAGATGGGCACTTTGGGGGGTCGGAGTTTGGGGATTTTGAGCACGGATTCGGACTGGGCGGACGATTCTGGCCCTACATGGTCACGTTTATTTTGTGAAAATTCGCACTCCTTGCCCGGTTCTGGGGGCCGCGCATGCGCAGCTGCAAAGATGGGCACTTTGGGGGGTCGGAGGTTTGGGGATTTTGAGCACGGATTCGGACTGGGCGGACGATTCTGGCCCTACATGGTCACGTTTATTTTGTGAAAATTCGCACTCCTTGCCCGGTTCTGGGGGCCGCGCATGCGCAGCTGCAAAGATGGGCACTTTGGGGGGTCGGAGTTTGGGGATTTTGAGCACGGATTCGGACTGGGCGGACGATTCTGGCCCTACATGGTCACGTTTATTTTGTGAAAATTCGCACTCCTTGCCCGGTTCTGGGGGCCGCGCATGCGCAGCTGCAAAGATGGGCACTTTGGGGGGTCGGAGTTTGGGGATTTTGAGCACGGATTCGGACTGGGCGGACGATTCTGGCCCTACATGGTCACGTTTATTTTGTGAAAATTCGCACTCCTTGCCCGGTTCTGGGGGCCGCGCATGCGCAGCTGCAAAGATGGGCACTTTGGGGGGTCGGAGTTTGGGGATTTTGAGCACGGATTCGGACTGGCGGACGATTCTGGCCCTACATGGTCACGTTTATTTTGTGAAAATTCGCACTCCTTGCCCGGTTCTGGGGGGCCGCGCATGCGCAGCTGCAAAGATGGGCACTTTGGGGGGTCGGAGTTTGGGGATTTTGAGCACGGATTCGGACTGGGCGGACGATTCTGGCCCTACATGGTCACGTTTATTTTGTGAAAATTCGCACTCCTTGCCCGGTTCTGGGGGCCGCGCATGCGCAGCTGCAAAGATGGGCACTTTGGGGGGTCGGAGTTTGGGGATTTTGAGCACGGATTCGGACTGGGCGGACGATTCTGGCCCTACATGGTCACGTTTATTTTGTGAAAATTCGCACTCCTTGCCCGGTTCTGGGGGCCGCGCATGCGCAGCTGCAAAGATGGGCACTTTGGGGGGTCGGAGTTTGGGGATTTTGAGCACGGATTCGGACTGGGCGGACGATTCTGGCCCTACATGGTCACGTTTATTTTGTGAAAATTCGCACTCCTTGCCCGGTTCTGGGGGCCGCGCATGCGCAGCTGCAAAGATGGGCACTTTGGGGGGTCGGAGTTTGGGGATTTTGAGCACGGATTCGGACTGGGCGGACGATTCTGGCCCTACATGGTCACGTTTATTTTGTGAAAATTCGCACTCCTTGCCCGGTTGTGGGGGCCGCGCATGCGCAGCTGCAAAGATGGGCACTTTGGGGGGTCGGAGTTTGGGGATTTTGAGCACGGATTCGGACTGGGCGGACGATTCTGGCCCTACATGGTCACGTTTATTTTGTGAAAATTCGCACTCCTTGCCCGGTTCTGGGGGCCGCGCATGCGCAGCTGCAAAGATGGGCACTTTGGGGGGTCGGAGTTTGGGGATTTTGAGCACGGATTCGGACTGGGCGGACGATTCTGGCCCTACATGGTCACGTTTATTTTGTGAAAATTCGCACTCCTTGCCCGGTTCTGGGGGCCGCGCATGCGCAGCTGCAAAGATGGGGCACTTTGGGGGGTCGGAGTTTGGGGATTTTGAGCACGGATTCGGACTGGGCGGACGATTCTGGCCCTACATGGTCACGTTTATTTTGTGAAAATTCGCACTCCTTGCCCGGTTCTGGGGGCCGCGCATGCGCAGCTGCAAAGATGGGCACTTTGGGGGGTCGGAGTTTGGGGATTTTGAGCACGGATTCGGACTGGGCGGACGATTCTGGCCCTACATGGTCACGTTTATTTTGTGAAAATTCGCACTCCTTGCCCGGTTCTGGGGGCCGCGCATGCGCAGCTGCAAAGATGGGCACTTTGGGGGGGTCGGAGTTTGGGGATTTTGAGCACGGATTCGGACTGGGCGGACGATTCTGGCCCTACATGGTCACGTTTATTTTGTGAAAATTCGCACTCCTTGCCCGGTTCTGGGGGCCGCGCATGCGCAGCTGCAAAGATGGGCACTTTGGGGGGTCGGAGTTTGGGGATTTTGAGCACGGATTCGGACTGGGCGGACGATTCTGGCCCTACATGGTCACGTTTATTTTGTGAAAATTCGCACTCCTTGCCCGGTTCTGGGGGCCGCGCATGCGCAGCTGCAAAGATGGGCACTTTGGGGGGTCGGAGTTTGGGGATTTTGAGCACGGATTCGGACTGGGCGGACGATTCTGGCCCTACATGGTCACGTTTATTTTGTGAAAATTCGCACTCCTTGCCCGGTTCTGGGGGCCGCGCATGCGCAGCTGCAAAGATGGGCACTTTGGGGGGTCGGAGTTTGGGGATTTTGAGCACGGATTCGGACTGGGCGGACGATTCTGGCCCTACATGGTCACGTTTATTTTGTGAAAATTCGCACTCCTTGCCCGGTTCTGGGGGCCGCGCATGCGCAGCTGCAAAGATGGGCACTTTGGGGGGTCGGAGTTTGGGGATTTTGAGCACGGATTCGGACTGGGCGGACGATTCTGGCCCTACATGGTCACGTTTATTTTGTGAAAATTCGCACTCCTTGCCCGGTTCTGGGGGCCGCGCATGCGCAGCTGCAAAGATGGGCACTTTGGGGGGTCGGAGTTTGGGGATTTTGAGCACGGATTCGGACTGGGCGGACGATTCTGGCCCTACATGGTCACGTTTATTTTGTGAAAATTCGCACTCCTTGCCCGGTTCTGGGGGCCGCGCATGCGCAGCTGCAAAGATGGGCACTTTGGGGGGTCGGAGTTTGGGGATTTTGAGCACGGATTCGGACTGGGCGGACGATTCTGGCCCTACATGGTCACGTTTATTTTGTGAAAATTCGCACTCCTTGCCCGGTTCTGGGGGCCGCGCATGCGCAGCTGCAAAGATGGGCACTTTGGGGGGTCGGAGTTTGGGGATTTTGAGCACGGATTCGGACTGGGCGGACGATTCTGGCCCTACATGGTCACGTTTATTTTGTGAAAATTCGCACTCCTTGCCCGGTTCTGGGGGCCGCGCATGCGCAGCTGCAAAGATGGGCACTTTGGGGGGTCGGAGTTTGGGGATTTTGAGCACGGATTCGGACTGGGCGGACGATTCTGGCCCTACATGGTCACGTTTATTTTGTGAAAATTCGCACTCCTTGCCCGGTTCTGGGGGCCGCGCATGCGCAGCTGCAAAGATGGGCACTTTGGGGGGTCGGAGTTTGGGGATTTTGAGCACGGATTCGGACTGGGCGGACGATTCTGGCCCTACATGGTCACGTTTATTTTGTGAAAATTCGCACTCCTTGCCCGGTTCTGGGGGCCGCGCATGCGCAGCTGCAAAGATGGGCACTTTGGGGGGTCGGAGTTTGGGGATTTTGAGCACGGATTCGGACTGGGCGGACGATTCTGGCCCTACATGGTCACGTTTATTTTGTGAAAATTCGCACTCCTTGCCCGGTTCTGGGGGCCGCGCATGCGCAGCTGCAAAGATGGGCACTTTGGGGGGTCGGAGTTTGGGGATTTTGAGCACGGATTCGGACTGGGCGGACGATTCTGGCCCTACATGGTCACGTTTATTTTGTGAAAATTCGCACTCCTTGCCCGGTTCTGGGGGCCGCGCATGCGCAGCTGCAAAGATGGGCACTTTGGGGGGTCGGAGTTTGGGGATTTTGAGCACGGATTCGGACTGGGCGGACGATTCTGGCCCTACATGGTCACGTTTATTTTGTGAAAATTCGCACTCCTTGCCCGGTTCTGGGGGCCGCGCATGCGCAGCTGCAAAGATGGGCACTTTGGGGGGTCGGAGTTTGGGGATTTTGAGCACGGATTCGGACTGGGCGGACGATTCTGGCCCTACATGGTCACGTTTATTTTGTGAAAATTCGCACTCCTTGCCCGGTTCTGGGGGCCGCGCATGCGCAGCTGCAAAGATGGGCACTTTGGGGGGTCGGAGTTTGGGGATTTTGAGCACGGATTCGGACTGGGCGGACGATTCTGGCCCTACATGGTCACGTTTATTTTGTGAAAATTCGCACTCCTTGCCCGGTTCTGGGGGCCGCGCATGCGCAGCTGCAAAGATGGGCACTTTGGGGGGTCGGAGTTTGGGGATTTTGAGCACGGATTCGGACTGGGCGGACGATTCTGGCCCTACATGGTCACGTTTATTTTGTGAAAATTCGCACTCCTTGCCCGGTTCTGGGGGCCGCGCATGCGCAGCTGCAAAGATGGGCACTTTGGGGGGTCGGAGTTTGGGGATTTTGAGCACGGATTCGGACTGGGCGGACGATTCTGGCCCTACATGGTCACGTTTATTTTGTGAAAATTCGCACTCCTTGCCCGGTTCTGGGGGCCGCGCATGCGCAGCTGCAAAGATGGGCACTTTGGGGGGTCGGAGTTTGGGGATTTTGAGCACGGATTCGGACTGGGCGGACGATTCTGGCCCTACATGGTCACGTTTATTTTGTGAAAATTCGCACTCCTTGCCCGGTTCTGGGGGCCGCGCATGCGCAGCTGCAAAGATGGGCACTTTGGGGGGTCGGAGTTTGGGGATTTTGAGCACGGATTCGGACTGGGCGGACGATTCTGGCCCTACATGGTCACGTTTATTTTGTGAAAATTCGCACTCCTTGCCCGGTTCTGGGGGCCGCGCATGCGCAGCTGCAAAGATGGGCACTTTGGGGGGTCGGAGTTTGGGGATTTTTGAGCACGGATTCGGACTGGGCGGACGATTCTGGCCCTACATGGTCACGTTTATTTTGTGAAAATTCGCACTCCTTGCCCGGTTCTGGGGGCCGCGCATGCGCAGCTGCAAAGATGGGCACTTTGGGGGGTCGGAGTTTGGGGATTTTGAGCACGGATTCGGACTGGGCGGACGATTCTGGCCCTACATGGTCACGTTTATTTTGTGAAAATTCGCACTCCTTGCCCGGTTCTGGGGGCCGCGCATGCGCAGCTGCAAAGATGGGCACTTTGGGGGGTCGGAGTTTGGGGATTTTGAGCACGGATTCGGACTGGGCGGACGATTCTGGCCCTACATGGTCACGTTTATTTTGTGAAAATTCGCACTCCTTGCCCGGTTCTGGGGGCCGCGCATGCGCAGCTGCAAAGATGGGCACTTTGGGGGGTCGGAGTTGGGGATTTTGAGCACGGATTCGGACTGGGCGGACGATTCTGGCCCTACATGGTCACGTTTATTTTGTGAAAATTCGCACTCCTTGCCCGGTTCTGGGGGCCGCGCATGCGCAGCTGCAAAGATGGGCACTTTGGGGGGTCGGAGTTTGGGGATTTTGAGCACGGATTCGGACTGGGCGGACGATTCTGGCCCTACATGGTCACGTTTATTTTGTGAAAATTCGCACTCCTTGCCCGGTTCTGGGGGCCGCGCATGCGCAGCTGCAAAGATGGGCACTTTGGGGGGTCGGAGTTTGGGGATTTTGAGCACGGATTCGGACTGGGCGGACGATTCTGGCCCTACATGGTCACGTTTATTTTGTGAAAATTCGCACTCCTTGCCCGGTTCTGGGGGCCGCGCATGCGCAGCTGCAAAGATGGGCACTTTGGGGGGTCGGAGTTTGGGGATTTTGAGCACGGATTCGGACTGGGCGGACGATTCTGGCCCTACATGGTCACGTTTATTTTGTGAAAATTCGCACTCCTTGCCCGGTTCTGGGGGCCGCGCATGCGCAGCTGCAAAGATGGGCACTTTGGGGGGTCGGAGTTTGGGGATTTTGAGCACGGATTCGGACTGGGCGGACGATTCTGGCCCTACATGGTCACGTTTATTTTGTGAAAATTCGCACTCCTTGCCCGGTTCTGGGGGCCGCGCATGCGCAGCTGCAAAGATGGGCACTTTGGGGGGTCGGAGTTTGGGGATTTTGAGCACGGATTCGGACTGGGCGGACGATTCTGGCCCTACATGGTCACGTTTATTTTGTGAAAATTCGCACTCCTTGCCCGGTTCTGGGGGCCGCGCATGCGCAGCTGCAAAGATGGGCACTTTGGGGGGTCGGAGTTTGGGGATTTTGAGCACGGATTCGGACTGGGCGGACGATTCTGGCCCTACATGGTCACGTTTATTTTGTGAAAATTCGCACTCCTTGCCCGGTTCTGGGGGCCGCGCATGCGCAGCTGCAAAGATGGGCACTTTGGGGGGTCGGAGTTTGGGGATTTTGAGCACGGATTCGGACTGGGCGGACGATTCTGGCCCTACATGGTCACGTTTATTTTGTGAAAATTCGCACTCCTTGCCCGGTTCTGGGGGCCGCGCATGCGCAGCTGCAAAGATGGGCACTTTGGGGGGTCGGAGTTTGGGGATTTTGAGCACGGATTCGGACTGGGCGGACGATTCTGGCCCTACATGGTCACGTTTATTTTGTGAAAATTCGCACTCCTTGCCCGGTTCTGGGGGCCGCGCATGCGCAGCTGCAAAGATGGGCACTTTGGGGGGTCGGAGTTTGGGGATTTTGAGCACGGATTCGGACTGGGCGGACGATTCTGGCCCTACATGGTCACGTTTATTTTGTGAAAATTCGCACTCCTTGCCCGGTTCTGGGGGCCGCGCATGCGCAGCTGCAAAGATGGGCACTTTGGGGGGTCGGAGTTTGGGGATTTTGAGCACGGATTCGGACTGGGCGGACGATTCTGGCCCTACATGGTCACGTTTATTTTGTGAAAATTCGCACTCCTTGCCCGGTTCTGGGGGCCGCGCATGCGCAGCTGCAAAGATGGGCACTTTGGGGGGTCGGAGTTTGGGGATTTTGAGCACGGATTCGGACTGGGCGGACGATTCTGGCCCTACATGGTCACGTTTATTTTGTGAAAATTCGCACTCCTTGCCCGGTTCTGGGGGCCGCGCATGCGCAGCTGCAAAGATGGGCACTTTGGGGGGTCGGAGTTTGGGGATTTTGAGCACGGATTCGGACTGGGCGGACGATTCTGGCCCTACATGGTCACGTTTATTTTGTGAAAATTCGCACTCCTTGCCCGGTTCTGGGGGCCGCGCATGCGCAGCTGCAAAGATGGGCACTTTGGGGGGTCGGAGTTTGGGGATTTTGAGCACGGATTCGGACTGGGCGGACGATTCTGGCCCTACATGGTCACGTTTATTTTGTGAAAATTCGCACTCCTTGCCCGGTTCTGGGGGCCGCGCATGCGCAGCTGCAAAGATGGGCACTTTGGGGGGTCGGAGTTTGGGGATTTTGAGCACGGATTCGGACTGGGCGGACGATTCTGGCCCTACATGGTCACGTTTATTTTGTGAAAATTCGCACTCCTTGCCCGGTTCTGGGGGCCGCGCATGCGCAGCTGCAAAGATGGGCACTTTGGGGGGTCGGAGTTTGGGGATTTTGAGCACGGATTCGGACTGGGCGGACGATTCTGGCCCTACATGGTCACGTTTATTTTGTGAAAATTCGCACTCCTTGCCCGGTTCTGGGGGCCGCGCATGCGCAGCTGCAAAGATGGGCACTTTGGGGGGTCGGAGTTTGGGGATTTTGAGCACGGATTCGGACTGGGCGGACGATTCTGGCCCTACATGGTCACGTTTATTTTGTGAAAATTCGCACTCCTTGCCCGGTTCTGGGGGCCGCGCATGCGCAGCTGCAAAGATGGGCACTTTGGGGGGTCGGAGTTTGGGGATTTTGAGCACGGATTCGGACTGGGCGGACGATTCTGGCCCTACATGGTCACGTTTATTTTGTGAAAATTCGCACTCCTTGCCCGGTTCTGGGGGCCGCGCATGCGCAGCTGCAAAGATGGGCACTTTGGGGGGTCGGAGTTTGGGGATTTTGAGCACGGATTCGGACTGGGCGGACGATTCTGGCCCTACATGGTCACGTTTATTTTGTGAAAATTCGCACTCCTTGCCCGGTTCTGGGGGCCGCGCATGCGCAGCTGCAAAGATGGGCACTTTGGGGGGTCGGAGTTTGGGGATTTTGAGCACGGATTCGGACTGGGCGGACGATTCTGGCCCTACATGGTCACGTTTATTTTGTGAAAATTCGCACTCCTTGCCCGGTTCTGGGGGCCGCGCATGCGCAGCTGCAAAGATGGGCACTTTGGGGGGTCGGAGTTTGGGGATTTTGAGCACGGATTCGGACTGGGCGGACGATTCTGGCCCTACATGGTCACGTTTATTTTGTGAAAATTCGCACTCCTTGCCCGGTTCTGGGGGCCGCGCATGCGCAGCTGCAAAGATGGGCACTTTGGGGGGTCGGAGTTTGGGGATTTTGAGCACGGATTCGGACTGGGCGGACGATTCTGGCCCTACATGGTCACGTTTATTTTGTGAAAATTCGCACTCCTTGCCCGGTTCTGGGGGCCGCGCATGCGCAGCTGCAAAGATGGGCACTTTGGGGGGTCGGAGTTTGGGGATTTTGAGCACGGATTCGGACTGGGCGGACGATTCTGGCCCTACATGGTCACGTTTATTTTGTGAAAATTCGCACTCCTTGCCCGGTTCTGGGGGCCGCGCATGCGCAGCTGCAAAGATGGGCACTTTGGGGGGTCGGAGTTTGGGGATTTTGAGCACGGATTCGGACTGGGCGGACGATTCTGGCCCTACATGGTCACGTTTATTTTGTGAAAATTCGCACTCCTTGCCCGGTTCTGGGGGCCGCGCATGCGCAGCTGCAAAGATGGGCACTTTGGGGGGTCGGAGTTTGGGGATTTTGAGCACGGATTCGGACTGGGCGGACGATTCTGGCCCTACATGGTCACGTTTATTTTGTGAAAATTCGCACTCCTTGCCCGGTTCTGGGGGCCGCGCATGCGCAGCTGCAAAGATGGGCACTTTGGGGGGTCGGAGTTTGGGGATTTTGAGCACGGATTCGGACTGGGCGGACGATTCTGGCCCTACATGGTCACGTTTATTTTGTGAAAATTCGCACTCCTTGCCCGGTTCTGGGGGCCGCGCATGCGCAGCTGCAAAGATGGGCACTTTGGGGGGTCGGAGTTTGGGGATTTTGAGCACGGATTCGGACTGGGCGGACGATTCTGGCCCTACATGGTCACGTTTATTTTGTGAAAATTCGCACTCCTTGCCCGGTTCTGGGGGCCGCGCATGCGCAGCTGCAAAGATGGGCACTTTGGGGGGTCGGAGTTTGGGGATTTTGAGCACGGATTCGGACTGGGCGGACGATTCTGGCCCTACATGGTCACGTTTATTTTGTGAAAATTCGCACTCCTTGCCCGGTTCTGGGGGCCGCGCATGCGCAGCTGCAAAGATGGGCACTTTGGGGGGTCGGAGTTTGGGGATTTTGAGCACGGATTCGGACTGGGCGGACGATTCTGGCCCTACATGGTCACGTTTATTTTGTGAAAATTCGCACTCCTTGCCCGGTTCTGGGGGCCGCGCATGCGCAGCTGCAAAGATGGGCACTTTGGGGGGTCGGAGTTTGGGGATTTTGAGCACGGATTCGGACTGGGCGGACGATTCTGGCCCTACATGGTCACGTTTATTTTGTGAAAATTCGCACTCCTTGCCCGGTTCTGGGGGCCGCGCGATGCGCAGCTGCAAAGATGGGCACTTTGGGGGGTCGGAGTTTGGGGATTTTGAGCACGGATTCGGACTGGGCGGACGATTCTGGCCCTACATGGTCACGTTTATTTTGTGAAAATTCGCACTCCTTGCCCGGTTCTGGGGGCCGCGCATGCGCAGCTGCAAAGATGGGCACTTTGGGGGGTCGGAGTTTGGGGATTTTGAGCACGGATTCGGACTGGGCGGACGATTCTGGCCCTACATGGTCACGTTTATTTTGTGAAAATTCGCACTCCTTGCCCGGTTCTGGGGGCCGCGCATGCGCAGCTGCAAAGATGGGCACTTTGGGGGGTCGGAGTTTGGGGATTTTGAGCACGGATTCGGACTGGGCGGACGATTCTGGCCCTACATGGTCACGTTTATTTTGTGAAAATTCGCACTCCTTGCCCGGTTCTGGGGGCCGCGCATGCGCAGCTGCAAAGATGGGCACTTTGGGGGGTCGGAGTTTGGGGATTTTGAGCACGGATTCGGACTGGGCGGACGATTCTGGCCCTACATGGTCACGTTTATTTTGTGAAAATTCGCACTCCTTGCCCGGTTCTGGGGGCCGCGCATGCGCAGCTGCAAAGATGGGCACTTTGGGGGGTCGGAGTTTGGGGATTTTGAGCACGGATTCGGACTGGGCGGACGATTCTGGCCCTACATGGTCACGTTTATTTTGTGAAAATTCGCACTCCTTGCCCGGTTCTGGGGGCCGCGCATGCGCAGCTGCAAAGATGGGCACTTTGGGGGGTCGGAGTTTGGGGATTTTGAGCACGGATTCGGACTGGGCGGACGATTCTGGCCCTACATGGTCACGTTTATTTTGTGAAAATTCGCACTCCTTGCCCGGTTCTGGGGGCCGCGCATGCGCAGCTGCAAAGATGGGCACTTTGGGGGGTCGGAGTTTGGGGATTTTGAGCACGGATTCGGACTGGGCGGACGATTCTGGCCCTACATGGTCACGTTTATTTTGTGAAAATTCGCACTCCTTGCCCGGTTCTGGGGGCCGCGCATGCGCAGCTGCAAAGATGGGCACTTTGGGGGGTCGGAGTTTGGGGATTTTGAGCACGGATTCGGACTGGGCGGACGATTCTGGCCCTACATGGTCACGTTTATTTTGTGAAAATTCGCACTCCTTGCCCGGTTCTGGGGGCCGCGCATGCGCAGCTGCAAAGATGGGCACTTTGGGGGGTCGGAGTTTGGGGATTTTGAGCACGGATTCGGACTGGGCGGACGATTCTGGCCCTACATGGTCACGTTTATTTTGTGAAAATTCGCACTCCTTGCCCGGTTCTGGGGGCCGCGCATGCGCAGCTGCAAAGATGGGCACTTTGGGGGGTCGGAGTTTGGGGATTTTGAGCACGGATTCGGACTGGGCGGACGATTCTGGCCCTACATGGTCACGTTTATTTTGTGAAAATTCGCACTCCTTGCCCGGTTCTGGGGGCCGCGCATGCGCAGCTGCAAAGATGGGCACTTTGGGGGGTCGGAGTTTGGGGATTTTGAGCACGGATTCGGACTGGGCGGACGATTCTGGCCCTACATGGTCACGTTTATTTTGTGAAAATTCGCACTCCTTGCCCGGTTCTGGGGGCCGCGCATGCGCAGCTGCAAAGATGGGCACTTTGGGGGGTCGGAGTTTGGGGATTTTGAGCACGGATTCGGACTGGGCGGACGATTCTGGCCCTACATGGTCACGTTTATTTTGTGAAAATTCGCACTCCTTGCCCGGTTCTGGGGGCCGCGCATGCGCAGCTGCAAAGATGGGCACTTTGGGGGGTCGGAGTTTGGGGATTTTGAGCACGGATTCGGACTGGGCGGACGATTCTGGCCCTACATGGTCACGTTTATTTTGTGAAAATTCGCACTCCTTGCCCGGTTCTGGGGGCCGCGCATGCGCAGCTGCAAAGATGGGCACTTTGGGGGGTCGGAGTTTGGGGATTTTGAGCACGGATTCGGACTGGGCGGACGATTCTGGCCCTACATGGTCACGTTTATTTTGTGAAAATTCGCACTCCTTGCCCGGTTCTGGGGGCCGCGCATGCGCAGCTGCAAAGATGGGCACTTTGGGGGGTCGGAGTTTGGGGATTTTGAGCACGGATTCGGACTGGGCGGACGATTCTGGCCCTACATGGTCACGTTTATTTTGTGAAAATTCGCACTCCTTGCCCGGTTCTGGGGGCCGCGCATGCGCAGCTGCAAAGATGGGCACTTTGGGGGGTCGGAGTTTGGGGATTTTGAGCACGGATTCGGACTGGGCGGACGATTCTGGCCCTACATGGTCACGTTTATTTTGTGAAAATTCGCACTCCTTGCCCGGTTCTGGGGGCCGCGCATGCGCAGCTGCAAAGATGGGCACTTTGGGGGGTCGGAGTTTGGGGATTTTGAGCACGGATTCGGACTGGGCGGACGATTCTGGCCCTACATGGTCACGTTTATTTTGTGAAAATTCGCACTCCTTGCCCGGTTCTGGGGGCCGCGCATGCGCAGCTGCAAAGATGGGCACTTTGGGGGGTCGGAGTTTGGGGATTTTGAGCACGGATTCGGACTGGGCGGACGATTCTGGCCCTACATGGTCACGTTTATTTTGTGAAAATTCGCACTCCTTGCCCGGTTCTGGGGGCCGCGCATGCGCAGCTGCAAAGATGGGCACTTTGGGGGGTCGGAGTTTGGGGATTTTGAGCACGGATTCGGACTGGGCGGACGATTCTGGCCCTACATGGTCACGTTTATTTTGTGAAAATTCGCACTCCTTGCCCGGTTCTGGGGGCCGCGCATGCGCAGCTGCAAAGATGGGCACTTTGGGGGGTCGGAGTTTGGGGATTTTGAGCACGGATTCGGACTGGGCGGACGATTCTGGCCCTACATGGTCACGTTTATTTTGTGAAAATTCGCACTCCTTGCCCGGTTCTGGGGGCCGCGCATGCGCAGCTGCAAAGATGGGCACTTTGGGGGGTCGGAGTTTGGGGATTTTGAGCACGGATTCGGACTGGGCGGACGATTCTGGCCCTACATGGTCACGTTTATTTTGTGAAAATTCGCACTCCTTGCCCGGTTCTGGGGGCCGCGCATGCGCAGCTGCAAAGATGGGCACTTTGGGGGGTCGGAGTTTGGGGATTTTGAGCACGGATTCGGACTGGGCGGACGATTCTGGCCCTACATGGTCACGTTTATTTTGTGAAAATTCGCACTCCTTGCCCGGTTCTGGGGGCCGCGCATGCGCAGCTGCAAAGATGGGCACTTTGGGGGGTCGGAGTTTGGGGATTTTGAGCACGGATTCGGACTGGGCGGACGATTCTGGCCCTACATGGTCACGTTTATTTTGTGAAAATTCGCACTCCTTGCCCGGTTCTGGGGGCCGCGCATGCGCAGCTGCAAAGATGGGCACTTTGGGGGGTCGGAGTTTGGGGATTTTGAGCACGGATTCGGACTGGGCGGACGATTCTGGCCCTACATGGTCACGTTTATTTTGTGAAAATTCGCACTCCTTGCCCGGTTCTGGGGGCCGCGCATGCGCAGCTGCAAAGATGGGCACTTTGGGGGGTCGGAGTTTGGGGATTTTGAGCACGGATTCGGACTGGGCGGACGATTCTGGCCCTACATGGTCACGTTTATTTTGTGAAAATTCGCACTCCTTGCCCGGTTCTGGGGGCCGCGCATGCGCAGCTGCAAAGATGGGCACTTTGGGGGGTCGGAGTTTGGGGATTTTGAGCACGGATTCGGACTGGGCGGACGATTCTGGCCCTACATGGTCACGTTTATTTTGTGAAAATTCGCACTCCTTGCCCGGTTCTGGGGGCCGCGCATGCGCAGCTGCAAAGATGGGCACTTTGGGGGGTCGGAGTTTGGGGATTTTGAGCACGGATTCGGACTGGGCGGACGATTCTGGCCCTACATGGTCACGTTTATTTTGTGAAAATTCGCACTCCTTGCCCGGTTCTGGGGGCCGCGCATGCGCAGCTGCAAAGATGGGCACTTTGGGGGGTCGGAGTTTGGGGATTTTGAGCACGGATTCGGACTGGGCGGACGATTCTGGCCCTACATGGTCACGTTTATTTTGTGAAAATTCGCACTCCTTGCCCGGTTCTGGGGGCCGCGCATGCGCAGCTGCAAAGATGGGCACTTTGGGGGGTCGGAGTTTGGGGATTTTGAGCACGGATTCGGACTGGGCGGACGATTCTGGCCCTACATGGTCACGTTTATTTTGTGAAAATTCGCACTCCTTGCCCGGTTCTGGGGGCCGCGCATGCGCAGCTGCAAAGATGGGCACTTTGGGGGGTCGGAGTTTGGGGATTTTGAGCACGGATTCGGACTGGGCGGACGATTCTGGCCCTACATGGTCACGTTTATTTTGTGAAAATTCGCACTCCTTGCCCGGTTCTGGGGGCCGCGCATGCGCAGCTGCAAAGATGGGCACTTTGGGGGGTCGGAGTTTGGGGATTTTGAGCACGGATTCGGACTGGGCGGACGATTCTGGCCCTACATGGTCACGTTTATTTTGTGAAAATTCGCACTCCTTGCCCGGTTCTGGGGGCCGCGCATGCGCAGCTGCAAAGATGGGCACTTTGGGGGGTCGGAGTTTGGGGATTTTGAGCACGGATTCGGACTGGGCGGACGATTCTGGCCCTACATGGTCACGTTTATTTTGTGAAAATTCGCACTCCTTGCCCGGTTCTGGGGGCCGCGCATGCGCAGCTGCAAAGATGGGCACTTTGGGGGGTCGGAGTTTGGGGATTTTGAGCACGGATTCGGACTGGGCGGACGATTCTGGCCCTACATGGTCACGTTTATTTTGTGAAAATTCGCACTCCTTGCCCGGTTCTGGGGGCCGCGCATGCGCAGCTGCAAAGATGGGCACTTTGGGGGGTCGGAGTTTGGGGATTTTGAGCACGGATTCGGACTGGGCGGACGATTCTGGCCCTACATGGTCACGTTTATTTTGTGAAAATTCGCACTCCTTGCCCGGTTCTGGGGGCCGCGCATGCGCAGCTGCAAAGATGGGCACTTTGGGGGGTCGGAGTTTGGGGATTTTGAGCACGGATTCGGACTGGGCGGACGATTCTGGCCCTACATGGTCACGTTTATTTTGTGAAAATTCGCACTCCTTGCCCGGTTCTGGGGGCCGCGCATGCGCAGCTGCAAAGATGGGCACTTTGGGGGGTCGGAGTTTGGGGATTTTGAGCACGGATTCGGACTGGGCGGACGATTCTGGCCCTACATGGTCACGTTTATTTTGTGAAAATTCGCACTCCTTGCCCGGTTCTGGGGGCCGCGCATGCGCAGCTGCAAAGATGGGCACTTTGGGGGGTCGGAGTTTGGGGATTTTGAGCACGGATTCGGACTGGGCGGACGATTCTGGCCCTACATGGTCACGTTTATTTTGTGAAAATTCGCACTCCTTGCCCGGTTCTGGGGGCCGCGCATGCGCAGCTGCAAAGATGGGCACTTTGGGGGGTCGGAGTTTGGGGATTTTGAGCACGGATTCGGACTGGGCGGACGATTCTGGCCCTACATGGTCACGTTTATTTTGTGAAAATTCGCACTCCTTGCCCGGTTCTGGGGGCCGCGCATGCGCAGCTGCAAAGATGGGCACTTTGGGGGGTCGGAGTTTGGGGATTTTGAGCACGGATTCGGACTGGGCGGACGATTCTGGCCCTACATGGTCACGTTTATTTTGTGAAAATTCGCACTCCTTGCCCGGTTCTGGGGGCCGCGCATGCGCAGCTGCAAAGATGGGCACTTTGGGGGGTCGGAGTTTGGGGATTTTGAGCACGGATTCGGACTGGGCGGACGATTCTGGCCCTACATGGTCACGTTTATTTTGTGAAAATTCGCACTCCTTGCCCGGTTCTGGGGGCCGCGCATGCGCAGCTGCAAAGATGGGCACTTTGGGGGGTCGGAGTTTGGGGATTTTGAGCACGGATTCGGACTGGGCGGACGATTCTGGCCCTACATGGTCACGTTTATTTTGTGAAAATTCGCACTCCTTGCCCGGTTCTGGGGGCCGCGCATGCGCAGCTGCAAAGATGGGCACTTTGGGGGGTCGGAGTTTGGGGATTTTGAGCACGGATTCGGACTGGGCGGACGATTCTGGCCCTACATGGTCACGTTTATTTTGTGAAAATTCGCACTCCTTGCCCGGTTCTGGGGGCCGCGCATGCGCAGCTGCAAAGATGGGCACTTTGGGGGGTCGGAGTTTGGGGATTTTGAGCACGGATTCGGACTGGGCGGACGATTCTGGCCCTACATGGTCACGTTTATTTTGTGAAAATTCGCACTCCTTGCCCGGTTCTGGGGGCCGCGCATGCGCAGCTGCAAAGATGGGCACTTTGGGGGGTCGGAGTTTGGGGATTTTGAGCACGGATTCGGACTGGGCGGACGATTCTGGCCCTACATGGTCACGTTTATTTTGTGAAAATTCGCACTCCTTGCCCGGTTCTGGGGGCCGCGCATGCGCAGCTGCAAAGATGGGCACTTTGGGGGGTCGGAGTTTGGGGATTTTGAGCACGGATTCGGACTGGGCGGACGATTCTGGCCCTACATGGTCACGTTTATTTTGTGAAAATTCGCACTCCTTGCCCGGTTCTGGGGGCCGCGCATGCGCAGCTGCAAAGATGGGCACTTTGGGGGGTCGGAGTTTGGGGATTTTGAGCACGGATTCGGACTGGGCGGACGATTCTGGCCCTACATGGTCACGTTTATTTTGTGAAAATTCGCACTCCTTGCCCGGTTCTGGGGGCCGCGCATGCGCAGCTGCAAAGATGGGCACTTTGGGGGGTCGGAGTTTGGGGATTTTGAGCACGGATTCGGACTGGGCGGACGATTCTGGCCCTACATGGTCACGTTTATTTTGTGAAAATTCGCACTCCTTGCCCGGTTCTGGGGGCCGCGCATGCGCAGCTGCAAAGATGGGCACTTTGGGGGGTCGGAGTTTGGGGATTTTGAGCACGGATTCGGACTGGGCGGACGATTCTGGCCCTACATGGTCACGTTTATTTTGTGAAAATTCGCACTCCTTGCCCGGTTCTGGGGGCCGCGCATGCGCAGCTGCAAAGATGGGCACTTTGGGGGGTCGGAGTTTGGGGATTTTGAGCACGGATTCGGACTGGGCGGACGATTCTGGCCCTACATGGTCACGTTTATTTTGTGAAAATTCGCACTCCTTGCCCGGTTCTGGGGGCCGCGCATGCGCAGCTGCAAAGATGGGCACTTTGGGGGGTCGGAGTTTGGGGATTTTGAGCACGGATTCGGACTGGGCGGACGATTCTGGCCCTACATGGTCACGTTTATTTTGTGAAAATTCGCACTCCTTGCCCGGTTCTGGGGGCCGCGCATGCGCAGCTGCAAAGATGGGCACTTTGGGGGGTCGGAGTTTGGGGATTTTGAGCACGGATTCGGACTGGGCGGACGATTCTGGCCCTACATGGTCACGTTTATTTTGTGAAAATTCGCACTCCTTGCCCGGTTCTGGGGGCCGCGCATGCGCAGCTGCAAAGATGGGCACTTTGGGGGGTCGGAGTTTGGGGATTTTGAGCACGGATTCGGACTGGGCGGACGATTCTGGCCCTACATGGTCACGTTTATTTTGTGAAAATTCGCACTCCTTGCCCGGTTCTGGGGGCCGCGCATGCGCAGCTGCAAAGATGGGCACTTTGGGGGGTCGGAGTTTGGGGATTTTGAGCACGGATTCGGACTGGGCGGACGATTCTGGCCCTACATGGTCACGTTTATTTTGTGAAAATTCGCACTCCTTGCCCGGTTCTGGGGGCCGCGCATGCGCAGCTGCAAAGATGGGCACTTTGGGGGGTCGGAGTTTGGGGATTTTGAGCACGGATTCGGACTGGGCGGACGATTCTGGCCCTACATGGTCACGTTTATTTTGTGAAAATTCGCACTCCTTGCCCGGTTCTGGGGGCCGCGCATGCGCAGCTGCAAAGATGGGCACTTTGGGGGGTCGGAGTTTGGGGATTTTGAGCACGGATTCGGACTGGGCGGACGATTCTGGCCCTACATGGTCACGTTTATTTTGTGAAAATTCGCACTCCTTGCCCGGTTCTGGGGGCCGCGCATGCGCAGCTGCAAAGATGGGCACTTTGGGGGGTCGGAGTTTGGGGATTTTGAGCACGGATTCGGACTGGGCGGACGATTCTGGCCCTACATGGTCACGTTTATTTTGTGAAAATTCGCACTCCTTGCCCGGTTCTGGGGGCCGCGCATGCGCAGCTGCAAAGATGGGCACTTTGGGGGGTCGGAGTTTGGGGATTTTGAGCACGGATTCGGACTGGGCGGACGATTCTGGCCCTACATGGTCACGTTTATTTTGTGAAAATTCGCACTCCTTGCCCGGTTCTGGGGGCCGCGCATGCGCAGCTGCAAAGATGGGCACTTTGGGGGGTCGGAGTTTGGGGATTTTGAGCACGGATTCGGACTGGGCGGACGATTCTGGCCCTACATGGTCACGTTTATTTTGTGAAAATTCGCACTCCTTGCCCGGTTCTGGGGGCCGCGCATGCGCAGCTGCAAAGATGGGCACTTTGGGGGGTCGGAGTTTGGGGATTTTGAGCACGGATTCGGACTGGGCGGACGATTCTGGCCCTACATGGTCACGTTTATTTTGTGAAAATTCGCACTCCTTGCCCGGTTCTGGGGGCCGCGCATGCGCAGCTGCAAAGATGGGCACTTTGGGGGGTCGGAGTTTGGGGATTTTGAGCACGGATTCGGACTGGGCGGACGATTCTGGCCCTACATGGTCACGTTTATTTTGTGAAAATTCGCACTCCTTGCCCGGTTCTGGGGGCCGCGCATGCGCAGCTGCAAAGATGGGCACTTTGGGGGGTCGGAGTTTGGGGATTTTGAGCACGGATTCGGACTGGGCGGACGATTCTGGCCCTACATGGTCACGTTTATTTTGTGAAAATTCGCACTCCTTGCCCGGTTCTGGGGGCCGCGCATGCGCAGCTGCAAAGATGGGCACTTTGGGGGGTCGGAGTTTGGGGATTTTGAGCACGGATTCGGACTGGGCGGACGATTCTGGCCCTACATGGTCACGTTTATTTTGTGAAAATTCGCACTCCTTGCCCGGTTCTGGGGGCCGCGCATGCGCAGCTGCAAAGATGGGCACTTTGGGGGGTCGGAGTTTGGGGATTTTGAGCACGGATTCGGACTGGGCGGACGATTCTGGCCCTACATGGTCACGTTTATTTTGTGAAAATTCGCACTCCTTGCCCGGTTCTGGGGGCCGCGCATGCGCAGCTGCAAAGATGGGCACTTTGGGGGGTCGGAGTTTGGGGATTTTGAGCACGGATTCGGACTGGGCGGACGATTCTGGCCCTACATGGTCACGTTTATTTTGTGAAAATTCGCACTCCTTGCCCGGTTCTGGGGGCCGCGCATGCGCAGCTGCAAAGATGGGCACTTTGGGGGGTCGGAGTTTGGGGATTTTGAGCACGGATTCGGACTGGGCGGACGATTCTGGCCCTACATGGTCACGTTTATTTTGTGAAAATTCGCACTCCTTGCCCGGTTCTGGGGGCCGCGCATGCGCAGCTGCAAAGATGGGCACTTTGGGGGGTCGGAGTTTGGGGATTTTGAGCACGGATTCGGACTGGGCGGACGATTCTGGCCCTACATGGTCACGTTTATTTTGTGAAAATTCGCACTCCTTGCCCGGTTCTGGGGGCCGCGCATGCGCAGCTGCAAAGATGGGCACTTTGGGGGGTCGGAGTTTGGGGATTTTGAGCACGGATTCGGACTGGGCGGACGATTCTGGCCCTACATGGTCACGTTTATTTTGTGAAAATTCGCACTCCTTGCCCGGTTCTGGGGGCCGCGCATGCGCAGCTGCAAAGATGGGCACTTTGGGGGGTCGGAGTTTGGGGATTTTGAGCACGGATTCGGACTGGGCGGACGATTCTGGCCCTACATGGTCACGTTTATTTTGTGAAAATTCGCACTCCTTGCCCGGTTCTGGGGGCCGCGCATGCGCAGCTGCAAAGATGGGCACTTTGGGGGGTCGGAGTTTGGGGATTTTGAGCACGGATTCGGACTGGGCGGACGATTCTGGCCCTACATGGTCACGTTTATTTTGTGAAAATTCGCACTCCTTGCCCGGTTCTGGGGGCCGCGCATGCGCAGCTGCAAAGATGGGCACTTTGGGGGGTCGGAGTTTGGGGATTTTGAGCACGGATTCGGACTGGGCGGACGATTCTGGCCCTACATGGTCACGTTTATTTTGTGAAAATTCGCACTCCTTGCCCGGTTCTGGGGGCCGCGCATGCGCAGCTGCAAAGATGGGCACTTTGGGGGGTCGGAGTTTGGGGATTTTGAGCACGGATTCGGACTGGGCGGACGATTCTGGCCCTACATGGTCACGTTTATTTTGTGAAAATTCGCACTCCTTGCCCGGTTCTGGGGGCCGCGCATGCGCAGCTGCAAAGATGGGCACTTTGGGGGGTCGGAGTTTGGGGATTTTGAGCACGGATTCGGACTGGGCGGACGATTCTGGCCCTACATGGTCACGTTTATTTTGTGAAAATTCGCACTCCTTGCCCGGTTCTGGGGGCCGCGCATGCGCAGCTGCAAAGATGGGCACTTTGGGGGGTCGGAGTTTGGGGATTTTGAGCACGGATTCGGACTGGGCGGACGATTCTGGCCCTACATGGTCACGTTTATTTTGTGAAAATTCGCACTCCTTGCCCGGTTCTGGGGGCCGCGCATGCGCAGCTGCAAAGATGGGCACTTTGGGGGGTCGGAGTTTGGGGATTTTGAGCACGGATTCGGACTGGGCGGACGATTCTGGCCCTACATGGTCACGTTTATTTTGTGAAAATTCGCACTCCTTGCCCGGTTCTGGGGGCCGCGCATGCGCAGCTGCAAAGATGGGCACTTTGGGGGGTCGGAGTTTGGGGATTTTGAGCACGGATTCGGACTGGGCGGACGATTCTGGCCCTACATGGTCACGTTTATTTTGTGAAAATTCGCACTCCTTGCCCGGTTCTGGGGGCCGCGCATGCGCAGCTGCAAAGATGGGCACTTTGGGGGGTCGGAGTTTGGGGATTTTGAGCACGGATTCGGACTGGGCGGACGATTCTGGCCCTACATGGTCACGTTTATTTTGTGAAAATTCGCACTCCTTGCCCGGTTCTGGGGGCCGCGCATGCGCAGCTGCAAAGATGGGCACTTTGGGGGGTCGGAGTTTGGGGATTTTGAGCACGGATTCGGACTGGGCGGACGATTCTGGCCCTACATGGTCACGTTTATTTTGTGAAAATTCGCACTCCTTGCCCGGTTCTGGGGGCCGCGCATGCGCAGCTGCAAAGATGGGCACTTTGGGGGGTCGGAGTTTGGGGATTTTGAGCACGGATTCGGACTGGGCGGACGATTCTGGCCCTACATGGTCACGTTTATTTTGTGAAAATTCGCACTCCTTGCCCGGTTCTGGGGGCCGCGCATGCGCAGCTGCAAAGATGGGCACTTTGGGGGGTCGGAGTTTGGGGATTTTGAGCACGGATTCGGACTGGGCGGACGATTCTGGCCCTACATGGTCACGTTTATTTTGTGAAAATTCGCACTCCTTGCCCGGTTCTGGGGGCCGCGCATGCGCAGCTGCAAAGATGGGCACTTTGGGGGGTCGGAGTTTGGGGATTTTGAGCACGGATTCGGACTGGGCGGACGATTCTGGCCCTACATGGTCACGTTTATTTTGTGAAAATTCGCACTCCTTGCCCGGTTCTGGGGGCCGCGCATGCGCAGCTGCAAAGATGGGCACTTTGGGGGGTCGGAGTTTGGGGATTTTGAGCACGGATTCGGACTGGGCGGACGATTCTGGCCCTACATGGTCACGTTTATTTTGTGAAAATTCGCACTCCTTGCCCGGTTCTGGGGGCCGCGCATGCGCAGCTGCAAAGATGGGCACTTTGGGGGGTCGGAGTTTGGGGATTTTGAGCACGGATTCGGACTGGGCGGACGATTCTGGCCCTACATGGTCACGTTTATTTTGTGAAAATTCGCACTCCTTGCCCGGTTCTGGGGGCCGCGCATGCGCAGCTGCAAAGATGGGCACTTTGGGGGGTCGGAGTTTGGGGATTTTGAGCACGGATTCGGACTGGGCGGACGATTCTGGCCCTACATGGTCACGTTTATTTTGTGAAAATTCGCACTCCTTGCCCGGTTCTGGGGGCCGCGCATGCGCAGCTGCAAAGATGGGCACTTTGGGGGGTCGGAGTTTGGGGATTTTGAGCACGGATTCGGACTGGGCGGACGATTCTGGCCCTACATGGTCACGTTTATTTTGTGAAAATTCGCACTCCTTGCCCGGTTCTCAAAGATGGGCACTTTGGGGGGTCGGAGTTTGGGGATTTTGAGCACGGATTCGGACTGGGCGGACGATTCTGGCCCTACATGGTCACGTTTATTTTGTGAAAATTCGCACTCCTTGCCCGGTTCTGGGGGCCGCGCATGCGCAGCTGCAAAGATGGGCACTTTGGGGGGTCGGAGTTTGGGGATTTTGAGCACGGATTCGGACTGGGCGGACGATTCTGGCCCTACATGGTCACGTTTATTTTGTGAAAATTCGCACTCCTTGCCCGGTTCTGGGGGCCGCGCATGCGCAGCTGCAAAGATGGGCACTTTGGGGGGTCGGAGTTTGGGGATTTTGAGCACGGATTCGGACTGGGCGGACGATTCTGGCCCTACATGGTCACGTTTATTTTGTGAAAATTCGCACTCCTTGCCCGGTTCTGGGGGCCGCGCATGCGCAGCTGCAAAGATGGGCACTTTGGGGGGTCGGAGTTTGGGGATTTTGAGCACGGATTCGGACTGGGCGGACGATTCTGGCCCTACATGGTCACGTTTATTTTGTGAAAATTCGCACTCCTTGCCCGGTTCTGGGGGCCGCGCATGCGCAGCTGCAAAGATGGGCACTTTGGGGGGTCGGAGTTTGGGGATTTTGAGCACGGATTCGGACTGGGCGGACGATTCTGGCCCTACATGGTCACGTTTATTTTGTGAAAATTCGCACTCCTTGCCCGGTTCTGGGGGCCGCGCATGCGCAGCTGCAAAGATGGGCACTTTGGGGGGTCGGAGTTTGGGGATTTTGAGCACGGATTCGGACTGGGCGGACGATTCTGGCCCTACATGGTCACGTTTATTTTGTGAAAATTCGCACTCCTTGCCCGGTTCTGGGGGCCGCGCATGCGCAGCTGCAAAGATGGGCACTTTGGGGGGTCGGAGTTTGGGGATTTTGAGCACGGATTCGGACTGGGCGGACGATTCTGGCCCTACATGGTCACGTTTATTTTGTGAAAATTCGCACTCCTTGCCCGGTTCTGGGGGCCGCGCATGCGCAGCTGCAAAGATGGGCACTTTGGGGGGTCGGAGTTTGGGGATTTTGAGCACGGATTCGGACTGGGCGGACGATTCTGGCCCTACATGGTCACGTTTATTTTGTGAAAATTCGCACTCCTTGCCCGGTTCTGGGGGCCGCGCATGCGCAGCTGCAAAGATGGGCACTTTGGGGGGTCGGAGTTTGGGGATTTTGAGCACGGATTCGGACTGGGCGGACGATTCTGGCCCTACATGGTCACGTTTATTTTGTGAAAATTCGCACTCCTTGCCCGGTTCTGGGGGCCGCGCATGCGCAGCTGCAAAGATGGGCACTTTGGGGGGTCGGAGTTTGGGGATTTTGAGCACGGATTCGGACTGGGCGGACGATTCTGGCCCTACATGGTCACGTTTATTTTGTGAAAATTCGCACTCCTTGCCCGGTTCTGGGGGCCGCGCATGCGCAGCTGCAAAGATGGGCACTTTGGGGGGTCGGAGTTTGGGGATTTTGAGCACGGATTCGGACTGGGCGGACGATTCTGGCCCTACATGGTCACGTTTATTTTGTGAAAATTCGCACTCCTTGCCCGGTTCTGGGGGCCGCGCATGCGCAGCTGCAAAGATGGGCACTTTGGGGGGTCGGAGTTTGGGGATTTTGAGCACGGATTCGGACTGGGCGGACGATTCTGGCCCTACATGGTCACGTTTATTTTGTGAAAATTCGCACTCCTTGCCCGGTTCTGGGGGCCGCGCATGCGCAGCTGCAAAGATGGGCACTTTGGGGGGTCGGAGTTTGGGGATTTTGAGCACGGATTCGGACTGGGCGGACGATTCTGGCCCTACATGGTCACGTTTATTTTGTGAAAATTCGCACTCCTTGCCCGGTTCTGGGGGCCGCGCATGCGCAGCTGCAAAGATGGGCACTTTGGGGGGTCGGAGTTTGGGGATTTTGAGCACGGATTCGGACTGGGCGGACGATTCTGGCCCTACATGGTCACGTTTATTTTGTGAAAATTCGCACTCCTTGCCCGGTTCTGGGGGCCGCGCATGCGCAGCTGCAAAGATGGGCACTTTGGGGGGTCGGAGTTTGGGGATTTTGAGCACGGATTCGGACTGGGCGGACGATTCTGGCCCTACATGGTCACGTTTATTTTGTGAAAATTCGCACTCCTTGCCCGGTTCTGGGGGCCGCGCATGCGCAGCTGCAAAGATGGGCACTTTGGGGGGTCGGAGTTTGGGGATTTTGAGCACGGATTCGGACTGGGCGGACGATTCTGGCCCTACATGGTCACGTTTATTTTGTGAAAATTCGCACTCCTTGCCCGGTTCTGGGGGCCGCGCATGCGCAGCTGCAAAGATGGGCACTTTGGGGGGTCGGAGTTTGGGGATTTTGAGCACGGATTCGGACTGGGCGGACGATTCTGGCCCTACATGGTCACGTTTATTTTGTGAAAATTCGCACTCCTTGCCCGGTTCTGGGGGCCGCGCATGCGCAGCTGCAAAGATGGGCACTTTGGGGGGTCGGAGTTTGGGGATTTTGAGCACGGATTCGGACTGGGCGGACGATTCTGGCCCTACATGGTCACGTTTATTTTGTGAAAATTCGCACTCCTTGCCCGGTTCTGGGGGCCGCGCATGCGCAGCTGCAAAGATGGGCACTTTGGGGGGTCGGAGTTTGGGGATTTTGAGCACGGATTCGGACTGGGCGGACGATTCTGGCCCTACATGGTCACGTTTATTTTGTGAAAATTCGCACTCCTTGCCCGGTTCTGGGGGCCGCGCATGCGCAGCTGCAAAGATGGGCACTTTGGGGGGTCGGAGTTTGGGGATTTTGAGCACGGATTCGGACTGGGCGGACGATTCTGGCCCTACATGGTCACGTTTATTTTGTGAAAATTCGCACTCCTTGCCCGGTTCTGGGGGCCGCGCATGCGCAGCTGCAAAGATGGGCACTTTGGGGGGTCGGAGTTTGGGGATTTTGAGCACGGATTCGGACTGGGCGGACGATTCTGGCCCTACATGGTCACGTTTATTTTGTGAAAATTCGCACTCCTTGCCCGGTTCTGGGGGCCGCGCATGCGCAGCTGCAAAGATGGGCACTTTGGGGGGTCGGAGTTTGGGGATTTTGAGCACGGATTCGGACTGGGCGGACGATTCTGGCCCTACATGGTCACGTTTATTTTGTGAAAATTCGCACTCCTTGCCCGGTTCTGGGGGCCGCGCATGCGCAGCTGCAAAGATGGGCACTTTGGGGGGTCGGAGTTTGGGGATTTTGAGCACGGATTCGGACTGGGCGGACGATTCTGGCCCTACATGGTCACGTTTATTTTGTGAAAATTCGCACTCCTTGCCCGGTTCTGGGGGCCGCGCATGCGCAGCTGCAAAGATGGGCACTTTGGGGGGTCGGAGTTTGGGGATTTTGAGCACGGATTCGGACTGGGCGGACGATTCTGGCCCTACATGGTCACGTTTATTTTGTGAAAATTCGCACTCCTTGCCCGGTTCTGGGGGCCGCGCATGCGCAGCTGCAAAGATGGGCACTTTGGGGGGTCGGAGTTTGGGGATTTTGAGCACGGATTCGGACTGGGCGGACGATTCTGGCCCTACATGGTCACGTTTATTTTGTGAAAATTCGCACTCCTTGCCCGGTTCTGGGGGCCGCGCATGCGCAGCTGCAAAGATGGGCACTTTGGGGGGTCGGAGTTTGGGGATTTTGAGCACGGATTCGGACTGGGCGGACGATTCTGGCCCTACATGGTCACGTTTATTTTGTGAAAATTCGCACTCCTTGCCCGGTTCTGGGGGCCGCGCATGCGCAGCTGCAAAGATGGGCACTTTGGGGGGTCGGAGTTTGGGGATTTTGAGCACGGATTCGGACTGGGCGGACGATTCTGGCCCTACATGGTCACGTTTATTTTGTGAAAATTCGCACTCCTTGCCCGGTTCTGGGGGCCGCGCATGCGCAGCTGCAAAGATGGGCACTTTGGGGGGTCGGAGTTTGGGGATTTTGAGCACGGATTCGGACTGGGCGGACGATTCTGGCCCTACATGGTCACGTTTATTTTGTGAAAATTCGCACTCCTTGCCCGGTTCTGGGGGCCGCGCATGCGCAGCTGCAAAGATGGGCACTTTGGGGGGTCGGAGTTTGGGGATTTTGAGCACGGATTCGGACTGGGCGGACGATTCTGGCCCTACATGGTCACGTTTATTTTGTGAAAATTCGCACTCCTTGCCCGGTTCTGGGGGCCGCGCATGCGCAGCTGCAAAGATGGGCACTTTGGGGGGTCGGAGTTTGGGGATTTTGAGCACGGATTCGGACTGGGCGGACGATTCTGGCCCTACATGGTCACGTTTATTTTGTGAAAATTCGCACTCCTTGCCCGGTTCTGGGGGCCGCGCATGCGCAGCTGCAAAGATGGGCACTTTGGGGGGTCGGAGTTTGGGGATTTTGAGCACGGATTCGGACTGGGCGGACGATTCTGGCCCTACATGGTCACGTTTATTTTGTGAAAATTCGCACTCCTTGCCCGGTTCTGGGGGCCGCGCATGCGCAGCTGCAAAGATGGGCACTTTGGGGGGTCGGAGTTTGGGGATTTTGAGCACGGATTCGGACTGGGCGGACGATTCTGGCCCTACATGGTCACGTTTATTTTGTGAAAATTCGCACTCCTTGCCCGGTTCTGGGGGCCGCGCATGCGCAGCTGCAAAGATGGGCACTTTGGGGGGTCGGAGTTTGGGGATTTTGAGCACGGATTCGGACTGGGCGGACGATTCTGGCCCTACATGGTCACGTTTATTTTGTGAAAATTCGCACTCCTTGCCCGGTTCTGGGGGCCGCGCATGCGCAGCTGCAAAGATGGGCACTTTGGGGGGTCGGAGTTTGGGGATTTTGAGCACGGATTCGGACTGGGCGGACGATTCTGGCCCTACATGGTCACGTTTATTTTGTGAAAATTCGCACTCCTTGCCCGGTTCTGGGGGCCGCGCATGCGCAGCTGCAAAGATGGGCACTTTGGGGGGTCGGAGTTTGGGGATTTTGAGCACGGATTCGGACTGGGCGGACGATTCTGGCCCTACATGGTCACGTTTATTTTGTGAAAATTCGCACTCCTTGCCCGGTTCTGGGGGCCGCGCATGCGCAGCTGCAAAGATGGGCACTTTGGGGGGTCGGAGTTTGGGGATTTTGAGCACGGATTCGGACTGGGCGGACGATTCTGGCCCTACATGGTCACGTTTATTTTGTGAAAATTCGCACTCCTTGCCCGGTTCTGGGGGCCGCGCATGCGCAGCTGCAAAGATGGGCACTTTGGGGGGTCGGAGTTTGGGGATTTTGAGCACGGATTCGGACTGGGCGGACGATTCTGGCCCTACATGGTCACGTTTATTTTGTGAAAATTCGCACTCCTTGCCCGGTTCTGGGGGCCGCGCATGCGCAGCTGCAAAGATGGGCACTTTGGGGGGTCGGAGTTTGGGGATTTTGAGCACGGATTCGGACTGGGCGGACGATTCTGGCCCTACATGGTCACGTTTATTTTGTGAAAATTCGCACTCCTTGCCCGGTTCTGGGGGCCGCGCATGCGCAGCTGCAAAGATGGGCACTTTGGGGGGTCGGAGTTTGGGGATTTTGAGCACGGATTCGGACTGGGCGGACGATTCTGGCCCTACATGGTCACGTTTATTTTGTGAAAATTCGCACTCCTTGCCCGGTTCTGGGGGCCGCGCATGCGCAGCTGCAAAGATGGGCACTTTGGGGGGTCGGAGTTTGGGGATTTTGAGCACGGATTCGGACTGGGCGGACGATTCTGGCCCTACATGGTCACGTTTATTTTGTGAAAATTCGCACTCCTTGCCCGGTTCTGGGGGCCGCGCATGCGCAGCTGCAAAGATGGGCACTTTGGGGGGTCGGAGTTTGGGGATTTTGAGCACGGATTCGGACTGGGCGGACGATTCTGGCCCTACATGGTCACGTTTATTTTGTGAAAATTCGCACTCCTTGCCCGGTTCTGGGGGCCGCGCATGCGCAGCTGCAAAGATGGGCACTTTGGGGGGTCGGAGTTTGGGGATTTTGAGCACGGATTCGGACTGGGCGGACGATTCTGGCCCTACATGGTCACGTTTATTTTGTGAAAATTCGCACTCCTTGCCCGGTTCTGGGGGCCGCGCATGCGCAGCTGCAAAGATGGGCACTTTGGGGGGTCGGAGTTTGGGGATTTTGAGCACGGATTCGGACTGGGCGGACGATTCTGGCCCTACATGGTCACGTTTATTTTGTGAAAATTCGCACTCCTTGCCCGGTTCTGGGGGCCGCGCATGCGCAGCTGCAAAGATGGGCACTTTGGGGGGTCGGAGTTTGGGGATTTTGAGCACGGATTCGGACTGGGCGGACGATTCTGGCCCTACATGGTCACGTTTATTTTGTGAAAATTCGCACTCCTTGCCCGGTTCTGGGGGCCGCGCATGCGCAGCTGCAAAGATGGGCACTTTGGGGGGTCGGAGTTTGGGGATTTTGAGCACGGATTCGGACTGGGCGGACGATTCTGGCCCTACATGGTCACGTTTATTTTGTGAAAATTCGCACTCCTTGCCCGGTTCTGGGGGCCGCGCATGCGCAGCTGCAAAGATGGGCACTTTGGGGGGTCGGAGTTTGGGGATTTTGAGCACGGATTCGGACTGGGCGGACGATTCTGGCCCTACATGGTCACGTTTATTTTGTGAAAATTCGCACTCCTTGCCCGGTTCTGGGGGCCGCGCATGCGCAGCTGCAAAGATGGGCACTTTGGGGGGTCGGAGTTTGGGGATTTTGAGCACGGATTCGGACTGGGCGGACGATTCTGGCCCTACATGGTCACGTTTATTTTGTGAAAATTCGCACTCCTTGCCCGGTTCTGGGGGCCGCGCATGCGCAGCTGCAAAGATGGGCACTTTGGGGGGTCGGAGTTTGGGGATTTTGAGCACGGATTCGGACTGGGCGGACGATTCTGGCCCTACATGGTCACGTTTATTTTGTGAAAATTCGCACTCCTTGCCCGGTTCTGGGGGCCGCGCATGCGCAGCTGCAAAGATGGGCACTTTGGGGGGTCGGAGTTTGGGGATTTTGAGCACGGATTCGGACTGGGCGGACGATTCTGGCCCTACATGGTCACGTTTATTTTGTGAAAATTCGCACTCCTTGCCCGGTTCTGGGGGCCGCGCATGCGCAGCTGCAAAGATGGGCACTTTGGGGGGTCGGAGTTTGGGGATTTTGAGCACGGATTCGGACTGGGCGGACGATTCTGGCCCTACATGGTCACGTTTATTTTGTGAAAATTCGCACTCCTTGCCCGGTTCTGGGGGCCGCGCATGCGCAGCTGCAAAGATGGGCACTTTGGGGGGTCGGAGTTTGGGGATTTTGAGCACGGATTCGGACTGGGCGGACGATTCTGGCCCTACATGGTCACGTTTATTTTGTGAAAATTCGCACTCCTTGCCCGGTTCTGGGGGCCGCGCATGCGCAGCTGCAAAGATGGGCACTTTGGGGGGTCGGAGTTTGGGGATTTTGAGCACGGATTCGGACTGGGCGGACGATTCTGGCCCTACATGGTCACGTTTATTTTGTGAAAATTCGCACTCCTTGCCCGGTTCTGGGGGCCGCGCATGCGCAGCTGCAAAGATGGGCACTTTGGGGGGTCGGAGTTTGGGGATTTTGAGCACGGATTCGGACTGGGCGGACGATTCTGGCCCTACATGGTCACGTTTATTTTGTGAAAATTCGCACTCCTTGCCCGGTTCTGGGGGCCGCGCATGCGCAGCTGCAAAGATGGGCACTTTGGGGGGTCGGAGTTTGGGGATTTTGAGCACGGATTCGGACTGGGCGGACGATTCTGGCCCTACATGGTCACGTTTATTTTGTGAAAATTCGCACTCCTTGCCCGGTTCTGGGGGCCGCGCATGCGCAGCTGCAAAGATGGGCACTTTGGGGGGTCGGAGTTTGGGGATTTTGAGCACGGATTCGGACTGGGCGGACGATTCTGGCCCTACATGGTCACGTTTATTTTGTGAAAATTCGCACTCCTTGCCCGGTTCTGGGGGCCGCGCATGCGCAGCTGCAAAGATGGGCACTTTGGGGGGTCGGAGTTTGGGGATTTTGAGCACGGATTCGGACTGGGCGGACGATTCTGGCCCTACATGGTCACGTTTATTTTGTGAAAATTCGCACTCCTTGCCCGGTTCTGGGGGCCGCGCATGCGCAGCTGCAAAGATGGGCACTTTGGGGGGTCGGAGTTTGGGGATTTTGAGCACGGATTCGGACTGGGCGGACGATTCTGGCCCTACATGGTCACGTTTATTTTGTGAAAATTCGCACTCCTTGCCCGGTTCTGGGGGCCGCGCATGCGCAGCTGCAAAGATGGGCACTTTGGGGGGTCGGAGTTTGGGGATTTTGAGCACGGATTCGGACTGGGCGGACGATTCTGGCCCTACATGGTCACGTTTATTTTGTGAAAATTCGCACTCCTTGCCCGGTTCTGGGGGCCGCGCATGCGCAGCTGCAAAGATGGGCACTTTGGGGGGTCGGAGTTTGGGGATTTTGAGCACGGATTCGGACTGGGCGGACGATTCTGGCCCTACATGGTCACGTTTATTTTGTGAAAATTCGCACTCCTTGCCCGGTTCTGGGGGCCGCGCATGCGCAGCTGCAAAGATGGGCACTTTGGGGGGTCGGAGTTTGGGGATTTTGAGCACGGATTCGGACTGGGCGGACGATTCTGGCCCTACATGGTCACGTTTATTTTGTGAAAATTCGCACTCCTTGCCCGGTTCTGGGGGCCGCGCATGCGCAGCTGCAAAGATGGGCACTTTGGGGGGTCGGAGTTTGGGGATTTTGAGCACGGATTCGGACTGGGCGGACGATTCTGGCCCTACATGGTCACGTTTATTTTGTGAAAATTCGCACTCCTTGCCCGGTTCTGGGGGCCGCGCATGCGCAGCTGCAAAGATGGGCACTTTGGGGGGTCGGAGTTTGGGGATTTTGAGCACGGATTCGGACTGGGCGGACGATTCTGGCCCTACATGGTCACGTTTATTTTGTGAAAATTCGCACTCCTTGCCCGGTTCTGGGGGCCGCGCATGCGCAGCTGCAAAGATGGGCACTTTGGGGGGTCGGAGTTTGGGGATTTTGAGCACGGATTCGGACTGGGCGGACGATTCTGGCCCTACATGGTCACGTTTATTTTGTGAAAATTCGCACTCCTTGCCCGGTTCTGGGGGCCGCGCATGCGCAGCTGCAAAGATGGGCACTTTGGGGGGTCGGAGTTTGGGGATTTTGAGCACGGATTCGGACTGGGCGGACGATTCTGGCCCTACATGGTCACGTTTATTTTGTGAAAATTCGCACTCCTTGCCCGGTTCTGGGGGCCGCGCATGCGCAGCTGCAAAGATGGGCACTTTGGGGGGTCGGAGTTTGGGGATTTTGAGCACGGATTCGGACTGGGCGGACGATTCTGGCCCTACATGGTCACGTTTATTTTGTGAAAATTCGCACTCCTTGCCCGGTTCTGGGGGCCGCGCATGCGCAGCTGCAAAGATGGGCACTTTGGGGGGTCGGAGTTTGGGGATTTTGAGCACGGATTCGGACTGGGCGGACGATTCTGGCCCTACATGGTCACGTTTATTTTGTGAAAATTCGCACTCCTTGCCCGGTTCTGGGGGCCGCGCATGCGCAGCTGCAAAGATGGGCACTTTGGGGGGTCGGAGTTTGGGGATTTTGAGCACGGATTCGGACTGGGCGGACGATTCTGGCCCTACATGGTCACGTTTATTTTGTGAAAATTCGCACTCCTTGCCCGGTTCTGGGGGCCGCGCATGCGCAGCTGCAAAGATGGGCACTTTGGGGGGTCGGAGTTTGGGGATTTTGAGCACGGATTCGGACTGGGCGGACGATTCTGGCCCTACATGGTCACGTTTATTTTGTGAAAATTCGCACTCCTTGCCCGGTTCTGGGGGCCGCGCATGCGCAGCTGCAAAGATGGGCACTTTGGGGGGTCGGAGTTTGGGGATTTTGAGCACGGATTCGGACTGGGCGGACGATTCTGGCCCTACATGGTCACGTTTATTTTGTGAAAATTCGCACTCCTTGCCCGGTTCTGGGGGCCGCGCATGCGCAGCTGCAAAGATGGGCACTTTGGGGGGTCGGAGTTTGGGGATTTTGAGCACGGATTCGGACTGGGCGGACGATTCTGGCCCTACATGGTCACGTTTATTTTGTGAAAATTCGCACTCCTTGCCCGGTTCTGGGGGCCGCGCATGCGCAGCTGCAAAGATGGGCACTTTGGGGGGTCGGAGTTTGGGGATTTTGAGCACGGATTCGGACTGGGCGGACGATTCTGGCCCTACATGGTCACGTTTATTTTGTGAAAATTCGCACTCCTTGCCCGGTTCTGGGGGCCGCGCATGCGCAGCTGCAAAGATGGGCACTTTGGGGGGTCGGAGTTTGGGGATTTTGAGCACGGATTCGGACTGGGCGGACGATTCTGGCCCTACATGGTCACGTTTATTTTGTGAAAATTCGCACTCCTTGCCCGGTTCTGGGGGCCGCGCATGCGCAGCTGCAAAGATGGGCACTTTGGGGGGTCGGAGTTTGGGGATTTTGAGCACGGATTCGGACTGGGCGGACGATTCTGGCCCTACATGGTCACGTTTATTTTGTGAAAATTCGCACTCCTTGCCCGGTTCTGGGGGCCGCGCATGCGCAGCTGCAAAGATGGGCACTTTGGGGGGTCGGAGTTTGGGGATTTTGAGCACGGATTCGGACTGGGCGGACGATTCTGGCCCTACATGGTCACGTTTATTTTGTGAAAATTCGCACTCCTTGCCCGGTTCTGGGGGCCGCGCATGCGCAGCTGCAAAGATGGGCACTTTGGGGGGTCGGAGTTTGGGGATTTTGAGCACGGATTCGGACTGGGCGGACGATTCTGGCCCTACATGGTCACGTTTATTTTGTGAAAATTCGCACTCCTTGCCCGGTTCTGGGGGCCGCGCATGCGCAGCTGCAAAGATGGGCACTTTGGGGGGTCGGAGTTTGGGGATTTTGAGCACGGATTCGGACTGGGCGGACGATTCTGGCCCTACATGGTCACGTTTATTTTGTGAAAATTCGCACTCCTTGCCCGGTTCTGGGGGCCGCGCATGCGCAGCTGCAAAGATGGGCACTTTGGGGGGTCGGAGTTTGGGGATTTTGAGCACGGATTCGGACTGGGCGGACGATTCTGGCCCTACATGGTCACGTTTATTTTGTGAAAATTCGCACTCCTTGCCCGGTTCTGGGGGCCGCGCATGCGCAGCTGCAAAGATGGGCACTTTGGGGGGTCGGAGTTTGGGGATTTTGAGCACGGATTCGGACTGGGCGGACGATTCTGGCCCTACATGGTCACGTTTATTTTGTGAAAATTCGCACTCCTTGCCCGGTTCTGGGGGCCGCGCATGCGCAGCTGCAAAGATGGGCACTTTGGGGGGTCGGAGTTTGGGGATTTTGAGCACGGATTCGGACTGGGCGGACGATTCTGGCCCTACATGGTCACGTTTATTTTGTGAAAATTCGCACTCCTTGCCCGGTTCTGGGGGCCGCGCATGCGCAGCTGCAAAGATGGGCACTTTGGGGGGTCGGAGTTTGGGGATTTTGAGCACGGATTCGGACTGGGCGGACGATTCTGGCCCTACATGGTCACGTTTATTTTGTGAAAATTCGCACTCCTTGCCCGGTTCTGGGGGCCGCGCATGCGCAGCTGCAAAGATGGGCACTTTGGGGGGTCGGAGTTTGGGGATTTTGAGCACGGATTCGGACTGGGCGGACGATTCTGGCCCTACATGGTCACGTTTATTTTGTGAAAATTCGCACTCCTTGCCCGGTTCTGGGGGCCGCGCATGCGCAGCTGCAAAGATGGGCACTTTGGGGGGTCGGAGTTTGGGGATTTTGAGCACGGATTCGGACTGGGCGGACGATTCTGGCCCTACATGGTCACGTTTATTTTGTGAAAATTCGCACTCCTTGCCCGGTTCTGGGGGCCGCGCATGCGCAGCTGCAAAGATGGGCACTTTGGGGGGTCGGAGTTTGGGGATTTTGAGCACGGATTCGGACTGGGCGGACGATTCTGGCCCTACATGGTCACGTTTATTTTGTGAAAATTCGCACTCCTTGCCCGGTTCTGGGGGCCGCGCATGCGCAGCTGCAAAGATGGGCACTTTGGGGGGTCGGAGTTTGGGGATTTTGAGCACGGATTCGGACTGGGCGGACGATTCTGGCCCTACATGGTCACGTTTATTTTGTGAAAATTCGCACTCCTTGCCCGGTTCTGGGGGCCGCGCATGCGCAGCTGCAAAGATGGGCACTTTGGGGGGTCGGAGTTTGGGGATTTTGAGCACGGATTCGGACTGGGCGGACGATTCTGGCCCTACATGGTCACGTTTATTTTGTGAAAATTCGCACTCCTTGCCCGGTTCTGGGGGCCGCGCATGCGCAGCTGCAAAGATGGGCACTTTGGGGGGTCGGAGTTTGGGGATTTTGAGCACGGATTCGGACTGGGCGGACGATTCTGGCCCTACATGGTCACGTTTATTTTGTGAAAATTCGCACTCCTTGCCCGGTTCTGGGGGCCGCGCATGCGCAGCTGCAAAGATGGGCACTTTGGGGGGTCGGAGTTTGGGGATTTTGAGCACGGATTCGGACTGGGCGGACGATTCTGGCCCTACATGGTCACGTTTATTTTGTGAAAATTCGCACTCCTTGCCCGGTTCTGGGGGCCGCGCATGCGCAGCTGCAAAGATGGGCACTTTGGGGGGTCGGAGTTTGGGGATTTTGAGCACGGATTCGGACTGGGCGGACGATTCTGGCCCTACATGGTCACGTTTATTTTGTGAAAATTCGCACTCCTTGCCCGGTTCTGGGGGCCGCGCATGCGCAGCTGCAAAGATGGGCACTTTGGGGGGTCGGAGTTTGGGGATTTTGAGCACGGATTCGGACTGGGCGGACGATTCTGGCCCTACATGGTCACGTTTATTTTGTGAAAATTCGCACTCCTTGCCCGGTTCTGGGGGCCGCGCATGCGCAGCTGCAAAGATGGGCACTTTGGGGGGTCGGAGTTTGGGGATTTTGAGCACGGATTCGGACTGGGCGGACGATTCTGGCCCTACATGGTCACGTTTATTTTGTGAAAATTCGCACTCCTTGCCCGGTTCTGGGGGCCGCGCATGCGCAGCTGCAAAGATGGGCACTTTGGGGGGTCGGAGTTTGGGGATTTTGAGCACGGATTCGGACTGGGCGGACGATTCTGGCCCTACATGGTCACGTTTATTTTGTGAAAATTCGCACTCCTTGCCCGGTTCTGGGGGCCGCGCATGCGCAGCTGCAAAGATGGGCACTTTGGGGGGTCGGAGTTTGGGGATTTTGAGCACGGATTCGGACTGGGCGGACGATTCTGGCCCTACATGGTCACGTTTATTTTGTGAAAATTCGCACTCCTTGCCCGGTTCTGGGGGCCGCGCATGCGCAGCTGCAAAGATGGGCACTTTGGGGGGTCGGAGTTTGGGGATTTTGAGCACGGATTCGGACTGGGCGGACGATTCTGGCCCTACATGGTCACGTTTATTTTGTGAAAATTCGCACTCCTTGCCCGGTTCTGGGGGCCGCGCATGCGCAGCTGCAAAGATGGGCACTTTGGGGGGTCGGAGTTTGGGGATTTTGAGCACGGATTCGGACTGGGCGGACGATTCTGGCCCTACATGGTCACGTTTATTTTGTGAAAATTCGCACTCCTTGCCCGGTTCTGGGGGCCGCGCATGCGCAGCTGCAAAGATGGGCACTTTGGGGGGTCGGAGTTTGGGGATTTTGAGCACGGATTCGGACTGGGCGGACGATTCTGGCCCTACATGGTCACGTTTATTTTGTGAAAATTCGCACTCCTTGCCCGGTTCTGGGGGCCGCGCATGCGCAGCTGCAAAGATGGGCACTTTGGGGGGTCGGAGTTTGGGGATTTTGAGCACGGATTCGGACTGGGCGGACGATTCTGGCCCTACATGGTCACGTTTATTTTGTGAAAATTCGCACTCCTTGCCCGGTTCTGGGGGCCGCGCATGCGCAGCTGCAAAGATGGGCACTTTGGGGGGTCGGAGTTTGGGGATTTTGAGCACGGATTCGGACTGGGCGGACGATTCTGGCCCTACATGGTCACGTTTATTTTGTGAAAATTCGCACTCCTTGCCCGGTTCTGGGGGCCGCGCATGCGCAGCTGCAAAGATGGGCACTTTGGGGGGTCGGAGTTTGGGGATTTTGAGCACGGATTCGGACTGGGCGGACGATTCTGGCCCTACATGGTCACGTTTATTTTGTGAAAATTCGCACTCCTTGCCCGGTTCTGGGGGCCGCGCATGCGCAGCTGCAAAGATGGGCACTTTGGGGGGTCGGAGTTTGGGGATTTTGAGCACGGATTCGGACTGGGCGGACGATTCTGGCCCTACATGGTCACGTTTATTTTGTGAAAATTCGCACTCCTTGCCCGGTTCTGGGGGCCGCGCATGCGCAGCTGCAAAGATGGGCACTTTGGGGGGTCGGAGTTTGGGGATTTTGAGCACGGATTCGGACTGGGCGGACGATTCTGGCCCTACATGGTCACGTTTATTTTGTGAAAATTCGCACTCCTTGCCCGGTTCTGGGGGCCGCGCATGCGCAGCTGCAAAGATGGGCACTTTGGGGGGTCGGAGTTTGGGGATTTTGAGCACGGATTCGGACTGGGCGGACGATTCTGGCCCTACATGGTCACGTTTATTTTGTGAAAATTCGCACTCCTTGCCCGGTTCTGGGGGCCGCGCATGCGCAGCTGCAAAGATGGGCACTTTGGGGGGTCGGAGTTTGGGGATTTTGAGCACGGATTCGGACTGGGCGGACGATTCTGGCCCTACATGGTCACGTTTATTTTGTGAAAATTCGCACTCCTTGCCCGGTTCTGGGGGCCGCGCATGCGCAGCTGCAAAGATGGGCACTTTGGGGGGTCGGAGTTTGGGGATTTTGAGCACGGATTCGGACTGGGCGGACGATTCTGGCCCTACATGGTCACGTTTATTTTGTGAAAATTCGCACTCCTTGTCCGGTTCTGGGGGCCGCGCATGCGCAGCTGCAAAGATGGGCACTTTGGGGGGTCGGAGTTTGGGGATTTTGAGCACGGATTCGGACTGGGCGGACGATTCTGGCCCTACATGGTCACGTTTATTTTGTGAAAATTCGCACTCCTTGCCCGGTTCTGGGGGCCGCGCATGCGCAGCTGCAAAGATGGGCACTTTGGGGGGTCGGAGTTTGGGGATTTTGAGCACGGATTCGGACTGGGCGGACGATTCTGGCCCTACATGGTCACGTTTATTTTGTGAAAATTCGCACTCCTTGCCCGGTTCTGGGGGCCGCGCATGCGCAGCTGCAAAGATGGGCACTTTGGGGGGTCGGAGTTTGGGGATTTTGAGCACGGATTCGGACTGGGCGGACGATTCTGGCCCTACATGGTCACGTTTATTTTGTGAAAATTCGCACTCCTTGCCCGGTTCTGGGGGCCGCGCATGCGCAGCTGCAAAGATGGGCACTTTGGGGGGTCGGAGTTTGGGGATTTTGAGCACGGATTCGGACTGGGCGGACGATTCTGGCCCTACATGGTCACGTTTATTTTGTGAAAATTCGCACTCCTTGCCCGGTTCTGGGGGCCGCGCATGCGCAGCTGCAAAGATGGGCACTTTGGGGGGTCGGAGTTTGGGGATTTTGAGCACGGATTCGGACTGGGCGGACGATTCTGGCCCTACATGGTCACGTTTATTTTGTGAAAATTCGCACTCCTTGCCCGGTTCTGGGGGCCGCGCATGCGCAGCTGCAAAGATGGGCACTTTGGGGGGTCGGAGTTTGGGGATTTTGAGCACGGATTCGGACTGGGCGGACGATTCTGGCCCTACATGGTCACGTTTATTTTGTGAAAATTCGCACTCCTTGCCCGGTTCTGGGGGCCGCGCATGCGCAGCTGCAAAGATGGGCACTTTGGGGGGTCGGAGTTTGGGGATTTTGAGCACGGATTCGGACTGGGCGGACGATTCTGGCCCTACATGGTCACGTTTATTTTGTGAAAATTCGCACTCCTTGCCCGGTTCTGGGGGCCGCGCATGCGCAGCTGCAAAGATGGGCACTTTGGGGGGTCGGAGTTTGGGGATTTTGAGCACGGATTCGGACTGGGCGGACGATTCTGGCCCTACATGGTCACGTTTATTTTGTGAAAATTCGCACTCCTTGCCCGGTTCTGGGGGCCGCGCATGCGCAGCTGCAAAGATGGGCACTTTGGGGGGTCGGAGTTTGGGGATTTTGAGCACGGATTCGGACTGGGCGGACGATTCTGGCCCTACATGGTCACGTTTATTTTGTGAAAATTCGCACTCCTTGCCCGGTTCTGGGGGCCGCGCATGCGCAGCTGCAAAGATGGGCACTTTGGGGGGTCGGAGTTTGGGGATTTTGAGCACGGATTCGGACTGGGCGGACGATTCTGGCCCTACATGGTCACGTTTATTTTGTGAAAATTCGCACTCCTTGCCCGGTTCTGGGGGCCGCGCATGCGCAGCTGCAAAGATGGGCACTTTGGGGGGTCGGAGTTTGGGGATTTTGAGCACGGATTCGGACTGGGCGGACGATTCTGGCCCTACATGGTCACGTTTATTTTGTGAAAATTCGCACTCCTTGCCCGGTTCTGGGGGCCGCGCATGCGCAGCTGCGAAGATGGGCACTTTGGGGGGTCGGAGTTTGGGGATTTTGAGCACGGATTCGGACTGGGCGGACGATTCTGGCCCTACATGGTCACGTTTATTTTGTGAAAATTCGCACTCCTTGCCCGGTTCTGGGGGCCGCGCATGCGCAGCTGCAAAGATGGGCACTTTGGGGGGTCGGAGTTTGGGGATTTTGAGCACGGATTCGGACTGGGCGGACGATTCTGGCCCTACATGGTCACGTTTATTTTGTGAAAATTCGCACTCCTTGCCCGGTTCTGGGGGCCGCGCATGCGCAGCTGCAAAGATGGGCACTTTGGGGGGTCGGAGTTTGGGGATTTTGAGCACGGATTCGGACTGGGCGGACGATTCTGGCCCTACATGGTCACGTTTATTTTGTGAAAATTCGCACTCCTTGCCCGGTTCTGGGGGCCGCGCATGCGCAGCTGCGAAGATGGGCACTTTGGGGGGTCGGAGTTTGGGGATTTTGAGCACGGATTCGGACTGGGCGGACGATTCTGGCCCTACATGGTCACGTTTATTTTGTGAAAATTCGCACTCCTTGCCCGGTTCTGGGGGCCGCGCATGCGCAGCTGCGAAGATGGGCACTTTGGGGGGTCGGAGTTTGGGGATTTTGAGCACGGATTCGGACTGGGCGGACGATTCTGGCCCTACATGGTCACGTTTATTTTGTGAAAATTCGCACTCCTTGCCCGGTTCTGGGGGCCGCGCATGCGCAGCTGCAAAGATGGGCACTTTGGGGGGTCGGAGTTTGGGGATTTTGAGCACGGATTCGGACTGGGCGGACGATTCTGGCCCTACATGGTCACGTTTATTTTGTGAAAATTCGCACTCCTTGCCCGGTTCTGGGGGCCGCGCATGCGCAGCTGCAAAGATGGGCACTTTGGGGGGTCGGAGTTTGGGGATTTTGAGCACGGATTCGGACTGGGCGGACGATTCTGGCCCTACATGGTCACGTTTATTTTGTGAAAATTCGCACTCCTTGCCCGGTTCTGGGGGCCGCGCATGCGCAGCTGCAAAGATGGGCACTTTGGGGGGTCGGAGTTTGGGGATTTTGAGCACGGATTCGGACTGGGCGGACGATTCTGGCCCTACATGGTCACGTTTATTTTGTGAAAATTCGCACTCCTTGCCCGGTTCTGGGGGCCGCGCATGCGCAGCTGCGAAGATGGGCACTTTGGGGGGTCGGAGTTTGGGGATTTTGAGCACGGATTCGGACTGGGCGGACGATTCTGGCCCTACATGGTCACGTTTATTTTGTGAAAATTCGCACTCCTTGCCCGGTTCTGGGGGCCGCGCATGCGCAGCTGCAAAGATGGGCACTTTGGGGGGTCGGAGTTTGGGGATTTTGAGCACGGATTCGGACTGGGCGGACGATTCTGGCCCTACATGGTCACGTTTATTTTGTGAAAATTCGCACTCCTTGCCCGGTTCTGGGGGCCGCGCATGCGCAGCTGCGAAGATGGGCACTTTGGGGGGTCGGAGTTTGGGGATTTTGAGCACGGATTCGGACTGGGCGGACGATTCTGGCCCTACATGGTCACGTTTATTTTGTGAAAATTCGCACTCCTTGCCCGGTTCTGGGGGCCGCGCATGCGCAGCTGCGAAGATGGGCACTTTGGGGGGTCGGAGTTTGGGGATTTTGAGCACGGATTCGGACTGGGCGGACGATTCTGGCCCTACATGGTCACGTTTATTTTGTGAAAATTCGCACTCCTTGCCCGGTTCTGGGGGCCGCGCATGCGCAGCTGCGAAGATGGGCACTTTGGGGGGTCGGAGTTTGGGGATTTTGAGCACGGATTCGGACTGGGCGGACGATTCTGGCCCTACATGGTCACGTTTATTTTGTGAAAATTCGCACTCCTTGCCCGGTTCTGGGGGCCGCGCATGCGCAGCTGCAAAGATGGGCACTTTGGGGGGTCGGAGTTTGGGGATTTTGAGCACGGATTCGGACTGGGCGGACGATTCTGGCCCTACATGGTCACGTTTATTTTGTGAAAATTCGCACTCCTTGCCCGGTTCTGGGGGCCGCGCATGCGCAGCTGCAAAGATGGGCACTTTGGGGGGTCGGAGTTTGGGGATTTTGAGCACGGATTCGGACTGGGCGGACGATTCTGGCCCTACATGGTCACGTTTATTTTGTGAAAATTCGCACTCCTTGCCCGGTTCTGGGGGCCGCGCATGCGCAGCTGCAAAGATGGGCACTTTGGGGGGTCGGAGTTTGGGGATTTTGAGCACGGATTCGGACTGGGCGGACGATTCTGGCCCTACATGGTCACGTTTATTTTGTGAAAATTCGCACTCCTTGCCCGGTTCTGGGGGCCGCGCATGCGCAGCTGCAAAGATGGGCACTTTGGGGGGTCGGAGTTTGGGGATTTTGAGCACGGATTCGGACTGGGCGGACGATTCTGGCCCTACATGGTCACGTTTATTTTGTGAAAATTCGCACTCCTTGCCCGGTTCTGGGGGCCGCGCATGCGCAGCTGCAAAGATGGGCACTTTGGGGGGTCGGAGTTTGGGGATTTTGAGCACGGATTCGGACTGGGCGGACGATTCTGGCCCTACATGGTCACGTTTATTTTGTGAAAATTCGCACTCCTTGCCCGGTTCTGGGGGCCGCGCATGCGCAGCTGCAAAGATGGGCACTTTGGGGGGTCGGAGTTTGGGGATTTTGAGCACGGATTCGGACTGGGCGGACGATTCTGGCCCTACATGGTCACGTTTATTTTGTGAAAATTCGCACTCCTTGCCCGGTTCTGGGGGCCGCGCATGCGCAGCTGCAAAGATGGGCACTTTGGGGGGTCGGAGTTTGGGGATTTTGAGCACGGATTCGGACTGGGCGGACGATTCTGGCCCTACATGGTCACGTTTATTTTGTGAAAATTCGCACTCCTTGCCCGGTTCTGGGGGCCGCGCATGCGCAGCTGCAAAGATGGGCACTTTGGGGGGTCGGAGTTTGGGGATTTTGAGCACGGATTCGGACTGGGCGGACGATTCTGGCCCTACATGGTCACGTTTATTTTGTGAAAATTCGCACTCCTTGCCCGGTTCTGGGGGCCGCGCATGCGCAGCTGCAAAGATGGGCACTTTGGGGGGTCGGAGTTTGGGGATTTTGAGCACGGATTCGGACTGGGCGGACGATTCTGGCCCTACATGGTCACGTTTATTTTGTGAAAATTCGCACTCCTTGCCCGGTTCTGGGGGCCGCGCATGCGCAGCTGCAAAGATGGGCACTTTGGGGGGTCGGAGTTTGGGGATTTTGAGCACGGATTCGGACTGGGCGGACGATTCTGGCCCTACATGGTCACGTTTATTTTGTGAAAATTCGCACTCCTTGCCCGGTTCTGGGGGCCGCGCATGCGCAGCTGCGAAGATGGGCACTTTGGGGGGTCGGAGTTTGGGGATTTTGAGCACGGATTCGGACTGGGCGGACGATTCTGGCCCTACATGGTCACGTTTATTTTGTGAAAATTCGCACTCCTTGCCCGGTTCTGGGGGCCGCGCATGCGCAGCTGCAAAGATGGGCACTTTGGGGGGTCGGAGTTTGGGGATTTTGAGCACGGATTCGGACTGGGCGGACGATTCTGGCCCTACATGGTCACGTTTATTTTGTGAAAATTCGCACTCCTTGCCCGGTTCTGGGGGCCGCGCATGCGCAGCTGCGAAGATGGGCACTTTGGGGGGTCGGAGTTTGGGGATTTTGAGCACGGATTCGGACTGGGCGGACGATTCTGGCCCTACATGGTCACGTTTATTTTGTGAAAATTCGCACTCCTTGCCCGGTTCTGGGGGCCGCGCATGCGCAGCTGCGAAGATGGGCACTTTGGGGGGTCGGAGTTTGGGGATTTTGAGCACGGATTCGGACTGGGCGGACGATTCTGGCCCTACATGGTCACGTTTATTTTGTGAAAATTCGCACTCCTTGCCCGGTTCTGGGGGCCGCGCATGCGCAGCTGCGAAGATGGGCACTTTGGGGGGTCGGAGTTTGGGGATTTTGAGCACGGATTCGGACTGGGCGGACGATTCTGGCCCTACATGGTCACGTTTATTTTGTGAAAATTCGCACTCCTTGCCCGGTTCTGGGGGCCGCGCATGCGCAGCTGCGAAGATGGGCACTTTGGGGGGTCGGAGTTTGGGGATTTTGAGCACGGATTCGGACTGGGCGGACGATTCTGGCCCTACATGGTCACGTTTATTTTGTGAAAATTCGCACTCCTTGCCCGGTTCTGGGGGCCGCGCATGCGCAGCTGCAAAGATGGGCACTTTGGGGGGTCGGAGTTTGGGGATTTTGAGCACGGATTCGGACTGGGCGGACGATTCTGGCCCTACATGGTCACGTTTATTTTGTGAAAATTCGCACTCCTTGCCCGGTTCTGGGGGCCGCGCATGCGCAGCTGCAAAGATGGGCACTTTGGGGGGTCGGAGTTTGGGGATTTTGAGCACGGATTCGGACTGGGCGGACGATTCTGGCCCTACATGGTCACGTTTATTTTGTGAAAATTCGCACTCCTTGCCCGGTTCTGGGGGCCGCGCATGCGCAGCTGCAAAGATGGGCACTTTGGGGGGTCGGAGTTTGGGGATTTTGAGCACGGATTCGGACTGGGCGGACGATTCTGGCCCTACATGGTCACGTTTATTTTGTGAAAATTCGCACTCCTTGCCCGGTTC
Organism: Anthopleura sola; assembly: GCA_023349425.1. Taxonomy (NCBI): domain Eukaryota; kingdom Metazoa; phylum Cnidaria; class Anthozoa; order Actiniaria; family Actiniidae; genus Anthopleura; species Anthopleura sola. The sequence continues at coordinate 10,928 of JALHLI010000046.1, read as the reverse complement.
TGGGGGCCGCGCATGCGCAGCTGCAAAGATGGGCACTTTGGGGGGTCGGAGTTTGGGGATTTTGAGCACGGATTCGGACTGGGCGGACGATTCTGGCCCTACATGGTCACGTTTATTTTGTGAAAATTCGCACTCCTTGCCCGGTTCTGGGGGCCGCGCATGCGCAGCTGCAAAGATGGGCACTTTGGGGGGTCGGAGTTTGGGGATTTTGAGCACGGATTCGGACTGGGCGGACGATTCTGGCCCTACATGGTCACGTTTATTTTGTGAAAATTCGCACTCCTTGCCCGGTTCTGGGGGCCGCGCATGCGCAGCTGCAAAGATGGGCACTTTGGGGGGTCGGAGTTTGGGGATTTTGAGCACGGATTCGGACTGGGCGGACGATTCTGGCCCTACATGGTCACGTTTATTTTGTGAAAATTCGCACTCCTTGCCCGGTTCTGGGGGCCGCGCATGCGCAGCTGCAAAGATGGGCACTTTGGGGGGTCGGAGTTTGGGGATTTTGAGCACGGATTCGGACTGGGCGGACGATTCTGGCCCTACATGGTCACGTTTATTTTGTGAAAATTCGCACTCCTTGCCCGGTTCTGGGGGCCGCGCATGCGCAGCTGCAAAGATGGGCACTTTGGGGGGTCGGAGTTTGGGGATTTTGAGCACGGATTCGGACTGGGCGGACGATTCTGGCCCTACATGGTCACGTTTATTTTGTGAAAATTCGCACTCCTTGCCCGGTTCTGGGGGCCGCGCATGCGCAGCTGCAAAGATGGGCACTTTGGGGGGTCGGAGTTTGGGGATTTTGAGCACGGATTCGGACTGGGCGGACGATTCTGGCCCTACATGGTCACGTTTATTTTGTGAAAATTCGCACTCCTTGCCCGGTTCTGGGGGCCGCGCATGCGCAGCTGCAAAGATGGGCACTTTGGGGGGTCGGAGTTTGGGGATTTTGAGCACGGATTCGGACTGGGCGGACGATTCTGGCCCTACATGGTCACGTTTATTTTGTGAAAATTCGCACTCCTTGCCCGGTTCTGGGGGCCGCGCATGCGCAGCTGCAAAGATGGGCACTTTGGGGGGTCGGAGTTTGGGGATTTTGAGCACGGATTCGGACTGGGCGGACGATTCTGGCCCTACATGGTCACGTTTATTTTGTGAAAATTCGCACTCCTTGCCCGGTTCTGGGGGCCGCGCATGCGCAGCTGCAAAGATGGGCACTTTGGGGGGTCGGAGTTTGGGGATTTTGAGCACGGATTCGGACTGGGCGGACGATTCTGGCCCTACATGGTCACGTTTATTTTGTGAAAATTCGCACTCCTTGCCCGGTTCTGGGGGCCGCGCATGCGCAGCTGCAAAGATGGGCACTTTGGGGGGTCGGAGTTTGGGGATTTTGAGCACGGATTCGGACTGGGCGGACGATTCTGGCCCTACATGGTCACGTTTATTTTGTGAAAATTCGCACTCCTTGCCCGGTTCTGGGGGCCGCGCATGCGCAGCTGCAAAGATGGGCACTTTGGGGGGTCGGAGTTTGGGGATTTTGAGCACGGATTCGGACTGGGCGGACGATTCTGGCCCTACATGGTCACGTTTATTTTGTGAAAATTCGCACTCCTTGCCCGGTTCTGGGGGCCGCGCATGCGCAGCTGCAAAGATGGGCACTTTGGGGGGTCGGAGTTTGGGGATTTTGAGCACGGATTCGGACTGGGCGGACGATTCTGGCCCTACATGGTCACGTTTATTTTGTGAAAATTCGCACTCCTTGCCCGGTTCTGGGGGCCGCGCATGCGCAGCTGCAAAGATGGGCACTTTGGGGGGTCGGAGTTTGGGGATTTTGAGCACGGATTCGGACTGGGCGGACGATTCTGGCCCTACATGGTCACGTTTATTTTGTGAAAATTCGCACTCCTTGCCCGGTTCTGGGGGCCGCGCATGCGCAGCTGCAAAGATGGGCACTTTGGGGGGTCGGAGTTTGGGGATTTTGAGCACGGATTCGGACTGGGCGGACGATTCTGGCCCTACATGGTCACGTTTATTTTGTGAAAATTCGCACTCCTTGCCCGGTTCTGGGGGCCGCGCATGCGCAGCTGCAAAGATGGGCACTTTGGGGGGTCGGAGTTTGGGGATTTTGAGCACGGATTCGGACTGGGCGGACGATTCTGGCCCTACATGGTCACGTTTATTTTGTGAAAATTCGCACTCCTTGCCCGGTTCTGGGGGCCGCGCATGCGCAGCTGCAAAGATGGGCACTTTGGGGGGTCGGAGTTTGGGGATTTTGAGCACGGATTCGGACTGGGCGGACGATTCTGGCCCTACATGGTCACGTTTATTTTGTGAAAATTCGCACTCCTTGCCCGGTTCTGGGGGCCGCGCATGCGCAGCTGCAAAGATGGGCACTTTGGGGGGTCGGAGTTTGGGGATTTTGAGCACGGATTCGGACTGGGCGGACGATTCTGGCCCTACATGGTCACGTTTATTTTGTGAAAATTCGCACTCCTTGCCCGGTTCTGGGGGCCGCGCATGCGCAGCTGCAAAGATGGGCACTTTGGGGGGTCGGAGTTTGGGGATTTTGAGCACGGATTCGGACTGGGCGGACGATTCTGGCCCTACATGGTCACGTTTATTTTGTGAAAATTCGCACTCCTTGCCCGGTTCTGGGGGCCGCGCATGCGCAGCTGCAAAGATGGGCACTTTGGGGGGTCGGAGTTTGGGGATTTTGAGCACGGATTCGGACTGGGCGGACGATTCTGGCCCTACATGGTCACGTTTATTTTGTGAAAATTCGCACTCCTTGCCCGGTTCTGGGGGCCGCGCATGCGCAGCTGCAAAGATGGGCACTTTGGGGGGTCGGAGTTTGGGGATTTTGAGCACGGATTCGGACTGGGCGGACGATTCTGGCCCTACATGGTCACGTTTATTTTGTGAAAATTCGCACTCCTTGCCCGGTTCTGGGGGCCGCGCATGCGCAGCTGCAAAGATGGGCACTTTGGGGGGTCGGAGTTTGGGGATTTTGAGCACGGATTCGGACTGGGCGGACGATTCTGGCCCTACATGGTCACGTTTATTTTGTGAAAATTCGCACTCCTTGCCCGGTTCTGGGGGCCGCGCATGCGCAGCTGCAAAGATGGGCACTTTGGGGGGTCGGAGTTTGGGGATTTTGAGCACGGATTCGGACTGGGCGGACGATTCTGGCCCTACATGGTCACGTTTATTTTGTGAAAATTCGCACTCCTTGCCCGGTTCTGGGGGCCGCGCATGCGCAGCTGCAAAGATGGGCACTTTGGGGGGTCGGAGTTTGGGGATTTTGAGCACGGATTCGGACTGGGCGGACGATTCTGGCCCTACATGGTCACGTTTATTTTGTGAAAATTCGCACTCCTTGCCCGGTTCTGGGGGCCGCGCATGCGCAGCTGCAAAGATGGGCACTTTGGGGGGTCGGAGTTTGGGGATTTTGAGCACGGATTCGGACTGGGCGGACGATTCTGGCCCTACATGGTCACGTTTATTTTGTGAAAATTCGCACTCCTTGCCCGGTTCTGGGGGCCGCGCATGCGCAGCTGCAAAGATGGGCACTTTGGGGGGTCGGAGTTTGGGGATTTTGAGCACGGATTCGGACTGGGCGGACGATTCTGGCCCTACATGGTCACGTTTATTTTGTGAAAATTCGCACTCCTTGCCCGGTTCTGGGGGCCGCGCATGCGCAGCTGCAAAGATGGGCACTTTGGGGGGTCGGAGTTTGGGGATTTTGAGCACGGATTCGGACTGGGCGGACGATTCTGGCCCTACATGGTCACGTTTATTTTGTGAAAATTCGCACTCCTTGCCCGGTTCTGGGGGCCGCGCATGCGCAGCTGCAAAGATGGGCACTTTGGGGGGTCGGAGTTTGGGGATTTTGAGCACGGATTCGGACTGGGCGGACGATTCTGGCCCTACATGGTCACGTTTATTTTGTGAAAATTCGCACTCCTTGCCCGGTTCTGGGGGCCGCGCATGCGCAGCTGCAAAGATGGGCACTTTGGGGGGTCGGAGTTTGGGGATTTTGAGCACGGATTCGGACTGGGCGGACGATTCTGGCCCTACATGGTCACGTTTATTTTGTGAAAATTCGCACTCCTTGCCCGGTTCTGGGGGCCGCGCATGCGCAGCTGCAAAGATGGGCACTTTGGGGGGTCGGAGTTTGGGGATTTTGAGCACGGATTCGGACTGGGCGGACGATTCTGGCCCTACATGGTCACGTTTATTTTGTGAAAATTCGCACTCCTTGCCCGGTTCTGGGGGCCGCGCATGCGCAGCTGCAAAGATGGGCACTTTGGGGGGTCGGAGTTTGGGGATTTTGAGCACGGATTCGGACTGGGCGGACGATTCTGGCCCTACATGGTCACGTTTATTTTGTGAAAATTCGCACTCCTTGCCCGGTTCTGGGGGCCGCGCATGCGCAGCTGCAAAGATGGGCACTTTGGGGGGTCGGAGTTTGGGGATTTTGAGCACGGATTCGGACTGGGCGGACGATTCTGGCCCTACATGGTCACGTTTATTTTGTGAAAATTCGCACTCCTTGCCCGGTTCTGGGGGCCGCGCATGCGCAGCTGCAAAGATGGGCACTTTGGGGGGTCGGAGTTTGGGGATTTTGAGCACGGATTCGGACTGGGCGGACGATTCTGGCCCTACATGGTCACGTTTATTTTGTGAAAATTCGCACTCCTTGCCCGGTTCTGGGGGCCGCGCATGCGCAGCTGCAAAGATGGGCACTTTGGGGGGTCGGAGTTTGGGGATTTTGAGCACGGATTCGGACTGGGCGGACGATTCTGGCCCTACATGGTCACGTTTATTTTGTGAAAATTCGCACTCCTTGCCCGGTTCTGGGGGCCGCGCATGCGCAGCTGCAAAGATGGGCACTTTGGGGGGTCGGAGTTTGGGGATTTTGAGCACGGATTCGGACTGGGCGGACGATTCTGGCCCTACATGGTCACGTTTATTTTGTGAAAATTCGCACTCCTTGCCCGGTTCTGGGGGCCGCGCATGCGCAGCTGCAAAGATGGGCACTTTGGGGGGTCGGAGTTTGGGGATTTTGAGCACGGATTCGGACTGGGCGGACGATTCTGGCCCTACATGGTCACGTTTATTTTGTGAAAATTCGCACTCCTTGCCCGGTTCTGGGGGCCGCGCATGCGCAGCTGCAAAGATGGGCACTTTGGGGGGTCGGAGTTTGGGGATTTTGAGCACGGATTCGGACTGGGCGGACGATTCTGGCCCTACATGGTCACGTTTATTTTGTGAAAATTCGCACTCCTTGCCCGGTTCTGGGGGCCGCGCATGCGCAGCTGCAAAGATGGGCACTTTGGGGGGTCGGAGTTTGGGGATTTTGAGCACGGATTCGGACTGGGCGGACGATTCTGGCCCTACATGGTCACGTTTATTTTGTGAAAATTCGCACTCCTTGCCCGGTTCTGGGGGCCGCGCATGCGCAGCTGCAAAGATGGGCACTTTGGGGGGTCGGAGTTTGGGGATTTTGAGCACGGATTCGGACTGGGCGGACGATTCTGGCCCTACATGGTCACGTTTATTTTGTGAAAATTCGCACTCCTTGCCCGGTTCTGGGGGCCGCGCATGCGCAGCTGCAAAGATGGGCACTTTGGGGGGTCGGAGTTTGGGGATTTTGAGCACGGATTCGGACTGGGCGGACGATTCTGGCCCTACATGGTCACGTTTATTTTGTGAAAATTCGCACTCCTTGCCCGGTTCTGGGGGCCGCGCATGCGCAGCTGCAAAGATGGGCACTTTGGGGGGTCGGAGTTTGGGGATTTTGAGCACGGATTCGGACTGGGCGGACGATTCTGGCCCTACATGGTCACGTTTATTTTGTGAAAATTCGCACTCCTTGCCCGGTTCTGGGGGCCGCGCATGCGCAGCTGCAAAGATGGGCACTTTGGGGGGTCGGAGTTTGGGGATTTTGAGCACGGATTCGGACTGGGCGGACGATTCTGGCCCTACATGGTCACGTTTATTTTGTGAAAATTCGCACTCCTTGCCCGGTTCTGGGGGCCGCGCATGCGCAGCTGCAAAGATGGGCACTTTGGGGGGTCGGAGTTTGGGGATTTTGAGCACGGATTCGGACTGGGCGGACGATTCTGGCCCTACATGGTCACGTTTATTTTGTGAAAATTCGCACTCCTTGCCCGGTTCTGGGGGCCGCGCATGCGCAGCTGCAAAGATGGGGGCCGCGCATGCGCAGCTGCAAAGATGGGCACTTTGGGGGGTCGGAGTTTGGGGATTTTGAGCACGGATTCGGACTGGGCGGACGATTCTGGCCCTACATGGTCACGTTTATTTTGTGAAAATTCGCACTCCTTGCCCGGTTCTGGGGGCCGCGCATGCGCAGCTGCAAAGATGGGCACTTTGGGGGGTCGGAGTTTGGGGATTTTGAGCACGGATTCGGACTGGGCGGACGATTCTGGCCCTACATGGTCACGTTTATTTTGTGAAAATTCGCACTCCTTGCCCGGTTCTGGGGGCCGCGCATGCGCAGCTGCAAAGATGGGCACTTTGGGGGGTCGGAGTTTGGGGATTTTGAGCACGGATTCGGACTGGGCGGACGATTCTGGCCCTACATGGTCACGTTTATTTTGTGAAAATTCGCACTCCTTGCCCGGTTCTGGGGGCCGCGCATGCGCAGCTGCAAAGATGGGCACTTTGGGGGGTCGGAGTTTGGGGATTTTGAGCACGGATTCGGACTGGGCGGACGATTCTGGCCCTACATGGTCACGTTTATTTTGTGAAAATTCGCACTCCTTGCCCGGTTCTGGGGGCCGCGCATGCGCAGCTGCAAAGATGGGCACTTTGGGGGGTCGGAGTTTGGGGATTTTGAGCACGGATTCGGACTGGGCGGACGATTCTGGCCCTACATGGTCACGTTTATTTTGTGAAAATTCGCACTCCTTGCCCGGTTCTGGGGGCCGCGCATGCGCAGCTGCAAAGATGGGCACTTTGGGGGGTCGGAGTTTGGGGATTTTGAGCACGGATTCGGACTGGGCGGACGATTCTGGCCCTACATGGTCACGTTTATTTTGTGAAAATTCGCACTCCTTGCCCGGTTCTGGGGGCCGCGCATGCGCAGCTGCAAAGATGGGCACTTTGGGGGGTCGGAGTTTGGGGATTTTGAGCACGGATTCGGACTGGGCGGACGATTCTGGCCCTACATGGTCACGTTTATTTTGTGAAAATTCGCACTCCTTGCCCGGTTCTGGGGGCCGCGCATGCGCAGCTGCAAAGATGGGCACTTTGGGGGGTCGGAGTTTGGGGATTTTGAGCACGGATTCGGACTGGGCGGACGATTCTGGCCCTACATGGTCACGTTTATTTTGTGAAAATTCGCACTCCTTGCCCGGTTCTGGGGGCCGCGCATGCGCAGCTGCAAAGATGGGCACTTTGGGGGGTCGGAGTTTGGGGATTTTGAGCACGGATTCGGACTGGGCGGACGATTCTGGCCCTACATGGTCACGTTTATTTTGTGAAAATTCGCACTCCTTGCCCGGTTCTGGGGGCCGCGCATGCGCAGCTGCAAAGATGGGCACTTTGGGGGGTCGGAGTTTGGGGATTTTGAGCACGGATTCGGACTGGGCGGACGATTCTGGCCCTACATGGTCACGTTTATTTTGTGAAAATTCGCACTCCTTGCCCGGTTCTGGGGGCCGCGCATGCGCAGCTGCAAAGATGGGCACTTTGGGGGGTCGGAGTTTGGGGATTTTGAGCACGGATTCGGACTGGGCGGACGATTCTGGCCCTACATGGTCACGTTTATTTTGTGAAAATTCGCACTCCTTGCCCGGTTCTGGGGGCCGCGCATGCGCAGCTGCAAAGATGGGCACTTTGGGGGGTCGGAGTTTGGGGATTTTGAGCACGGATTCGGACTGGGCGGACGATTCTGGCCCTACATGGTCACGTTTATTTTGTGAAAATTCGCACTCCTTGCCCGGTTCTGGGGGCCGCGCATGCGCAGCTGCAAAGATGGGCACTTTGGGGGGTCGGAGTTTGGGGATTTTGAGCACGGATTCGGACTGGGCGGACGATTCTGGCCCTACATGGTCACGTTTATTTTGTGAAAATTCGCACTCCTTGCCCGGTTCTGGGGGCCGCGCATGCGCAGCTGCAAAGATGGGCACTTTGGGGGGTCGGAGTTTGGGGATTTTGAGCACGGATTCGGACTGGGCGGACGATTCTGGCCCTACATGGTCACGTTTATTTTGTGAAAATTCGCACTCCTTGCCCGGTTCTGGGGGCCGCGCATGCGCAGCTGCAAAGATGGGCACTTTGGGGGGTCGGAGTTTGGGGATTTTGAGCACGGATTCGGACTGGGCGGACGATTCTGGCCCTACATGGTCACGTTTATTTTGTGAAAATTCGCACTCCTTGCCCGGTTCTGGGGGCCGCGCATGCGCAGCTGCAAAGATGGGCACTTTGGGGGGTCGGAGTTTGGGGATTTTGAGCACGGATTCGGACTGGGCGGACGATTCTGGCCCTACATGGTCACGTTTATTTTGTGAAAATTCGCACTCCTTGCCCGGTTCTGGGGGCCGCGCATGCGCAGCTGCAAAGATGGGCACTTTGGGGGGTCGGAGTTTGGGGATTTTGAGCACGGATTCGGACTGGGCGGACGATTCTGGCCCTACATGGTCACGTTTATTTTGTGAAAATTCGCACTCCTTGCCCGGTTCTGGGGGCCGCGCATGCGCAGCTGCAAAGATGGGCACTTTGGGGGGTCGGAGTTTGGGGATTTTGAGCACGGATTCGGACTGGGCGGACGATTCTGGCCCTACATGGTCACGTTTATTTTGTGAAAATTCGCACTCCTTGCCCGGTTCTGGGGGCCGCGCATGCGCAGCTGCAAAGATGGGCACTTTGGGGGGTCGGAGTTTGGGGATTTTGAGCACGGATTCGGACTGGGCGGACGATTCTGGCCCTACATGGTCACGTTTATTTTGTGAAAATTCGCACTCCTTGCCCGGTTCTGGGGGCCGCGCATGCGCAGCTGCAAAGATGGGCACTTTGGGGGGTCGGAGTTTGGGGATTTTGAGCACGGATTCGGACTGGGCGGACGATTCTGGCCCTACATGGTCACGTTTATTTTGTGAAAATTCGCACTCCTTGCCCGGTTCTGGGGGCCGCGCATGCGCAGCTGCAAAGATGGGCACTTTGGGGGGTCGGAGTTTGGGGATTTTGAGCACGGATTCGGACTGGGCGGACGATTCTGGCCCTACATGGTCACGTTTATTTTGTGAAAATTCGCACTCCTTGCCCGGTTCTGGGGGCCGCGCATGCGCAGCTGCAAAGATGGGCACTTTGGGGGGTCGGAGTTTGGGGATTTTGAGCACGGATTCGGACTGGGCGGACGATTCTGGCCCTACATGGTCACGTTTATTTTGTGAAAATTCGCACTCCTTGCCCGGTTCTGGGGGCCGCGCATGCGCAGCTGCAAAGATGGGCACTTTGGGGGGTCGGAGTTTGGGGATTTTGAGCACGGATTCGGACTGGGCGGACGATTCTGGCCCTACATGGTCACGTTTATTTTGTGAAAATTCGCACTCCTTGCCCGGTTCTGGGGGCCGCGCATGCGCAGCTGCAAAGATGGGCACTTTGGGGGGTCGGAGTTTGGGGATTTTGAGCACGGATTCGGACTGGGCGGACGATTCTGGCCCTACATGGTCACGTTTATTTTGTGAAAATTCGCACTCCTTGCCCGGTTCTGGGGGCCGCGCATGCGCAGCTGCAAAGATGGGCACTTTGGGGGGTCGGAGTTTGGGGATTTTGAGCACGGATTCGGACTGGGCGGACGATTCTGGCCCTACATGGTCACGTTTATTTTGTGAAAATTCGCACTCCTTGCCCGGTTCTGGGGGCCGCGCATGCGCAGCTGCAAAGATGGGCACTTTGGGGGGTCGGAGTTTGGGGATTTTGAGCACGGATTCGGACTGGGCGGACGATTCTGGCCCTACATGGTCACGTTTATTTTGTGAAAATTCGCACTCCTTGCCCGGTTCTGGGGGCCGCGCATGCGCAGCTGCAAAGATGGGCACTTTGGGGGGTCGGAGTTTGGGGATTTTGAGCACGGATTCGGACTGGGCGGACGATTCTGGCCCTACATGGTCACGTTTATTTTGTGAAAATTCGCACTCCTTGCCCGGTTCTGGGGGCCGCGCATGCGCAGCTGCAAAGATGGGCACTTTGGGGGGTCGGAGTTTGGGGATTTTGAGCACGGATTCGGACTGGGCGGACGATTCTGGCCCTACATGGTCACGTTTATTTTGTGAAAATTCGCACTCCTTGCCCGGTTCTGGGGGCCGCGCATGCGCAGCTGCAAAGATGGGCACTTTGGGGGGTCGGAGTTTGGGGATTTTGAGCACGGATTCGGACTGGGCGGACGATTCTGGCCCTACATGGTCACGTTTATTTTGTGAAAATTCGCACTCCTTGCCCGGTTCTGGGGGCCGCGCATGCGCAGCTGCAAAGATGGGCACTTTGGGGGGTCGGAGTTTGGGGATTTTGAGCACGGATTCGGACTGGGCGGACGATTCTGGCCCTACATGGTCACGTTTATTTTGTGAAAATTCGCACTCCTTGCCCGGTTCTGGGGGCCGCGCATGCGCAGCTGCAAAGATGGGCACTTTGGGGGGTCGGAGTTTGGGGATTTTGAGCACGGATTCGGACTGGGCGGACGATTCTGGCCCTACATGGTCACGTTTATTTTGTGAAAATTCGCACTCCTTGCCCGGTTCTGGGGGCCGCGCATGCGCAGCTGCAAAGATGGGCACTTTGGGGGGTCGGAGTTTGGGGATTTTGAGCACGGATTCGGACTGGGCGGACGATTCTGGCCCTACATGGTCACGTTTATTTTGTGAAAATTCGCACTCCTTGCCCGGTTCTGGGGGCCGCGCATGCGCAGC